>CM042173.1:39048386-39072352 GCA_023376005.1 Doryteuthis pealeii | reverse complement strand
GAGGGAGAGAGAGAGGAGCGAGAAGAAATATGAGGAGATGGGAGAGCGAAGAGGAGACGATGAAGAGAGAGGAGAGAAGAGGGACGAGCCGAGAGAGAGGAGAGAGGAGGAGACAGAGAGGAGAGAGCGAGAGAAGGAGGAGGGAGCAGAAGAGAGTAGTGAAGAGGAGAAGAGAAGGGAGGACGCGAGAAGAGAGGGAGAGTCGTGGCTGGGAAGAGTCGTGAGAGAGGGAGGAGTGAAGAGAGAGAGAGGAGAGGAGAGGAGAAGACAGAGAGACGGAGAGGGGAGGAGGGAGAGAGAGAAGACGAGTGAGGGAGAGGGAGAGAGTCGATGAGGAGAGAGTGAGGCGGGGAGACGTATTGCCGGGAGGGAGGAGTAGAGGCCCGTGTGTTAGTGTCACATTATTTTATTTTATTGATCTAACATGTTTTTAGGATATTTGAAGATAGATAGATAAAAAATATAGATAAAGACAGAGATTGAAATTAGGTAATATATATATATATATATATGATATTTCTATTTGAGATGAGAGAGAGAGATAGATAGATAGATAGATAGATAGAGAGAGAGAGAAGAGAGAGAGAGAGAGAGAGAGAGAGAGATACAGACTATATATTATATATATAAATATATATATATATAATATAGAGAGAGGAGAGAGATGGAGTGAGAGAGGGAGTCCCGAGGGAGGGGGTGGGGGGGGGGGGGGGGGGGGGTGAGAAGAGAGCAGGAGAGAGAGAGAGAAAATCCTGAAACACGCAACTTACTTCAATTAAAAATGATTAAAAAAGATTAGGCTTTTCAATCCCGAGTTCTATTTAATTTTATTAGCCTTTATAATTTAATATATTTCATATTTCACACACACACACACACACATACACACACACACACACACACACACACACACACACACACACAATATATATATATATATATGGAAGAGGGGAGGGAGAGAGGAGAGAATAGATAAATAGATAGAGAAAAGAGAGATAAATAGAGAGATAGATTTGATAGAGAGAAAAATAGAGAGATAGATAAATAGAAAGAGATAGATACAACAAACACACACAGAGAGAGAGAGAGAGAGAGAGAGAGAGAGAAGAGAGGAGAGAAGCGGAGAGAGAGAGAGAGAGAGATATTCACATTTTTTATTTGTTATTGATCTAACCCGTTTTAGGATCATTTGAGATAGATAAAAAAGATAATAGATAGATAGATAGATAGAGAGAAGAGAGAGAGAGAGAGAGAGAGAGAGAAGAGAGAGAATAGTTGTATTGATCAAACCTTTTTTTAGGATTCATTTGAGTTGTATCCATCATTTTTTGTCAATATCCCAATAGCTATTTATTTATTCATTTTTTCATCTCAGTTGATATTTCAATTCTCAAATGCTTCCGCCATTTTATCTAAATGGCGATTAATGCAAATGTTAACTGAATATTACAGTAAGAATTCACTGCATTTAATCGCTATAAAAACGCTTGATACAAATCAGCACACTGTTGCTTCTCTTATCTTTTAGAGATGATCATTGCTGTTTTTAAGAACCCACACTCTCAATATCTGTTATAGCACTTCCTAGGCTTATTTTTTGTACAAGGTGCAAAAATATGTGGGCGCACTTTCTACGTAAATTCTGAAAAAAAAATGCATTTATTTATAACTGAGATGTGGAGGCGTCTGCTGTAATGGTTATGATCGTAAGAGACTGACAACGACGATACGTGTTCAAATCCTGGACGAGGATTTTTATTATAACTCATTATTTATTAGTTAAGAAACCTAAAAGAATTTTTTTTTAAAGAGAGATCCCCAATGGAAAAGCCTTCTTCACCACCACGGGACTCTTTATTGAAGCATTAAATTAATTATTTTTTTTTTTAATACAAGGTGCAAAAATATGTGGGCGCACTTTCTACGTAAATTCAGAAAAAATGCATTTATTTATTTGAGATGTGGAGGTGTCTGCTGTAATGGTTATGATCGTAAGAGATTGACAACGACGATACGTGTTCAAATCCTGGACGAGGATTTTTATTATAACTCATTATTTATTAGTTAAGAAACCTAAAGAAAAAACAATTTTTAAGAGAGGTCCCTAATGGAAAAGCCTTCTTCACCACCACGGGACTCTTTATTGAAGCATTAAATTAATTATTTTTTTTTATACAAGGTGCAAAAATATGTGGACGCACTTTCTACGTAAATTCAGAAAAAATGCTTTTATTTAACTGAGATGTGGAGGCGCCTGCTGTAATGGTTATGATCACAAGAGATTGACAACGACGATACGTGTTCAAATCCTGGACGAGGATTTTATTATAACTCATTATTTATTAGTTAAGAATTAACGGAAAAAACAAATGGAATAAAAAATGAATGAAAAGAATTGAATAAATGAAAAAGATCTTTTCTAAAAGACCTGTTCTAAAAGAAAAAAAAAATATGAGAGGTCCCTAATGGAAAAGCCTTCTTCATCTTTACTGGACACTTTATTGAAGCATTGAATTAATATAATTATTATATAAGATATTGAGAAGATAAAATGTGTCTTACCTCTGCGAGGTTCTGTTGAGAAATTATTCAAATTTATTTATTTTTTTATTTCTATCTAATGCTGTCTGTTGTAATAGTTATGATCGCAAGAGATTGACAACGACGATACGTGTTCAAATCCTGGACGAGGATTTTATTATAACTCATTATTTATTAGTTAAGAAACCTAAAAGAAAAAAAAATTAAGAGAGGTCCCTAATAGAAACGCCTTCTTCACCTCCACCGGACTCTTTATTGAAGCATTAAATTAATATAATTATTATATAAGATATTGGAGAAGATAAAAAGGTGTCTTACCTTTGTGAGGTTCTGTTGAGAAATTATTCAAATTTATTTATTTTTTATTTCTATCTAAAGCATTTAGATAGAAATAATAATAAAAAAAAATTTGAATAATTTCTCAACAGAACCTCACTGTTCTACCTTCGGTAAAAATTGCAACAATGTATACTTTTGAATTTAAGACAAAAACGGTTAACTGGAAGATTTTTAATAACTTTTACAATTGTAAAAATAAATAAATAAAAGTACTATCAATTATTTATTAGAGAAACTTGCAAATATCTGCACCCTCCGGGTGCAAGTATTTAGGTTTTGATGTAATAAGATATTGTATAAAATTATAAACTATTTAGAAAATGATAAACTGAGGGGGTATAACCGAAAAATAGAACAGCTTTAAATCTAACTCTTCCATCATTTTTCATCACACCCGTCTTTCATTTTTCCTAATTTTATCTATTTAGTTAGATTATGAAGTATTTAATAAAATTACAGTTCTTTCGTCTTGTTTATGGATTTCTAATATTTTCCCCGGAGATTTTGCTCAGATTCGTTAAGAGAGAAAATCAAACAATTAGAAATCAATAATATTAAGCATATATTTTATTAAAATCAAATTCTTAATATCAATATGCAAATTAGCCTTCTCGTTCACACTGTAAACCCTATTTTGTTGAATATATAAATATACTTGCCATGTAATTAGTATGTAGATTAATCCACAGTATTAAGAAGATATAACAATTTTTCTCAATAATTGAGGTTTAAACAAAAATAAATTCAAGGTGAATGTGACGTAAATAACTAAGGGATTTGTGACTTGAGTAGTGATTTAGTTTCGGTTACAGATAGACAAACACACAATCTCCATTATAATAAGATGTATGGGTTATTTACTCAGACTTAAATTAATGAATGATTTAATTATTTATTATATATACTAGCAAAATTAAACACTCTCCGCGCAGTGTAAAAATAATTAGTTGAAAGGTATTACCTGAGGGAGAGGGAGTTAAAAATTCAATGTCAGAGGGTTTGTATCATAAGCAAAATCATCAATTTTATTAAAGGAGTAAAAAGTATAAAACAATTTGAAATGGAAACTAAGTTCTGTCTCCCTCAAATAAAATGTTGCTAGCATCTATTAATTATCAATTACACAACTATTTTGAATATCATACACATAGATTTTACACAAAATCGTAGATATTTAGTTATTTGTGAATCTTTTAGTTAACTTATTGTTACTGAAATAAGGGCGAGAGTATTGTGGTATTGGGTTTTGTGACGTAAGCAGTGACGTAATTTCCGTTGCAGACAGATACACAGCGTATCTTCATTATTAATAGATTCTCATTATAAAATGACGACGTTGTCACTATGGAACATTGCATTTCTTTCGCTATTTAAAAAAAATTCTTTTATTCGTTATTTACAAAAAGTCAAAGACATTTTCTATTTATAATTAAAGAATGTGAGACACGTGGTGTAATGGTTAGAGACGTAGGACATGAACTCGACGATACGTGTTCAAATCCGGAACGATGCTGTTTACATTTCACGTAGCGCTAATACCCTTGGAAAGATATGAATCCAACTATTCTCCATCCAGCTATTGGTAAATAGTAGGACAGACTTGTTCTTTAATCTTGGTTAGGCAACCTGTCTTGGGAGAAGGAAGAACATTTTTGGAGATATCAATCCTTGTTAGGTTTTTTAAACTCATTTTTCATCTATTTAATCCATATATGGGATCCTAGCAGGTACTGCTAATCCGGATCAGAGTGAACCTGGGAGTAATGGTGATGAAAGGGTACTCCGCATCCCCTAGAGCTCCAAAATCGGAACATTACCAATCATACCGTCATACCCAGGACACTAACCCTTTTCGGTCATTTAATGTCGAATCAAGTCATTTTGATATCAGGATGCTTACAGTACCTGCAGTTGCTTAAATGGTCACTCATCTAAGTATTGAACAGGCTCATCGCTGATTAACCTCGGTGATCGAGCGAGAATCGGTGCTTTCAACGTAATTCGACCGTAAGCCAAACAAATGTGATCATCGGCTAATTTGATTGGTGCAAATAAACGGCACAAACAAGAAAAAAAAAGAGTGCGAGAGAGTTAAATAAAGATTATTATACTTTTTGCATATTGAACTATTTAGAAATAGCTCTTAAGTAAACATATCAGACGTGGTAATAATTGAATTATCATATTGTGGCATCTCCACAAGTCCTGCTAATATAAATATAATATCCATAATAGACATGTTGAAGGCTCGGGATACATGTTTACCAAAGGGCCTGTTTAGCTCAGTCGGTAGAGCGTTCGGCTAAAAACCACAAGGTTCCTAGTTCGATACCGGCCCTCGCCAACTCAGCGTATGAGTAGCACAGGGATCTGTGTGGTAAAGTAAGGAGCTGATGGTAGGTGTGGTGCTCCACCCCAGACGCAAAAACAATCTCCTTGGTCTAGCGCTGGTGAAAAAGGGATAGACACCCTCGCTGATTGGCTGATACTGACTTTAGGCCACCCCGATGACTTACTTTACTGAACAAAGGGTCGGTTTAGCTCAGTTGGTAGAGCAGTCTCCGCACCATATGACCTTTAGGCACCCCTTTTGCTTTGCTGATTAATAAGTACATTTTTTCATTTACACCGTCAACATCCGGTTGTTTGTTAGGGGTTAGGGTTAGGGTTAGGGGTTAGGGTTAGGATTAGGGTTAGATTTATAATAATAAAAAACTAAAAATCGTCCGTTAACAAACAACCGGATGTCGATGGTGTAAATGAAAAAAATGTACTTATGAATCAGCAAAGCAAAAGGGGTGCCTAAAGGTCATATGGTCCCAGTTTCCTTGATAATCACAAGGTTCCGGGTTCGATACCCGCCCTCGACAACTCAGCGCATGAATAGCATAGTTTAGGTAATTTGATCTTTGTGGTAAAGTAGGGAGATGACTGTCGGTTTGGCATTCCACCTCAGAAAAAGTAATCTCCCTTGTCTAGCGCTAGCAAAAAGGGGATAGACTCCCTCGCTACCGGGTGATACCGACAATAGGCCACTCCGCCAACTTAACTTTTAAGTGGCACAATTATTGCTTTAGAATATGATACCATAGATTAGAAGAGGTTGAAGGGAGGGACTGTTTGGTGGACAAGAGTTAAATAAATCGTAGATATTTCTTTGAATTCTGAGAAATGCTTCACGGATATTTTTTAAAAAGTAGGTCTCGTATTTTGTAGGAATAGGAAATTTTGATATATCAAAGCAGAAACAACCACAACAAAACCCCAACAAACAAAACATAACAAAATATTTATATATTACAAAAATTAAAAATATTTATGTATTAAAACAAAAATAAACCTAACAAAACCACAATAAATATATAACACAAATATCTATATATTAAATGTATTTATATAATAAAGAAAAATAACCTAAACAAAACCCCAACATAACAGAGAGAGAGAGATAATAGATAGATAATAGAGAGAGAGAGAGAGAGAGAGTGAGAGAGAGAGAGAGAGAGAGAGAGAGAGAGAGGAGAGGAGGGGGGAGGATATTTTACAACGAATTTCGGCTGATATAGAGATTATCACGTGATCTTACAAACTGCAAACACAAGAAGACTCCATATAAGTTTATAAAACTCTTAAATATCTTAAAACAAACATCAGAAAGAAAGGTAAGAGAAATAATTACGTGACTTCTTTTACGAAATATATCAGGCAACATGGCTGCACATCTTTACAGTGCAGGAAACAACATATCCGTTTCCTGATAACGTTTGCGCATGCGTCCGAGATCTCAGGCGTGGTAATGTCACGAAATGCAGCCAAATGTCACTCTGAAGAGAATCTTAGATAAAAATAGGGAAAAATAGAAATAAAAAGAAAAAGAAAGAAATGTGAAAGTAGTGTATCAATAAAAGAAGAAAAAGAAAAGGAAAAGAAATCTTTAAACAAGGAAGGAATGTTAAAAGAAGGAAAATAAAAGAATGAAGAATTAAATGAAAAAAAGAAGACAAAATCTAACGAAACGAGAGCTTACAAAAAAAAAAAAAAAAAACTAATGAAGAAAAATTAAAATGAATGAATTAAATGAATTGAATGAAAAAAAAACACAAAGAAGACAGACTCTATAGAAGGGAAAGAGTAAAAAATCAAATGAAGGAAAATTAAAATGAATGAATTAAATCAAGAAAAAAGAGAGAAGAAAACTCAATATGAGAGAGAGAGAGAGAGAGAGAGAGAGAGAGAGAGAGAGAGAGAGAGAGAGAGAGAGAGAGAGAGAGAGAGAGAGAGAGAGAGATTAACAAAAACTAATTAATGAAATTAAGAATGAAGGAATTAAATGAAGAAAAACAAAGAAGAAAAACTCTAAAGAAAAGAAAGATTAACAAAAACTAATGAAAATTATAATGGATGAATTAAATGAAAAAAAAACCCAAAAAGAAGACGAACTCTCTATAAGGAAGAGATAAAAAAACCCTCAAAAAACGAATGAATGAAAATTAAAATGAATGAATTAAATGAAGAAAAAACAAAGGAAAAAACCCCAAAGAAGACAAATTATACAGAAGGATGAGATGAACAAACAAAAAAACAAACAAACAAACAAAAAAAAGCAAACAAAAAACGAACGAAAGAAAATTAAAATGAATGAATTAAATGAAGAAAAACAAAGAAGACAGACTCTATACAAGGGAGAGATGAACTAATGATGGAAAATTGAAATTAATTAATTAAATGAAGAAAAACAGAGAAGCATATAAGAAGAAAATTTAATAATTTGAATGAAAAAGAATTATAAAAATACGTAGAAAAAAGTAAGTAAAACTAAAGTCGGTGGGGCGGCCCAATGTCGGTATCATGTAGACAGCGAGGGAATCTATACCCTTTTCACTAGTACTAGACCAATGAGATTATTTTAGCGTCTGCTTGGGTAGAAGAATACACAGACTGCACCTCTGTAGAGTGGTAAAACCCCTCAAACGTGGGTGGCAACCTGTGATGCTTAAGAACGGAACCCTGGTGGATAAACAGTCGATGACATGCAACACTCCACCTTGGCCTTTGCTTAGGCTAGACGGGTAGTCAGAGAGGCCCCCTCCGATCAATCGGCAGGTAACTTCAAGCCTTAGCACCTATACGATTGTCTCAATCTTATTGCACTTATCGCAAACTCCCAACCCTTTTCATCATATACACCGCCTTCTAGCACATATGTGTGTGCTAGAAGGCGGTGGCTGAGTGTCTTGGTGCCCTGGATATGATGTTAAACTCTATCTGATGGTGAAGTTCCAGTTCTTGTGTTTGGGGAATACGGAGTACCCCTTCATCACCATTAATCCCAGGTCCACTCTGACCTGGAATGATAGTACCTGTTAGGGTCCCATTTATGTGTTAAATAAAACAAAATGAGTTCTTAAAAAATGTTTAGAATTTTTTTACATTGAGTACCCACCAAGAATGAATAAAACAAAATGTCTTTGGCATAAAATAACCCAATAAGTGTTGACCTGTCATAAAATTCAACAAACGAAACTAACCCGTAATACTCAAAATTCTTCAGAATCTACCCTCCTGTTGCCGAGGGCTGTAGAATATGCCGACTGCACCCTTACAAATGGGTAAGAGTAGCGCATTTTTAAATATATTATCAGAAAAATGATAGTTGAATTATCTCCCCTTGTCACCAGAAGGCGAATCTCCAATATGATATTGGTGCCAAATTTAAACCCTTTCATGAGGAAAGGCACTTATAAAGGGGCCTTTCACCAGGCGAGACGCGATTTTCAAGCGCTCCCTATCAACTGCGTGTATAATTGTATTCTAGCGTACCTTCACCATCAAACAGCGAGTGGTACATCCAGCGCAATTTCACCTTACCTCAGCAAGATAAGTCACGTAGCAAATGCCACTAAATTTGCAACACCTTTGTATTTTTGAATATACAGGGTGCGGCATAAGTAATGGGCGTTATGAGACGTGATACGTCGAAACACGGTATCTGTGGATGACTATATATATATATATATATATATTATATATATATATATATATATTATATATATATAACGTACATATAATATATATGTATATATCACACGTACAATTAGCCTATATATACAGGGTGCGGCATAAGTAAAGGGCGTTAATTATGTCGCACCCTGTATGTTGTTTTAATTTTCAACTGTTTTTTGTCTTCTTTCATCCAAAATTATTTCCTTGCCACCGGGAGATTTTAAGAGCTCCCTACTACCCTGTTATTCCTCTTAACATCTCTACCGCACAGATAAGATTACTCAAGCTGAAAAACTAAATTTTGAATCCGATAAATTCAGTAGGGCATAAAATAACCCAACAACTGTTGACATGTCGTAAATTACAATAAACGAAATTAACCGGTAATACTCGAAATTCTTCAGAATTTATTTAACTTTTAACGCTTCTGAATATTTTCTTAACCATCCTATCCGCTGGGGCTGTAGAATATACCGACTGCACCTCTACAAAGAGGTAAGACTAGCGCTAGACCAATGGTTCTCAACCTTTTTTACCTATTGACCCCCTTTTAATCCTATTTTATTCTGGTGGACTCCTCATAGCCATTCGTTGTTTTAAAATCCCATTGTATTTTTATAGTTTAATACATTTTACTTGCCTGGGTTATATGGTCGCCGGGGGTCCATATGGACCCCGGTTGAGAACCACGGCGCTAGACCAAGGTGATTGTTTTGCTGAAGTAAAGCGCTACACCTTTATTGCACAGATCAGATTACTTAAGCTGAAAAAATGAATTTTGAATCCAATAAATTCATTAGGGCATAAAATAACCCAACAAGTGTTGACATGTCGTTAATTACAACAAACGAAACTAACCGGTAATAGTTGAAATTCTTCAGAATGTATCTAACTTTTAACGCTTTCTCCATCTTTCGTCTTAACTATCCTGTCGTCTGAGGCTGTAGAATTATACCGACTGCACCTCTACAAAGAGGTAAGACTAGCACTAGACCAATGGTTCTCAACCTTTTTTACCTATTGACCCCCTTTAATGCTATTTTACTCTGGTGGACCCCCCCCATAGCCATTCATTGTTTTAAAATCCTATTGTATTTTTATAGTTAAATACATTTTACTTGCCTGGGTCCCAAAAAATGTTATATGGTCGCCGGGGGTCCATATGGACCCTGGTTGAGAACCACAGCGCTAGACCAAGGGCTTAAAATAACCCAACAAGTGTTGACATGTCGAAAATTCCAACAAACGAAACTCACCCGTAATAGTCGAAATTCTTCAGAATGTATCTAACTTTTAACGCTTTCTCCATCTTTCGTCTTAACTATCCTGCCGGCTGAGTCTGTAGAAATATGCCGACTGCACCTCTACAATGAGGAAAGACTAGCACTAGACCAAGGAGATTTTGTTTTGCTACAGGAAGTGAAACGCTACACGTTTACCACACAGATCAGATTATTCAAGCTGAACAACTGGATTTTGAATCCGATAATTTCGGTAGGATAGGTTAAAATCGAGAGGTCAATTTTAAATCGAGTTCTTCTGGCTTTTTTTCATCTACAAAAGGTAAGGAGTGTTTAGTTTTACTGACTATACCATTCTAACTGACCTTTTCTCCATTTGTGTTGCATCTCTCTCTCTGTCTGTTATTTGGTGAATTTCATTCGAACAACAGAAACATTGCACCGCGTGAAGGTGCCGCCATGACTATTTACAAGAAAAACAGACCGAAATGGTTTTTTTTCTGTTTATTTCTCTATCTCTTCATTTTCTATCTTTCTTCCTGTTCATTTTTCATTTTTTTTTTGCTTGTCTTTTTGACATTTTCTTTCAAACTTTTTTATCTTTCTTTTTTCTTTTTTCCTTTCTTTCTTTCTTTCTTTCTTCTTTTCCTTTATCTTTATTATTTCTTTTCAACATTTTCTTTCAAACTTTTCTTTCTTCTTTCTTTCTTTCTTTGTCGTTTTTTTCTTTTCAACATTTTCTTTCAAACTCTTTCTTTCTTTCTTTCTTCTTTCTTTGTCGTTTTATTTCCTTTCAACATTTCTTTCAAACTTCTTTCTTTCTTTCTTTCTTTGTCGTTTTTATTCTTTCAACATTTTCTTTCAAACTTCTTTCTTTCTTTCTTTCTTGTAGTTTTGTTTTTTTCAACATTTCTTTCAATCTTCTTTCTTTCTTTCTTTCTTTCTTCTTTCTTTCTTTCTTTGTCGTTTTATTTCCTTTCAACTTTCTTTCAAACTTCTTTCTTTCTTTTTCTTTGTCGTTTTTATTTCTTTTCAACATTTCTTTCAAACTTCTTTCTTTCTTTCTTCTTCTTTGTAGTTTTGTTTTTTCACATTTTCTTTCAATCTTCTTTTCTTCTTTCTTTCTTTCTTTCTTTCTTTCGTTTTATTTTTTCAACATTTTCTTTCAAACTTTTCTTATTTCCTTCTTCTTTCTTTCTTTCTTTGTCGTTTTTTTTCTTTTCAACATTTTCTTTCAAACTTCTTTCTTTCTTTCTTTCTTTCTTCTTTGTCATTTTTCTTTTCAACATTTTCTTTCAAACTTCTTTTTTCCTTTCTTTCTTTTTTTTCTTTCTTTCTTTCTTTCTTTATTTTCCTTATCTTTATTATTTCTTTTCAACATTTTCTTTCAAACTTCTTTCTTTCTTTCTTTCTTTCTTTCTTTCTTTGTCGTATTTATTTCTTTTCAACATCTTCTTTCAAACTTCTTTCTTATTTCCTTCTTTCTTTCTTTCTTTCTTTGTCGTTTTTGTTTCTTTTCAACATTTTCTTTCAAACTTCTTTCTTATTTCCTTCTTTTCTTTCTTTCTTTCTTTGTCGTTTTTGTTTCTTTTCAACATTTTCTTTCAAACTTCTTTCTTTCTTTCTAGTTTTTTTTTCAACATTTTCTTTCAAACTTCTTTCTTATTTCCTTCTTTTCTTTCTTTCCCTCTTTGTCGTTTTTATTTCTTTTCAACATTTTCTTTCAAACTTCTTTCTTTCTTTCTTTGTCATTTTTCTTTCTTTTCAACATTTTCTTTCAAACTTCTTTCTTTTTTCCTTTCTTTCTTTCTTCTTTCTTCCTTTCTTTCTTTCTTTCTTTTCCTTTCATTTCCTTTATCTTTATTATTTCTTTTCAACATTTCTTTCTTTCTTTCTTTTTTCCTTTCTTTCTTCTTTCTTTCTTTCTTTATTTATTTATTTTCCTTTATCTTTATCATTTCTTTTCAACATTTTCTTTCAAACTTCTTTTTTTCCTTTCTTTCTTTCTTTCTTCTTTCTTTCTTTCTTTCTTTCCTTTCCTTTCCTTTCTCTTGTTGTTTCTTTTCAACATTTTCTTGGATGGTTTTCTTGGATTTCTTGATGGTCTTTTCAACCACGGATAGTTGTGTTGATATGTGACAGGTAGCCGTTTTCTCATGGGTGTTGTTTCTTTCAAATTTCTTTCTTTTTCCTTTCTTCTTTCTTTCTTTCTTTCTTCCTTCCTTTCTTTCTTGTTTCTTTTCCTTTCATTTCCTTTATCTTATATTTCTTTTCAACATTTCTTCTTTCTTTCTTTTTCCTTCTTTCTTTCTTTCTTTCTTCTTTCTTCTTTATTTATTTTCCTTTATCTTTATCATTCTTTCAACATTTCTTTCAAACTTCTTTCTTTTTCCTTCTTTCTTCTTTCTTTCTTTCTTTCTTTGTTTCTTTTCCTTTCATTTCCTTTATCTTTATTATTTCTTTCAACATTTCTTTCTTTCTTTCTTTTTTCTTTCTTTCTTTCTTTCCTTTATCTTTATCATTTCTTTTCAACATTTTCTTTCAAACTTCTTTTTTTCCTTTCTTCTTTCTTTCTTCTTTCTTTCTTTCTTTCTTTCTTTCTTGCTTTCTTTTCCTTTCCTTTCCTTTCCTTTATCTTTCTTGTTTCTTTTCAACATTTTCTTGGATGGTTTTCTTGGATTTTCTTGGATTGGTCTTTTCAACCACGGATAGTTTGTGTGATATGTGACAGGTAGCCGTATAGCCGTTTTCTCATGGGGTGCTGTTTTCACGCCTTGTTTAAGATTGCGCGAAGTATTCTTGTGCAGCTCGTATCTAGCTTATTTTCTATTCGCTTCGTTAGGGTCCAGTTGGTGCAACCGTACAGTAGCACTGATACAACTACGACTGTCGCTTTAACTTGTCAGTGAGATCGGATTTCAATATGGCTGACAATCTAGGAACTGCCAAATAATTCGCTTTACCCTTCTAAGATTACACGAAGGAGAAAGGTCCGACATGATACCCAATGGCTTCTGGGTTATAGGCCAGCCAACTAATTAACAATATTTAATTGGACAGAGATAATTTACTATATCAATTAAATTACCAATCAACGATGTCTTTCAAAATGGGTCCCTTGAGAAACCACGGACCTACAAATACGCTGATTCCTAGAAACAATACTGAAAGCTGTATTCCACATTCCCCAGAGCCACAGAACTGGAACCTCGCCATTAGATGCAGTTTAACGTCATACCCAGGATCGTCAGCCACCGCCTTTTAGCACGTTTATGGTAAAAACGGTTAGGGCTTGTCATACGGATAATAGGGCTGGGACAATCCTATAGGTGCTAGAGCTTGACATGACCAGCTGGTTGATCGGAGGGGGGGCCTCTCCGACCGTTCGTCTAGCATAAGTAAGGGCCAAAGTGGAGTGTTGCATGTCATTGACTGCTCAGGCACTAGGGTTCCATTTTTAAACATCACGGGTCGCCAACCACGGCCAACAGGTGGCCCCTTTGAGGGGGTCTTACTACTCAGCAGAGGTGCAGTCGGTGTATTCTTCTACCCAAGCAGACGCCAAAATAATGGTCTAGTGCTAGTGAAAAGGGGATAGACCCCTTCGCTGTCTAGCTGATACCGACATTAGGCCGTCTCACTGACTTTACATTTACTTTCTTTTTTTAAAACATTTTTTTTAATAATTCTTTTTCATTCGAATTATTAAATTTTCTTCTTCTGTGTTTCTCTGTTTTTCTTCATTCTTTTTTTTTTTTTGTTCCATTTTTAAACATCACGGGTCGCCAACCACGGCCAACAGGCGGACATATTGGTGGGTTTTGCTCCTCTGCAGAGGTTCAGTCAGTGTATTCCAAACATGGATACAACACTTGCTGCAGTACCCGTCTACGTAGGGTATGAAGTCAAAATTGGATCATTACAGTCGAGTCTTGAATTTGGACACAATTGGTAAGTCTACAGTATTTTTTTAAACATTAGTTTATTTTAACTCGGATATCCACCATCTTTTCATGCTTAAAAACAATACTTTTACTCTATTTTTTTAAATAATAATAATAATGAAAATAATAATAATAAGTTTGCTCTCCTATAAAAGGGATGGAGCACTCTATGGCGGCCTTTATATACATACAGATGTGTGTATTAAAACAGTATAAATCCCTAACGGATTCTGTGATTGACAATGGCCGAACAGTTAAGCTGTCCTACTGCTGCAGAATCGATCGGAGTTCTATACCGACTGTAGGTAGCTCGCAAAATGTCTAGCCACACTGAAGAGACTTGATAAGTCGAAACACGTGTCTGTGGATGACTATATATATACTTTGTCATTTTTAGAGCGGTTGATTATGAGAATTGTTGGTTTTATTCATATAAACAATAATCTCAAATTCTATTCTGCATTTATTAGAGTCGTCGTCGTGGTGGCCTAAAGTTGGTATCAGTCGGACATTTTAGCATCTGAGGTGAAGCGCTACACCTACCATCAACTCCTTACTTTACTGCACAGATCCCTGTGCTACTCATACGCTGAGTTGGCGAGGGCCAGTATCGAAACCACGAACCTTGGGATTCCTAGCCGGACACTCTACTGACTGAGCTAAACCAAATGTAAATTTCTCTCTCTCTCTCTCTCACTTTACCTCACTCTACCCTGTTCCTGTCCCTACTCCTCTCTAACTATCTCTCCTCTCCCTCTCTCTATTACTCCCCTTTAATTATCTCTCCCACCCTCTCTCTCTACTCCCCTTTAATCATCTTCGCCTCTCCCCTTCTCTCTCTCATCAGTAAGTGCCACAGAATCAACTTCTCTCGCTCTCTCTATCTCTCACTTTCCCTCTCTCTACTCTGTCCCTGTCCCTACTTCCCTCTAACTATCTCTCACACACACTCTCTCTATCTCACTTTCCCTCTCTCTACTCTGTCCCTATCCCTACTTCCCTCTAACTATCTCTCACACACACACACACTCTCTCTCTCTCACTTTCCCCTCTCTACTCTGTCCCTGTTCCTACTTCCCTCTAACCATCTCTCACTCTCTCTCACTTCTCTCTCTCTACTCTGTCCGTCCCTATTCCTCTAACTATCTCTCATCTCTCTCTCTCTACTCCCTCTAATTATCTCCCTCTCCCCCTCTCTCTCCCCCCTCTCTCATCAGCAAGTGCCACAGAATTTTCTTGCTCAAATGAATTAGCTTTTTGAAAAAGATCAACCAGAATGATTAGGTCAGTTTACGAAGTTTTTAAAAAAATCGATAAAAAAATCTATTGATCGCTTCAAGCAGAATCAACGTTACCCTTTTCATTTCTATGAAAAAGAAGAAAAGAGTCCTTTTTTCTTCTTTTCTTCTTTTCAGTGCGGACAAAGAGTTTGAAGAACAGAGATGGGTCACTTCGAACCAAAATCACGTCACGACATTTTTCTATTCAACACTTTAAACATGAACTCCATCAACAATTAACCACATCAATGCAACATTTCACACGTACCTGAATTCATTATTCAAAAAATAAAAATAAAGAAATATGTACAAGTAGAATACTAGAATCTTTTTAACTAGCTGGATCGCCCTGTCGGTGGGGCGTTAGAATACACCGACTGCACCTCTGCAGAGGGGTAAGACTCCCCCCAATGGAGCCACCTGTTGGTCGTGGGTGGCGACCCGTGATGCTTAAGGATGGAACCCAGGTAGATGAACAGTCCATAACATGCAACAATTCACTTAGAGGGACTAAGTGAATTGTTGCATGTTATGGACTGTTCATCTACCTGGGTTCCATCCTTAAGCATCACGGGTCGCCACCCACGACCAACAGGTGGCTCCATTGGGGGGAGTCTTACTTAGGCTAGACGGGCAGTCGAAGGGGCCCCCTCCGATCGATCGGCTGGTCACGTCAAGTCTTAGCACCTATATGATTTTCCCAACCCTATTGTCCTTATGGCAACCACCAACCCTTTTTATCATATGGGTGCTAGGAGGCGGTGGCTAAGGGTCTACATGTCCTGGGAATGACGTTAAACTCTATCTGATGGTGAGGTTCCAGTTTTGGAGATCTGTGAAATGTGGAGCACCCTTTAATCACCATTGCTCTCTGGTTCACTCTGACCCGGAGTGGTAGAACCTATTAAGGGTCCCATCTATGGGTTAAATAGAAAAACATGAATTTATAAAAAATTGAGTATCCATTAAGAATGAATTTATTTCAAAATTTTGCCGGCATTAAATAACCTACTGGGGTTGATATGCCGTAAAACAAAACCAACCAAACCAACTAGCAGGACCTGAGTAAAAACCACAGTATGATATTTTGATGTATCTGTACATATATAAGGGACCGGTTTAGTTCAGTCGGTAGAGTGTTCGGCTAGGAATCTCAAGGTTCTTGGTTCAATACTGGCCCCCGCCAACTCAGCGTATGAGTAGCACAGGGATCTGTGTGGTAAAGTAAGGAGCTGATGGTAGGTGTGGCGCTCCACTTCAGATGCCCAAATAATCTCCTTGGTCTAGCGCTAGTGAAAAGGGGATAGACTTCCTCGCTGTCTGGCTGTTACTGACTTTAGGCCGCCCCGACGACTTTATTTTTTTAATGCATATATAAAGGACAGTTGTATGTATGTATGTATGTATGTATGTCCAGAGGAAATTATGAAAATAAAACAAAGTAAATATATATATACATTCACTTTGAGCAAAAATAGTGATGATTTGATTTATATTCATCTATAAGTAATGGAGATTCGCTTCCGGTTTTTGTCTGTAACAAGAATTACGTCACTGTTTACGTCACATTACCCAAAATCGTCATAACATAGAATAAATACACTCAAACTTTGAGAATGCAGCATTAGACAGTCCTCATTGTTTTTTAAAACAAGTTTTAATAAATACATGACTGGTATTATATATCTATATATAGTTTGTTTTATTGTAATAGATATTCAAAGTTAATAGAACTTAGTTTCGATTTCAAATTGTTTTATTTTTTTTACTCCTTTAATAAATTTGATGATTTCATGATTTATGGTTCAAACTCTCCGACATTTAATTTTGAACTTCCACCTCCTCAAGCAATATCTTTCAAAAATTTATTTTTACATCTCCCGGAGGGCGTTTTTTCTATTTTGCTAGTGAAGATAATTAAAAATAGGAAATTTAAATAGTAACGGGATCGAATTTAAAAAAAAAAAATTTACTATTATAAAATGGAATTTTTTTTCTTTTTAGACTGTCTGTGCACTTTTTTTGTTTCTAATGCCCCACTAGGCTAGAACACGCGCGGTCTTTTTTACAAAGGGATTTTGATGGAGCATCCTGCGATGATCCAACTCATGATTCAGTAATAATGGATTTGCGAGACTAACTTTTTGCACCCCTCTACCCAAGTGATGCCCCTACCCACTTCTAGTCTCTTATTATAATGGAGATTGTGTGTTTGTCTGTCTGTAACCGAAACTATATCACTACTCAAGTCACATTTCTCTTTGTTGGCCTTATCTACATACTAATAGCATACATCTGGATTTATATATATACAACAAAATAGCGGTTTACAGTGTAAACGGGAAGACTAATTTGTATATTATTATTATAGGAATTTGATTTTAATAAATATATGCTAGGTATTATTGATTTCTAATTGTTTAGCTTTGTCTTAATAAATATAAGCAAAAATCTCGGGGATGAATCTTAAAAGAAATCCATTAACAAAAAAAAAAAAAATAACAATAACTGTAATTTCATTCTTTACTTCTTAATTTAACTAAATAGTTAGATTAGGAAAGTTTAGCAATGAAAGACGGGAGTGATGGAAGAATACATTTCAGTTCTTCTATTAATCAATTATACCCCCCCCCTCTGTTTCAAATATTTTTATCTGTATTCTTATTTAGTTCCATTAGTCTTTTTAATTTAATATAATAAAATGTTATATTAAAACTGGAGGGTGCATATATTTACTAGTTATCATAATGTTTGATATGTTTACTTAAGAGCTATTGCTAAATAGTTCAATATGTAAAAAGTTTAATAATCTTCAAAGTCAAAAAAGTTGGGGTACTGTAAAAGCGGCGTTCAAGAGCGCAGTAAATGTACGGGCCGCACTTGTTTTTGCCGAGGGCCGCATTTTACATTGCTGGGATGAAAGAAATCCAATTGTTATTTTATTGGCTATTTTCTGGCATCGTCTTGTATCCCCCCCACCAAAAAAAAGAAAAGAGAGACTCCTCCCCCGCAAAAAGAGAGACTCCCCCCCCAATAAAAGAGAGACACCTCCCCCCAAAAAAGAGAGTCCCCCCCCCCAAAAAAAAGAGAGACTCCTCCCCCCCCCCGAAAAAAAGAGAGACTCCTCCTCTTTCTTACTAATTATGAGGTGTGTTCAAAAAGTAATAAGAATGAAGGCTGTATTTACCAAGACAGAAATAAATGATCAATGAAATGTTAATTTTTCCCCAAATAGTCCCCAAATAGCATTCAGCCTATTTGATCAGTTGAAGCACCTATGAATTTCTTTTTTTGATATTGGCGTGAAGCACTACCATTGTATCTCTTTTAAACTTCTTTAAATCTTCATAGCTTTGTGGCGAGAGAAACCACGAACGTAGTAGTTCGAAGCGTGCACAACTGTGTTTGACATGCAGAATGAGATCAGAGGCGAGTGGGGAGATTGAACTCGCATTCTCCTGATTGTGAGTCGTGGCCTGACACATGGGAATCGCTAAACTATCCAGAGTGGCCCGGATGGGAAGGATTGACGCGTGCTGATTAGTGTCGTACGTGCTGCACGGGCAGGTCAGAGTAAGGAGCCCGGATGAACACTGTAATTGTGTATTTATTTGACCAGCCCTCACAAACCGGGAGAAAAGCTTACAGTAGCATTTTGGCTGTTGCGACGAGTGGACGAGAGACAAGATATTTTGATAGTGTTGGTGAGAAGAGTGCAGCATTGCTGGGAGAGTAAAAGAGTCGACTTAACTCAGCCCCCCCCCCCGAGAACATTCTTATTAGAAGCTTTAAGATGGATTTTCAAGAAACAAGGGAAAATGTTACATAATGAATAGGCATAATGAAATTAACAACTTGAAAATAAGAATATAAAAAGAACAAAAGGAAATAAAACAAATATATAGAAAAATTGACATGCCTTATTCAAAGAAAATCTTGAGATCTTTAAAAAAGAATTATGGTATGCGAAATAGATTAGGATAATAGCTTTCTCCAACTTCAAGGCCCAATGATAAAATCTTCCTTCCTGCAACAATATTCCTGTAGTTTTCAGCATACATCTCAATCACAGCTTCAAAGCATCTCGTCCCATTTCTCGGCCCTGTTTGGTTTTATGCACAGTGCGATCTCGAAAAAATTTGCAAATTTACTCTCGCCAAAATTCTTGGCTTCGAGATCGCGCTTCTTTAAATTACAGTGCCAAGGCAGCCATATTTTTTTCCTTCGCCTGTACCCATCTTACAAACAAGACACGTTCGTGCCCGCTTTGCTCAGCAAGGTAAGTCTCCTCTTTTGCTACAAGAATTATCGATTTTCATTCTTTAAAACAACTTCGATTTTGTCATCGATTATTAAATGTTGCAAAATGTTTAATACGAGACGAACGTTTTGAAAGTTTCAAATGATCACTCTTATTTTGGATCAGCGTTTGTGCGCGTTTATTTACAGGAATCTGATATTTATTCATTCAAGCATTTGAACTTCTATTTAAGCTTTATGCATAATAGAAAACACACTTGCAGTTTATCCTAAAAATACATCCTTTTTAATTCATTTGATACACAGGGTTATTGTAAAGTAACTCCCTTCCCCCAAAAAATCTTAGAATTTATTTTTGAATCCTTATTTGGGACCATATGACCTTTACGAAATCATTTCATAAGGGCATTTTTTCATTTACATCGTCAAAACCCGGTTGTTTGTTAGGGGTTAGGGTTGGGGGTTAGTTTTATAATTAAAAAAAAAACCCTCTAAAAATCGTCTGTTAACAAACAACCGGATTTTGATGGTGTAAATGAAAAAATGTCCTTATGAAATGAGATCGCAAAAGGGGTGCCTAAAGGTCATATGGTTCATTATTTTTACAAAAAATGAATGCGAGAAAAACTCACATAACATAGCGTTTTATTTTAAGTTATATATGAGCACCCGCATTCGTCTCCAGCCTCTTAAGCCGCTTGGGAATCGCATCAACTAATTTTCCCAGGAACTCTTGTGGAGTGGTAGAAATAGATTCTCATATTTGTCCTTCAAGTTCTTCCAAAGTCGTTGATTAAGAAGAGTAGAGTTGCTCCTTCAACCAATCCCAAAAAGAAAAGTTGCAGGATGTTAAATCAGGGCTTCTGGCAGGCCATTCATGCGGACCATGTCTACCCATCCATCTCCCTGGAAAATGGTGATTCAATCATTCACAAACGATAATAGGAAAATGTGGAGTAGCACCATCTTGCATAACACATTTAATTGACATTAATTAAGGAACATATATCAAAGAATTGAGAAAAATGTAACGGTATATAGAAATATATAGAAAAAGTTTAAAATAGGGAGTTACTTACCAATCACCCTGTATATTAAGGAACATACATTAAAGAAGCGAGAAAAATATAACTGCTAAATAAAAAATCATAAATATGTAACTGCATACAAAAAATTATAAATAGTTTAAAATAAGAAGTTACTTTTCAATCACCCCTGTATATTAAGGAACATACATTAAAGAATTGAGAAAAATATAACTGCACATAAAAAATATATAAATAGTTTAATATAGTGAGTTACTTTTCAATCACTCTGTATATTAAAGAACACATATTAAAGAATTAAGAAAAATGTAACTGCAAATAAAAAAAATAGTTAGTTTAAATTAAGAAGTTACTTTTCAATCACCCTGTATATTAAGGAATACACATCAAAGAACTAAAAGAAATGTAACTGCTTAAATAAAAGCATAAATAGTTTAAAATAGGGAGTTACTTTTCGATCACCCTGTATAAAAAGGATTAACATGGTAATTCAATATTTAAATATCATTTTGTTTTACTGAAATTGGACTATGTGTGCCGTATACGCATGCGCACTTTATGTTTTTAAATCTCACAAATTTCCTCATATTCGTTAATAGCAATGTGGAGGTTATGTGGAGATGATTTCCATCAGGGAAGATGATATATAGAAGAATAGGAAGCGCTTGGTGTAATGGTTAAAGTCATGGGAAATGGATTCGTCGCCCCGAGTTCAAACCTGGACGGGGTAATTGTATTTCACTTAGCGCTAGTATCCTTCCGAAAGGTATGAATCCTACTCTCCCCCCATCTATGGGTAAATAGTAGGACAGACTGGGCTCTTTAACCTTGGTTAGGCAACCGGTCTAGGAGAAGGAAAACTCTGAATTCAAACCTGTTAAACTCCGCTTAAGAAATTGACCTTGTGCCACATCCTGCTCGTGTGGAGGGGTTGGTAAATTTTATATATGGAAGGAGGAGGGCAAGGAGGAGCTCTCAAAGTAGTTTTGACTAACGAGAAGAGAACCTCTTTGGTTTGAATTCAGAGTTTTTCTTCTAAACCGGTTGTCACACCAAGGTTAAAGAGCTCAGTCTGCCCTACTATTTACCCATAGTTGGAGGTAGAATAGTTTGATTCGTGCTTTTACCAAGGAAATTAGCGCTATGTGAAATGCAAACAGCCTTGTACAGGATTTTCACTCATTTTACCATTTCCATTTTCTACTATCTAAATTTTTTTTCCATATTGTAACGAAATTGTTGATGTCGTGATTCAGTTAACTAATGTCAAAAGAAATCGAAACGAGTTACGTGTACTTTTGTAGCGATTATTTGTTTACAAGAAATACAATCTCTTGAAAAATAAATCGATATTTCACACAAATCCGTGAGTTGTGTAATCCAAATATTTAAGAAGCTTAGAATTAAATCTGATTGTATAGTTCGCTAATCACAAATATTAGGACGAATCTAAAATCAAAGAATAAGAAATTGTCCACTCGATAGATAAGAAAAAAAAACTGAAATCGATTTTAAGAGATCAACCGAGAGGAAAAAATATAGAATAGAATAAGGGAAATAAGTTAGTACGAAAAAGATTTTTTATGAACACACCATTTATACATATATAAAGGACAGTTGTATGTATGTATGTATTTGTGTCAGGTCGCTTAATGCGCTACAGGTACTATGTAATCCAGTACGACCTGTTTCATAGTCGAATCATCGGCGACTAAACCGGTAACCCCACAGATTTTATTTGATGAGGAGGGTGGCTAGACACCCTGCAGGACGAAAAACAAGACCTGTTCAAAGAGTGGAGGAAGCTATTAGCTCAACGGCCACCTAGAACATTATTTCTAGGAGTGTTGGGCCCCTTATTCCTTGTTAGGTTATCCAACTAGGAGAAGGACAACTCTGATTTAACATCTGCGATTGACATGATAACCGGCTATCTTGCCTCGGTTTGTCACTGGTTAATAATCATGAAAATTTAGAGAGTGGTATTCGTGTTGTACAAGCGTTAACCACTATAATACCATGATGTACAAATGTTCCCTTGCTTTCTTTTAATCTATGTCAGGAGGAAAATACGAAAATATAACAATTAACGACAGATTCAAAATACTAGCAAATATATGAACCCTCCGGGTGCAAGTATTTAAGGCTAATGAAACTAAATAAGAATGCAGATAAAAAGATGTGAAACAAAGGGGTTATTATAGAAAAATAGAACAACTGAAACTTACTCTTCCATCACTCCCGTCTTTCATTGCTATATCTTCCTAATTTAACTAAATAGTTAAATTAGGAAGTAAAGAATAAAATTACAGTTATTTCTTCTCGTTAATGGATTTCTTTTAAGATTTATCCTCGGGATTTTTGCTCAGATTCATTAAGATAAAATCAAACAATTAGAAATCAATAATACTAAGCACATATTTATCAAAATCAAAGATCCAATATCAATGTACAAATTAGCCTTCCTGTTCACACTGTAAACCGCTATTTTGTTATATATATAAATACAATTGCAACGTGACTCAACCGTAAGCCAAAAACATATGTAATCATCGGATAATTTGATTGGGGCAAATAATCGGAGCATTGGTTATAATTGATATGAGTTTATTTGGACCTATATATATATTTACCAACCCCTCCTCACGAGCAGGATGCGACACAAGGTTAATTTCTTAAGCGGAGTTTAACAGGTTTGAATTCAGAGTTTTCCTTCTCCTAAACTGGTTACCTAGCCATGATTAAAGAGACCAGTATGTCCTGCTGGAGGGAGAATTGGATTTATACCTTTCCCAAAGGTATTAGCGTCATGTGAAATGCCAGCAGCTTCGTCCAGGAATTGAACTCGGGTTGACGAGTCCATTTTTTGCTACTCTAACCGTTAGACCATGCGCCTCCTTTATTTGGACCTATAAGTTCTTATAATACGTGAGAATGCTCAAAGTAACCTTCCAACGTGGGTACATATATGTAAATGAAATAATCCGACAAAGAAGTTATATATAATAACAAATGCAGACTTTATTTGTATGAGCACATGGAGAAGACATACATACATGACAATGTACAGTATAGATATAGAAACAGATACATAAAGATACAGAAAGGATGTAGGACTGTCCTAAAGAACTGATACAGAGTTCATGGAGGAATGTCACTTACAGCTGGCTGGTTGGGGGGCAACCCCCTCCACTTAATAGACATAGACACCACGTGTTTATGCTATGTGTAGTCGTTGCTGGACGAGAGAAAGAGAGTGAGAATTTCCCGGGCTACTGCTTAAATACCCCAGCCACCTATAGGCGAAAGGCT
>CM042173.1:39023240-39048286 GCA_023376005.1 Doryteuthis pealeii | reverse complement strand
ATACCCGCCCTCGACAACTCAGCGCATGAATAGCATAGTTTAGGTAATTTGATCTTTGTGGTAAGTAGGAGATGACTGTCGGTTTGGCATTCCACCTCAGCAAAAGTAATCTCCCTTGTCTAGCGCTAGCAAAAAGGGGATAGACTCCCTCGCTACCGGGTGATACCGACAATAGGCCACTCTGCCAACTTAACTTTTAAGTGGCACAATTATTGCTTTAGAATATGATACCATATATTAGAAGAGATTGAAGGTAGGAATTGTTTGGTGGACAAGAGTTAAATAAATCGTAGATATTTCTTTGAATTCTGAGAAATGCTTCACGGATATTTTTTAAAAAGTAGGTCTCGTATTTTGTAGGAATAGGAAATTTTGATATATCAAAGCAAAAACAACCACAACAAAACCCCAACCAACAAAACATAACAAAATATTTATATATTGAAAATATTAAAAATATCTATGTATCAAAACAAAAATAACCCTAACAAAACCACAATAAAAATATAACACAAATATCTATATATTAAATGTATTTATATAATAAAGAAAAATAACCCAAACAAAACCCCAACAGAACAGAGATAGATAGATAAATAGATAGATAGATAGATAGATAGATAGAGAGAGAGAGAGAGAGAGAGAGAGAGAGAGAGAGAGAGAGGGGGAGGATATTTTACAACGAATTTCGGCTGATAGAGAGATTATCACGTGATCTTACAAACTGCAAACACAAGAAGACTCCATATAAGTTTATAAAACTCTTAAATATCTTAAAACAAACATCAGAAAGAAAGGTAAGAGAAATAATTACGTGACTTCTTTTACGAAATATATCAGGCAACATGGCTGCACATCTTTACAGTGCAGGAAACAACATATCCGTTTCCTGATAACGTTTGCGCATGCGTCCGAGATCTCAGGCGTGGTAATGTCACGAAATGCAGCCAAATGTCACTCTGAAGAGAATCTTAGATAAAAATAGGGAAAAATAGAAATAAAAAGAAAAAGAAAGAAATGTGAAAGTAGTGTATCAATAAAAAGAAGAAAATGAAAAGGAAAAGAAATCTTTAAACAAGGAAGGAATGTTAAAAGAAGGAAAATAAAAGAATGAAGAAATTAAATGAAAAAAAAGAAGACAAAATCTAACGAAACGAGAGCTTAACAAAAAACCCCAAAAAAACTAATGAAGAAAATTAAAATGAATGAATTAAATGAATTGAATGAAAAAAAAAAAACAAAAAAGAAGACAGACTCTATAGAAGGGAAAGAGTAAAAAAATCGAATGAAGGAAAATTAAATGAAGAAAAACCAGAGAAGCACAGAAGAAGAAAATTTGATAATTTGAATGAAAAAGAATTATAAAAATACGTAGAAAAAAGTAAGTAAAACTAAAGTCGGTAGGACGGCCCAATGTCGGTATCAGCGAGGGAGTCTATACCCTTATCACTAGCACTAGATCAATGAGGTTATTTTGGCGTCTGCTTGGGTAGAAGAGTACACCGACTGCACCTCTGCAGAGTGGTAAGACCGCCTCAAAGGGGCCACCTGTTGGTCTTGGGTGGCAACCCGTGATGCTTAAGAACGGAACCCTGGCCTTTACTTAGGTTAGACGGGTAGTCAGAGAGGCCCCCTCCGATCAATTGGCAGGTCACTTCAAGCCTTAGCACCTATACGATTGTCTCAATCTTATTGTACTTATTGCAAACTCCCAACCCTTTTTATCATATACACCTATTTCTAGCACATATGTGTGTGCTAGAAGGCGGTGGCTGGGTGTCTAGGTGCCCTGGATATGATGTTAAACTCTATCTGATGGGGAAGTTCCAGTTCTTGTGTTTGGAGAATACGGAGTACCCCTTCATCACCATTAATCCCAGGTCCACTCTGACCCGGAATGATAGTACCTGTTAGGGTCCCATCTATGTGTTAAATAAAACAAAATGAGTTCTTAAAAAATGTTTAGAATTTTTTTTTACATTGAGTACCCACCAAGAATGAATAAAACAAAACGTCTTCGGCATAAAATAACCCAATAAGTGTTGACCTGTCGTACAATTCAATAAACGAAACTAACCCGTAATACTCAAAATTCTTCAGAATCTACTATCGTCTTAACCCTCCTGTTGCCGAGGGCTGTAGAATATGCCGACTTCACCTTTACAAATGGTTAAGACTAGCGCTTTTTTAAATATATTATCAGAAAAATGATAGTTGAATTATCTCCCCCTGCCACCAGAGGGCGAATCTCCAATATGATATTGGTGCCAAATTTAAACCCTTTCATGAGGAAAGGCACTTATAAAGGGGCCTTTCACCAGGCGAGACGCGATTTTCAAGCGCTCCCTATCAACTACGAGTAGAATTCTATTCTAGCCCACCTTCACCATCAAACAGCGAGTGGTATATCCAGCGCAATTTCACCTTACCTCAGCAAGATAAGTCTCGTAGCAAATGCCACTAAATTTGCAATACCTTTGTATTTATGAATATACAGGTGCGGCATAAATAACGGGCGTTATGAGACGTGATACGTCGAAACACGGTATCTGTGGGTGACTATATATATATATATATATATATATATATAATATATATATATATATATATATACAACTAACGTACATATATATATGTATATATCACACGTACAATTAGCCTATATATACAGGGTGGGCATAAGTAAAGGGCGTTAATTATGTCGCATCCTGGATGTTGTTTTAATTTTCAACTGTTTTTTGTCTCCTTTCATCCGAAATTATTTCCTTGCCACCGGGAGATTTTAAGAGCTCCCTACAACCCTGTTATTCCTCTTAACATCTCAGATAAGATCACTCAAGCTGAAAAACTGGATTTTTAATCCGATAAATTCAGTAGGGCATAAAATAACCCAACAAGTGTTGGCATGTCGTAAATTCCAACAAACGAATACTCGAAATTCTTCAGAATTTATTTAACTTTTAACGCGTCTCAATATTTTCTTAACCATCCTGTCCGCTGGGGCTGTAGAATTATACCGACTGCACCTCTACAAAGAGGTAAGACTAGCGCTAGACCAATGGTTCTCAACCTTTTTTACCTATTGACCCCCTTTTAATCCTATTTTACTCTGGTGGACCCCCCCATAGCCATTCGTTGTTTTAAAATCCCATTGTATTTTTATAGTTAAATACATTTTACTTGCCTGGGTCCCAAAAAATGTTATATGGTCGCTGGGGGTCCATATGGACCCTGGTTGAGAACCACAGCGCTAGACCAAGGGTATAAAATAACCCAACAAGTGTTGACATGTCGTTAATTCCAACAAACGAAACTAACCGGAAATAATTGAAATTCTTCAGAATAACTTTTAACGCTTTCTCCATCTTTCGTCTTAACTATCCTGTCGGCTGAGGCTGTAGAATTATACCGACTGCACCTCTACAAAGAGGTAAGACTAGCGCTAGACCAATGGTTCTCAACCTTTTTTACCTATTGAACCCCTTTTAATCCTATTTTACTCTGGTGGACCCCCCCATAGCAATTCGTTGTTTTAAAATCCCATTGTATTTTTATAGTTAAATACATTTTACTTGCCTGGGTCCCAAAAAATGTTATATGGTCGCCGGGGGTCCATATGGACCCTGGTTGAGAACCACAGCGCTAGATCAAGGGCTTAAAATAACCCAACAAGTGTTGACATGTCGTTAATTCCAACAAACGAAACTAACCGGTAATACTCGAAATTCTTCAGAATGTATCTAACTTTTAACGCTTTCTCCATCTTTCATCTTAACTATCCTGTCGACTGAGGCTGTAGAATATGCCGACTGCACCTCTACAACGAGGAAAGACTAGCACTAGACCAAGGAGATTGTTTTGCTACAGGAAGTGAAACGCTACACCTTTACCACACAGATCAGATAATTCAAGCTGAACAACTGGATTTTGAATCCGATAATTTCGGTAGGATAGGTTAAAAGCGTAAGGTCAATTTTAAATCGAGTTCTTCTGGCTTTTTTTCATCTACAAAAGGTAAGGAGTGTTTAGTTTTACTGAATATACCATTCTAACTGACCTTTTCTCCATTTTGTTGCATCTCTCTCTGTCTGTTATTTTGGTGAATTTCATTCGAACAACAGAAACATTTGCACCCGCGTGAAGTGCCGCCATGACTATTTACAAGAAAAACAGACCGAAATGGTTTTTTTCTGTTTTATTTCTATATCTCTTCATTTTCTATTCTTCTTCCTGTTCATATTTCCATTTTTTTTTGCTCGTTTCTTTTTGATATTTTCTTTCAAACTTTTTATCTTCTTCTTTTTTTCTTTTTCCTTTCTTTCTTTCTTTCTTTCTTTCTTCTTTGTCGTTTTTGTTTCTTTTCAACATTTTCTTTCAAACTTCTTCTTTTTCCTTTCTTTCTTTTTTCCTTTATCTTTATTATTTCTTTTCAACAATTTCTTTCTTTCTTTCTTTCTTTCTTTCTTTCTTCTTTCTTTCCTTTAACTTTATTATTTCTTTTCAACATTTTCTTTCTTCTTTCTTTCTTTCTTTTTTCTTCTTTCTTTCTTTCTTTTTTTCCTTTATCTTTATTATTTCTTTCAAAACATTTTCTTCTTTCTTTCTTTCTTTTCTTCTTTCTTCTTCTTCTTTCTTTCTTTTTTTCTTTTTTTCTTTCTTTCTTTTCCTTTATCTTTATTATTTCTTTTTCAACATTCTTTCTCTTTCTTTTTTTTCTTTCTTTTCTTTCTTTTCTTTTTTTTTCTTTTCTTTCTTTCTTTCTTCTTTCTTTTCTTTCTTTTTTTTTCCCTTTTTTTTTCTTTCTTTCTTTCTTTCTTTTTCTATCTTATTATTTCTTCAACATTTTCTTTCTTTCTTTCTTTCTTTTCTCCTTCTTTCCTTTTTTTTCTTTTTTTTTCTTTCTTTCTTTCTTTCTTTTCCTTTATCTTTATTATCTTTCAACATTTTCTTTTTCTTTCTTCTTTTTCCTTTCTTCTTTTTTCTTTTTTTTCCTTTCTTTCTTCTTCTTCCTTTATTCTTATTATTTCTTTTCAACATTTTCTTTCTTTCTTTCTTTCTTTTTCCTTTCTTTCTTTTTCTTTTTTTTCTTTTTTCTTTCCTTTCTTTCTTTTTCCTTATTCTTTATTATTTCTTTTCAACATTTTCTTTCTTTCTTTCTTTTTCCTTCTTTCTTTCTTTCTTCTTTCTTTCTTTCTTTTCCTTTATCCTTATATTTCTTTTTCAACATTTTCTTTAAAACTTCTTTCTTCTTTCTTCTTTATTATTTCGTTCTTTTATTATTTCCTTTCATTTCCTTTCCTTCATTCCTTTCCTTTCTTTTCCTTTCCTTATTTCTTGTTCTTCAACATTTTCCTTGGATTGGTTCTTGGATTCTGATTTGGTCCTTTTCAACCACGGATAGCTTGTGTGATATTCCCCCGTACCGTTTTCTCGGGTGCTGGTTCACGCCTTGTTTAAGATGCGCGAATTATTCTTGTGCAGCTCGTATCTAGCTTATTTTCTATTTCGCTTCGTAGGTCCATTGGTGCAACCGTACATAGCACTATACAACTACGACTGTCGCTTTTAACTTGTCAGTGAGATCGGATTCAATATTGCTACAATCTAGGCAACCGCCAAAAAATCGCTTTACCCTCTAAGATTACATGAAGGAGAAAGGTCACATGATACCCAAATGGCTTCTGGTTATAGGGCCAGCCAACTAATTAACAATATTTAATTGACAGAAGATAATTTACATTCAATTAAAATTACCAATCAACGATGTCTTCCAAAATGGGTCCCCTTGAGAAACCACGGACTACAAAACGCTGATTCCTAGAAACAACACTGAAAGCTGTATTCCACATTCCCAGAGCCACAGAACTGGAACCTCGCCATTAGATGCAGTTTAACGTCATACCAGGATCTCAGCCACCGCCTTTTAGGGCACTTTTTATGTTAAAAAAAAACGGTTAGGGGTCATACGGATAATGGGCTGGACAATCCTATAGGTGCTAGAGCTTGACATGACCAGCTGTTGATCGCGAGGGGGGGGGCCTCTCGACCGTTCGTCTAGCATAAGTAAGGGCCAAAGTGGAGTGTTGTATGTCATGACTGCTCAGGCACTAGGGTTCGATTTTTTAAACGTCACGGGTCCCAACCACGGCCAAACAGGTGGCCCCTTTTGAGGGGTCTTACCACCTCTGCAGAGGTGCAGTCGGAATATTCTTCTAAACCAAGCAGACGCCAAAATAATCTCATTGGTCTAGTGCTAGTGAAAAGGGGATAGACTCCCTCGCTGTCTGGCTGATACCGAAACAACTTTTACTTACTTAAAAAAAAAAAAAAATATAATTCTTTTCATTCCAATTATAAAATTTTTCTTCTGTGTTTCTCTGTTTTTTCTTCATTTTTTTTTTTGCCATTTTAAACATCACGGGTCGCCAACCACGGCCAACAGCGGACATATTGGTGGTCTTACTCCTCTGCAGAGGTGCAGTCAGTGTATTCCAAACATAGATACAACACTTGCTGCAGTACCCATCTACGTAGGTATGAAGTCAATATTGGATCATTACAGTCAAGTCTTGAATTTGGACACAATTGTTAAGTCTACAATATTTTTCAAACATTAGTTTATCTTAACTCGGATATCCACCATCTTTTCATGCTTAAAAACAATACCTTTACTCTATTTTTTAAAATAATAATAATAATAAAAATAATAATAATAAGTTTGCTCTCCTATAAAAGGGATGGATCACTCAATGGCGGCCTTTACATACATACACATGTGTGTATTAAAACAATTAAAATACCTAACGGATTCTGTGAGTAGCCATGTCCGAATGGTTAAGCTGTCCTACTGCTGCAGAATCGATCGGAGTTCTATACTGACTGTAGGTAGCTCGTAAAATGTCTAGCCACACTGAAGAGACTTGATAAGTCGAAACACGTGTCTGTGAATGACTATATATATACTTTGTCATTTTCAGAGCGGTTGATTATGAGAATTGTTGGTTTTATTCATATAAACAATAATCTCAAATTCTATTCTGCAATTATTAGAGTCGTCGTCGTGGCGGCCTAAAGTTAGTATCAGTCGGACATTTTAGCATCTGAGGTGGAGCGCCACACCTACCATCAACTCCTTACTTTATTGCACAGATCCTTGTGCTACTCATACGCTGAGTTGGCGAGGGCCGGTATCGAACCAAGAACCTTGGGATTCCTAGCCGAACACTCTACTGACTGAGCTAAACCAAATGTAAATTTCTCTCTCTCTCTCTCACTTTCCCTCACTCTACCCTGTCCTTGTCCCTACTCACCTCTAACTATCTCTCTCTCTCTCTTTCACTTTGCCTCACTCAACCCTGTCCCTGTCCTTACTCCACTCTAACTATCTCTACTCTCTCTCTCTCTCACTTTCCCTCACTCTCCCCTGTCCCTACTCCCCTCTAACTATCTCTCCTCTCTCTCACTCTCTACTCCCCTTTAATTATATCTCTCTCCCATTTCTCCCCTCTCTCATCAATACGTGCCACAGAATCAACTTCTCTCTCACCCTCTCTCTCTCTCTCTCTCTCTATTACTTTCCCTCTCACTACTCTGTCCCTGTCCCTACTTCCCTCTAACTATCCCCCACTCTCTCTCTCTCACTCACTTTCCCTCTCTCTACTCTGTCCCTGTTCCTACTTTCCTCTAACCATCTCTCACTCTCTCTCTCATACTTTCCCTCTCTCTACTCTGTCCCTGTCCCTACTTCCTCTAACTATCTCTCATCTCTCTCTCTCCCTACTCCCCGCTAATTATCCCCCTCTCTCCCCCTCTCTCTCCCTCTCCCCCCCCATCTCTCTCTCACAGCCAGTGCCACAGAATTTTCTTGCTCAAATAATTAGCTTTTTGAAAAAAGATCAACCAGAATTTAGGTCAGTTTTACGAATTTTTTAAAAAATCGATAAAAAAATCTATTGATCGCTTCAAGCAGAATCAACGTTACCCTTTTCATTTCTATGAAAAAGAAGAAAAGAGTCCTTTTTTTCTTCTTCTTCTTCTTTTCAGTGCGGACAAAGAGTTTGAAGAACAGAGATGGGTCACTTCGAACCAAAATCACGTCACGATATTTTTCTATTCAACACTTTAAACATGAACTCCATCAACAATTAACCACATCAATGCAACATTTCACACGTACCTGAATTCATTATTCAAAAAATAGAAATAAAGAAATATGTACAAGTAGAATACTAGAATCTTTTTAACTAGCTGGATCGCCCTGTCGGCTGGGGCGTTAGAATACACCGACTGCACCTCTGCAGAGGGGTAAGACTCCCCCCAATGGAGCCACCTGTTGGTCGTGGGTGGCGACCCATGATGCTTAAGGATGGAACCCAGGTGGATGAATAGTCCATAACATGCAACAATTCACTTAGAGGGACTAAGTGAATTGTTGCATGTTATGGACTGTTCATCTACCTGGGTTCCATCCTTAAGCATCACGGGTCGCCACCCACGACCAACAGGTGGCTCCATTGGGGGGAGTCTTACTTAGGCTAGACGGGCAGTCGAAGAGGCCCCCTCCGATCGATCGGCTGGTCATGTCAAGTCTTAGTACCTATATGATTGCCTCAACCCTATTGTCCTTATGGCAACCACCAACCCTTTTTATCATATGGGTGCTAGGAGGCGGTGGCTGCGGGTCTACATGTCCTGGGAATGACGTTAACCTCTATCTGATGGTGAGGTTCCAGTTTTGGAGGTTTGTGAAATGTGGAGCACCCTTTAATCACCATTGCTCTCTGGTCCACTCTGACCCGGAGTGGTAGTACCTATTAGGGTCTCATGTATGGGTTAAATAGAAAAACATGAGTTTATAAAAAATTGAGTATCCATTAAGAATGAATTTATTTAAAAATTTTGCCGGCATTAGATAACCCACTAAGGTTGATATGCCGTAAAACAAAACCAACCAAACCAACTAGCAGGACCTGAGTAAAAACCACAGTATGATATTTTGATGTATCTGTACATATATAAGGGGCCGGTTTAGCTCAGTCGGTAGAGTGTTCGGCTAGGAATCTCTTGGTTCAATACTGGCCCCCGCCAACTCAGCGTATGAGTAGCACAGGGATCTGTGCGGTAAAGTAAGGAGCTGATGCCCAAATAATCTCCTTGGTCTAGCGCTAGTGAAAAGGGGATAGACTTCCTCGCTGTCTGGCTGATACCGACTTTAAGCCGCCCCGACGACTTTATTTTTTTAATGCATATATAAAGGACAGTTGTGTGTATGTATGTATGTATGTATGTATGTCCAGAGGAAATTATGAAAATAAAACAAAAGTAGATATATATATAAATTCACTTTGAGCAAAAATGATGATTTGATTTATATTCATCTATAAGTAATGGAGATTCGCTTCCGGTTTTTGTCTGTAACAAGAATTACGTCACTGTTTACGTCACATTACCCAAAATCGTCATAACATAGAATAAATACACTCAAACTTTGAGCATGCAGCATTAGACAGTCCTCATTGTTTTTTAAAACAAGTTTTAATAAATACATGACTGGTATTATATATCTATATATAGTTTGTTTTATTGTAATAGATATTCAAAGTTAATAGAACTTAGTTTCGATTTCAAATTGTTTTATTTTTTTTTTACTCCTTTAATAAATTTGATGATTTCATGATTTATGGTTCAAACTCTCCGACATTTAATTTTGAACTTCCACCTCCTCAAGCAATATCTTTCAAAAATTTATTTTTACATCTCCCGGAGGGCGTTTTTTTATTTTGCTAGTGAAGATAATTAAAAAAAAAGGAAATTTAAATAGTAACAGCATCGAATCTTTTTAAAAAAATTACAATTATAAAATGGAATGTTTTTTCTTTTTAGACTGTGCACTTTTTTTTTCTAATGCCCCACTAGGCTAGAGCACGCATGGTCTTTTTTACAAAGGGATTTTGATGGAGCATCCTGCGAGGATCCAACTCATGATTCAGTAATAATGGATTTGCGAGACTAACTTTTTGCACCCCTCTACCCAGGTGATGCCGGGTACCCGCTTCTAGTCTCTTATTATAATGGAGATTGTCTGTTTGTCTGTCTGTAACCGAAACTATATCACTACTCAAGTCACATTTCCCTCTGTTGGCCTTATCTACATACTAATAGCATACATGTGGATTTATATATATATATACAACAAAATAGCGGTTTACAGTGTAAACGGCAAGACTAATTTGTATATTATTATTATAGGAATTTGATTTTAATAAATATATGCTAAGTATTATTGATTTCTAATTGTTTAGCCTTGTCTTAATAAATATGAGCAAAAATCTCGGGGATAAATCTTAAAAGAAATCCATAAAAAAAAAAAAAATAACTGTAATTTCATTCTTTACTTTCTTAATTTAACTAAATATTAGATAGGAAAGTTTAATGAAAGACGGGAGTTATGGAAGAATACGTTCAGTTCTTCTATTAATCAATTATACCCCCCTCTGTTTCAATATTATTTTATCTGTATTCTTATTTAGTTTCATTAGTCTTTTTAATTATATAATAATGTTATATTTAAAACTGGAGGGTGCAATATATTTACTAGTCATCATAATGTTTGATACGTTTACTTAAGAGCTATGTTTTAATATTAATACGTAAAAAAGTTTAATAATCTTCAAGTCAAAAAAAGTTGGGGGGTACTGTAAAAGCGGCGTTCAAGAGCGCAGTAAATGTACGGGCGCACTTGTTTTTGCCAATGGCCGCATTTTACATTCTGGGATGAAAGAAATCCAATTTTATTTATTTTTCTGGCATCTCTTGTATCCCCCCCCAAAAAAAAAAGAAAAGAAAAGAGAGACTCCTCCCCCGCAAAAAAAGAGAGACCCCCCCCCAAAAAAAGAGAGACTCCTCCCCCCCAAAAGAGAGACTCCTCCCCCCCTCGAAAAAAAGAGAGACTCCTCCTCTTTCTTCTAAATTATGAGGTGTGTTCAAAAAGTAATAAGAATGAAGGGATGTATTTACCAAGACAGAAATAAATGATCAATGAAATGTTAATTTTTCCCCAAATAGTCCCCAAATAGCAGCAGCCTATTTGATCAGTTGAAGCACCTATGAATTTCCTCTTTTGATATTGGCGTGAAGCACTACCATTGTATCTCTTTTAAACTTCTTTAAATCTTCATAGCTTTGTGGCGAGAGAAACCACGAACGTAGTAGTTCGAAGCGTGCACGACTGTGTTTGACATGCAGAATGAGATCAGAGGCGAGTGGGGAGATTGAACTCGCATTCTCCTGATCGTGAGTCGTGGCCTGACATATGGGAATCGCTAAACTATCCAGAGTGGCCCGGATGGGAAGGATTGACGCGTGCTGATTAGTGTCGCACGTACTGCACGGGCAGATCAGAGTAAGGAGCCCGGATGAACACTGTAATTGTGTATTTATTTCCTAGCCCTCACAAACCGGGAGAAAAGCTTGCAGTAGCATTTTGGCTGTGACGACGAGTGGACGATAGACAAGATATTTTGACAGTGTTGGTGAGAAGAGTGCAGCATTGCTGGGAGAGTAAAAGCGTCGGACTTAACTCAGCCCCCCCCCCCCGAGAACATTCTTATTAGAAGCTTTAAGATGGATTTTCAAGAAACAAGGGAAAATGTTACATAATGAATAGGCATAATGAAATTAACAACTTGAAAATAAGAATATGTAAAGAACAAAAGGAAATAAAACAAATATATAGAAAAAAATAACATGCCTTATTCAAAGAAAATCTTGAAAGCTTTAAAAAAGAATTAAGGTTTGCGAAATAGATTAGGATAATCGCTTTCTCCAACTTTAAGGTCCGATGATAAAATCTTCCTTCCTGCAACAATATTCCTGTAGTTTTCAGCATACATCTCAATCACAGCTTCAAAGCGTCTCGTCCCATTTCTCGGCCCTGTTTGGTTTTATGCACAGTGCGATCTCGAAAAAATTTGCAAATTTACTCTCGCCAAAATTCTTGGCTTCGAGATCGCGCTTCTTTAAATTACAGTGCCAAGGCAGCCATATTTTTTTTCCTTCGCCAGTACCCATCTTGCAAACTATACACGTTCGTGCCCGCTTTGCTCTGCAAGGTAAGTCTCATCTTTTGCTACAAGAATTATCGATTTTCATTCTTTAAAACAACTTCGATTTTGTCATCGATTATTTAATGTTGCAAAATGTTTAATACGAGACGAACGTTTTGAAAGTTTCGAATGATCACTTTTATTTTGGATCAGCGTTTGTGCGCGTTTATTTACAAGAATCTGATCTTTATTCATTCTCGGTTGTCAAGCATTTGAACTTCTATTTAAGCTTTATGCATAATAGAAAACACACTTGCAGCTTATCCTAAAAATACATTCTTTTTAATTCATTTGATACACAGGGTTATTGTAAAGTAACTCTCTTCCCTATTTAATAAAAAAATCTTAAAATTTATTTTTGAATCATTATTTTGGACCATATGACCTTTACGATCTCGTTTCATAGGGACATATTTTCATTTACACCGTCAAAACCCGGTTGTTTGTTAGGGGTTAGGATTAGGGGTTAGTTTTATAATTAAAAAAAAACCCTCTAAAATCGTCTGTTAACAAATAACCGGATTTTGATGGTGTAAATGAAAAAATGTCCTTATGAAACGAGATCGCAAAAGGGGTGCCTAAAGGACACATGGTCCATTATTTAAAAAACATGAATGCGAGAAGAACTCACATAACATAGCGTTTTATTTAAAATTATATATGAGCACCCGCATTCGCCTCCATCCTCTTAGGCCGCTCGGGAATCGCATTAACTAAGATGGTAAATGGTAGAAATAAATTCTCATATTCATCCTTCATGTTCTTCCAAAGACGTTGTTCCTTCAACCAATCCCAAAGAGAAAAAATGCAGGATGTTAAATTAGGGCTTCTGGCAGGCCATTCATGCGGACCACGTCTACCCATCCATCTCTGAGGAAAATGTTGATTCAGCCATTCATGAACAATAATAGGAAAATGTGGAGTAGCACCATCTTGCATAACACAGATTTAATTGACATATATTAAGGAACACACATTAAAGAATTGAGAAAAATGTAACCGCAAATAAAAAAAAATAGTTTAAAATAAGAAGTTACTTTTCAATCACCCTGTATATTAAGGAACACACATTTGAAAGAATTGAGAAAAATGTAACTGCATATAAAAAATATAGATAGTTTAAAATAAGAAGTTACTTGGACCATATGACCTTTAGGCACCCCTTTTTGATCTCGATTAATAGAGGACATGTTTTTCATTTACACCGTCAATATCCGACGATTTTTAGATTAATTTTTAATTATAACCCTAACCCCTAACCCCTAACCCTAACCCCTAACTATAACCCCTAACAAACAACCGGATATTGACGGTGTAAATGAAAAACATGTCCTTTCTTAATCGAGATCAAAAAGGGGTGCCTAAAGGTAATATGGTTCAGTTACTTTTGAACAGCCTGTATATTAAGGAACACACATTAAAGAATCGAGAAAAATGTAACTGCTTAATAAAAAAAAACGTAAAATAGGGAGTTACTTTTCAATCACCCTGTATAAAAAGGATTAACATGGTAATTCAATATTGAAATATCATTTTGTTTTACTGAAATTGGACTATGTGTGTCGTATACGCATGCTCAGTTTATGTTTTTGAATCTCACAAATTTCCCCATATTCGTAAATAGCAACGTGGAGATTATCTGGAGATGATTTCCATCAGGGAAGATGATATATAGAAAAATAGGAAGCGCTTGGTGTAATGGTTAAAGTCATGGGAAATGGACTCGTCGCCCCGAGTTCAAATCCTGGACGTGGTAATTGAATTTTAGCGCTAATACCCTTGCGAAATGTATGAATCCTACTCTCCTTCCATCTATGGGTAAATAGTAGGGCAGACTGGGCTCTTTAACCTAGGAGAAGGAAAACTCTGAATTCAAACCTGTTGAACTCCGCTTAAGAAATTGACCTTGTGTCACATCCTGCTCGTGCGGAGGGGTTGGTAAATATATATATATATATGGAAGGAGGAGGGCGAGGAGGAGCTCTCAAAGTAGTTTTGACAAACGAGAAGAAAACCTCTTTAGTTTGAATTCAGAGTTTTTTTTCTAAACCGGTTGTCACACCAAGGTTAAAGAGCTCAGTCTGCCCTACTATTTACCCATAGTTGGAGGTAGAATAGTTTGATTCGTGCTTTTACCAAGGAAATTAGCGCTATTTGAAATGCAAACAGCCTCGTACAGGATTTTAACTCATTTTACCATTTCCATTTCCTACTATCTAAATTTTTTTCCATATTGTAACGAAATTGTTGATGTCGTGATTCAGTTAACTAATGTCAAAAGAAATCGAAACGAGTTACGTGTACTTTTGTAGCGATTATTTGTTTACAAGAAATACAATCTCTTGAAAAATAAATCGATATTTCACACAAATCCGTGTGTTGTGTAATCCAAATATTTAAGAAGCTTAGAATTAAATCTGATTGTATAGTTCGCTAATCACAAATATTAGGACGAATCGAAAATCAAAGAATAAGAAATTGTCCACTCGATAGATAAGAAAAAAAAAACTGAAATCGATTTTAAGAGATCAACCGGGAGGAAAAAATATAGAATAGAATAAGGGAAATAAGTTAGTAGGAAAAATATTTTTTTATGAACACACCATCTATACATATATAAAGGACAGTTGTATGTATGTATGTATGTATGTATGTATGTATTTGTGTCAGGTCGCTTAATACGCTACAGGTACTATGTAATCCAGTACGGCCTGTTTCATAGTCGAATCATCGGCGACTAAACCAGTACAGATTTTATTTGAAAAAAAAAACCCACAGATTTTATTTGATGAGGAGGGTGGCTAGACACCATGCAGGACGAAAAACAAGACCTGTTCAAAGGGCGGAGGAAGCTATTAGCTCAACGGTCATCTAGAACATTATTTCTGGGTGTGTTGGACCCCTTATTCGTTGTTAGGTTATCCAACTAGGAGAAGGACAACTCTGATTTAACTTCTGTAATTGACATGATTACTGGTTATCTTGCTTCGGTTTGTCACTGGATAATAATCATGAAAATTTAGAGAGTAGTATTCGTGTTGTACAAGCGTTGACCACTATAATACCATGATGTACAAATGTTCCCTTGCTTTCTTTTAATCTTTGTCAGGAGGAAACTACCAAAATAAAACAATTAACGACAGATTCAAAATACTAGCAAATACATGAAATGCAAGTATTTAAGTTTTAATGTAATAAGATATTATACTAAATTAGAAAGGCTAATGAAACTAAATAAGAATGCAGATAAAAAGATGTGAAACGAAGGGGGTTATTATAGAAAGATAGAACAACTGAAACTTACTCTTCCATCAATCCCGTCTTTCATTGCTATATCTTCCTAATTTAACTTAAATTAGGAAGTAAAGAATAAAATTACAGTTATTTCTTCTCGTTAATGGATTTCTTTTAAGATTTATCCTCGAGATTTTTGCTCAGATTCATTAAGATAAAATCAAACAATTAGAAATCAATAATACTAAGCACATATTTATCAAAATCAAAGATCCAATATCAATGTACATATTAGCCTTCCTGTTCACACTGTAAACCGCTATTTTGTTGTATATATAAATACAATTGCAACGTGACTCAACCGTAAGCCAAAAACATATGTAATCATCGGATAATTTGATTGGGGCAAATAATCGGAGCATTGGTTATAATTGATATGAGTTTATTTAGACCTATATATATTTACCAACCCTTCGATACGAGCAGGATGCGACACAAGGTTAATTTCTTAAGCGGAGTTTAACAGGTTTGAATTCAGAGTTTTCCTTCTCCTAAACTGGTTACCTAGCCATGATTAAAGAGACCAGTATGTCCTGCTGGAGGGAGAATTGGATTTATACCTTTCCCAAAGGTATTAGCGTCATGCGAAATGCCAACAGCTTCGTCCAGGAATTGAACTCGGGTTGACGAGTCCATTTTCTGCTACTCTAACCATTAGACCATGCGCCTCCTTTATTTGAACCTCTAAGTTCTTATAATACGTTAGAAGGCTCAAATTAACCTTCCAGCGTGGGTACATATATGTAAATGAAATAATCCGACAAAGAAGTTATATATAATAACAAATGCAGACTTTATTTGTTTGGAGAAGACATACATACATGACAATGTACAATATAGATATAGAAACAGATACATAAAGATATACAAAAGATGTAGGACTGCCCTAAAGAACTGATACAGAGTTCATGAAGGAATGTCACTTACAGCTGGTTGGTTAGAGGGCAACCCCCTCCACTTAATAGACATAGACACCACGTGTTTATGCTATGTGTAGTCGTTGCTGGACCGAGAGAAAGAGAGTGAGAATTTCCCGGGCTACTGCTTAAATACCCCAGTCGCCTATAGGCGAAAGCCTGGTAGCAAGGGAAGATAATTCTTTTGGACTCATGTCCATCCCAACATGGAATGACAATCGCTACAGACCAATCAGTACGAATTAAGATTAAATAACACAGGATGATAATTTAATCATTACAATGTTTGATATGTTTAATGACCGCTGGATAAAAAAATAAATAAATCAAGAGACGAAGTAGCAAAGTGGCTGATCCCTTTAAATAAAAATTTATTGAGTGGACAAAACCACTCAGATTGGCCACCACCATCACCACCATCTGCTTAATTAAACCTGGTCATAAACACCGCCCCCAAGGCGATGTGAAGAACTGATACCAAAACTTTTTTCAGTATTTCCCAGAAAAATGTATATGGGTAATTCCATGGCAAATCATCCAAGCCATGTCATCCACCCCCTTCAGTTTTTCTGAAATTTTGTCCAAGTGTTATGATTTGATATAATAAAGTTAGCCAATTCCAAAAATTTGAGCTTCCAATTCCCCAAATTGGCAGAGTTATGGTTGGTTGACTTTAAGACTTTTTTGATAGCATTTTTGGATTCCATGGGCAAAAATTCTTCTATAAACCAATTTTTAGTAGTAGGGAAGCTCTAGAACTCATTTTACAGACAAAATAGGTTACAAAAAGGCGCCATTTTTCGCCAACTCCATTAAATTTTGAAAGCTAAAAATCGACATAACTCGGCCAATTTTTGGAATTGGAAGCTCAACTTTTGGGATCGCCTAATGTTAATGTCCCACCTGAAAAAAAAAAAATTGAAACGGTGGGTGACAATTTTACTTTTTTCTGGATGATTTGACACGAAATTACCCACATACAAAACCCAATGAATTTCTGTTTACCATTTTCAATAAAATTAGCGGCGAAATTCATTCGTATACATAGATGCCTGTGGATAGCAATAGATCTATAACTGAAAAATAGCCGATTTTTAAGCCTTTTTCTTTATCAATTATATATATATATATATATATATATATATATATATATATATATATGAGGAAAAATGAGTAAAGAAAAGAAATGTAGATGGACAAAAATGAATTTTATCGATATCACTTTTAATCGATAATTGATATCGATAAAATTCATTTTTATCCATCTATATTTCTTTCTTTACTCATTTTTTCCTCATATTGTCGGATCCATTTCCCATTCTCACAACATACATATATATATATATATATATATATATATATATATATATATCAACCCTTCCACACGAGTAGTATATGACACAAGTTAAGTTACTTAAGCGGATTTTAAAAAGCTTGAATTCAGTTTTCCTTCTCCGAGGCTGATTACCAAACCAAGGTTATAGAGCCAGTCTACCCTAATATTTATCTGTAGCTAAAGGGAGAATAGTTGGATTCATACCTTTCCCAAGAGTATTAGCACTATGTCAAATCCTAGACGAGACGTCTAGGATTTGAACTCGAGTCGACAAGTCCATTTCCTTCGACGATAACCATAACATAACGCACCTCCATTATAAACCATATATGTCGTCGCCTTATTTGAGAATCTTAGATTAGAAACAGACTAATCTAAATTTATTTCATTCTTTTCCTTTTCCGCTTTCTTTTTTTCGTTTGGTTAGGCTATTATTGACACCACTTTTTACTATTTAAAAAATTTAGAATAAATATTTAAATATTCTATTTAGATATTTAAAAGAGCGTAGCACCGAATTTTTTTTTCGCGAAAATTCATCTGCCTCATTCAAAGTTTAAAACGATTTAATATTCTTTGGGGCGGTGACCCTTATTAGGACCCCCACCCCCGACCTGACGGCTGGGGCAGTAGAATACACCGACTGCACCTCTACAACCTATAGAAGGGGGGAAATATATGGGGCGAAATAGACCTTCGAATCAACAAGCTCCCACCGAGGGGGAACCAAAAACAAGCGAGTTCTCCGTCTTCTCACAAGCCAGACCCTCTGTTGGTCAACACATTCTTCGTCTAGCAATTGGAAAATCCGTCGTCGTAGTCGAAATAATCTTTAGCAGTTCAAAATCACATTTCCTATTTAGTTTTGTTTCTGTTCGACTAAAATCCATTTCTTTACTGAAAAGCGCTTCGTCGTCGACTGATTCTGCTGCTGCTGACTCCACAGCGCTCGACTCACTTGTTATTTTATGGGCATATTAGCCAAACATCCGGGCACATCAGTCGAACCTCGCGTCCGTCCAGTGCCCAAAACGCATTTGTTTTTGCATGCGGGAGGACGCGAGTTCGATCCCGGCAGTCAAGACAATGTCTTGCTCTTTTTCCTTTCTCGTTCTCCGTCACACAACCGTAAAAGCCAACCAACCTATCAACCAACCGACCTCCTGGCGCCATTTCTTGACATTACCTTTAAAATATTAACAACAGAAATACACATTTTAATCACTCTGTCGGTTGGGGCTTTAGAATACACCGACTGCACCTCTACAGAAGAGTAAAACTCCCCCAATGGGGTACCTGTTCGTCGTGGGTGGCGACCCGTGAGGCTTAAGGGTGGAAACCTGGTGGCTGAATAGTGCATGACATGCAACACTCCCCTTTTGTCCTTACTTAGGTTAGACGAGCAGTCGGAGAGGCCCCCTCCGAACAACTGGTCATGTCAAGCCCTAACACTTATATGATTGTCCCGACCCTATTGCCCTTATAGCAAACCCCAACCCTTTTTATCGTATGGGTGCTAGAAGGCGGTGGCTGAGAGTGTTCATTTTAAACATTTTCTTCCAAACTATCGCTACGAATCTTTTCAAAAAATTACCAGCATTAAATGACCCATCGTGGTTGATATGCCGTAAAACAAAACTCTTTCTTCCAAACTATCATTACGTATCTTTCTAAACTTAAAAAAAATTATATTCTTTTTTTAAAATCTGCTTCTGATTGCATCTTTTTCCTTGTGTGTGTTATCATATGACTGGCACATATTTAACAAGATATCGCACTCGATTACATTCAACTTAAAAAAAAAAAATCCCAATGTTTTCATTAATCTCTCAACGATTTCTATTTTCTGTCAACTATGTTACGTTTCTGATCTTATTTCGAATGGGGTGATGATGTGTGATACAGAAATTATTTAATTGTATACTTATCACTGTACTGGTACTGCATCGGAGAGGCTCGAATCTTGGTTGTTGAGTCTATGCTGGATTGGCTGACAATTCCTGGAGTCTGAAACCAATTTGAGGTGCTGAGAGATATTTGTGCCATTTAGAATTTTTAGTAATAACACAAGGCCACTTCTTTTTCGAATGAGATTTTTATTTTTCCCCAAGTCAAAACTACATTTTTAAGTAGAATTTCAATGCTATTCCTATGGATATTTTAATTCTTAAATGTCTTCCCGCCCTGTCGGCTGGGGCGTTAGAATGCACCGACTGTACCTCTGCAGAGGGATTAGACTCCCCCAATGGGGCCATCTGTTAGCCGTGAGTAGCGACCCGTGATGCCTAAGGATAAAACCCAGGTGGTTGAGCAGTTGATGACTTGCAATACTGCACTTTGGCCCTTACCTAGGCTAGACGGTCGGAAAGGCCCCCTCCGATCAATCGGCTGGTCACGTCAAGCCCTAACACCTATATGATTGTCACAACCCTATTGTTCTTATGGCAACTTCCAACACTTTTTATCATATGGATGCTAGAAGGCGGTGGCTCAGGGTCTACATGTCCTGGGAATGACGTTAAACTCTATCTGATGGTGAGGTTCCAGTTTTGGAGGTTTGTGAAATGTGGAGCACCCTTTAATCACCATTGCTCCCTGGTCCACTCTGACCCGGAGTGGTAGTACCCGTTAGGGTCCCATCTATGGGTTAAATAGAAAAAATGTATTTATGAAAAAAAACTGAGTATCCATTTTGAATGACTTTATTTTAAAACGTTGTCGGCATTAATGACCCACTGAGGTTGATATGCCGTAAAACAAAACCAACAAACAAAAAACTTAAATGTCTTCAAACCGGTCCTATTTGATATATATATATATACTTTATCGATAAGTGTTTTATTTTCATTGTTTCATTGCGGACATACGTACATAAATACCCACCAACTGCCCTTTATATATGTACTAGAAGCGGCTACCCGGCGTTGCCTTGGTAGAAGGAGGAGAGGCAAAAAGTTAGTCTCGCAGATCCATTATTACTGAATCGTGAGTCCTTACAGGGTGTTTTATTAAAATCCCTTTATAAAAAGACCTTCCGTTAATCCGTGCTAGACAAGAGACTGGTCTCTTTTATATTGTCACCAGCTGAAATAAATTTACAAATAGCCAAATGATGGTGTAGTAATAAGAGAACAGACACGGTCGGACTTGAGTAAGCTTTATTCTACTTTGAATACATTTGCAGTTCTCTTGGGAGTTTATATAGTTTTAAAAAACTTTAAATTTACATAAAGGGGAGGTAACCAATTACTTATTACAGATGGTCTGTTGAATTTTTCCCTCTTATTGGAAGTGTAAATATTGCGCTGTATATGATTAAACTGAGGGATTTAATTATTTACATTTTTAAAAGGAACTAATAGAGAGAGAAGAATTACGCAGGTTTTATACCTTCATTCATACACATTTAATCATATGCACATTTGGCTATCATGTATTTATTTCGGTAATGTTCAACTTGTTCCTCGTAAATTCCTACCATAAAATAAACTGAACCCTTATTTTATGTCCGTGTTTTTGCAATAAATGTTTTATTTTTCTTGCACCCGTTATTTTACAATACTAAATATATTTTCTTTATTTTTTGTTGTTATTTCTTTTCTTTTTTTTTGGCTTTGGTACTCTAAAATAAAAACGTCAGATTTTAATCATCGTCGACGAAAAAACAAAATTACGGTCATAAAAGGAGGATCCAATTTATGCCTAAATTGTAAAACGAGCCCCCACTTTAAAACTAACCATTCTCACAAAATAATTTTTTTTAGAATATACCCATTGAAGTGAATATTAAAATAAATAAATAAAATATATTTAGTATTGTAAAATAACGGGTGCAAGAAAAATAAAACCGGACATAAAATGAGGGTTCAGTTTATTTCATGGTAGGAATTTACGAGGAACAAGTTAAGGATTACCTTTATTTCAATGGCTATCGGACGATATTGATCTCTTTTATAGTATCACCAGCTGAAATAAATTTATAATACCCAAATGATGAGTTTTTTCATTCTTATTGGAAGTGTTAATATTGTTCAGTATATGATTAAACTGGGGGATTCAATTATTTACATTTTTAAAATGAACTAATAGCGAGAGAAGAATTACGCAGGTTTTATGCCGAGCTCTCTAAAAAAAGAGGTAGAAATGAAGGTCTCATTATTGATTATCTAATTTCGGATGCTCCGACTGATATTGGTTAATTGCATAGTTACAATGATCTATCTTTAGATGTTAAATAACCTTAAACTAAATTTAGTCGTGCGAGGGATAGACGGTTTTTTTTTCTTATTTAAAAAAAAAAATCTTATTTTATTTTGAATTCTTTTAGAGTTTTAGATTTATTAAAAGTGAAAGGAATTTGTTGGGACTTAAGAGAAATTCTTCTTTGAAATTCTTCAGTGCAGATCAAAACAACGTTTGGCTCTGTTTTGATCGAAGGCATTTTTGTGTCTTTTGAAGAGAAAAAAAAAACAACCCTGGTATCTTTTACTTTGTGTTCTCTGGTTGTTTGGCAAGCTTTTAATGTTTACACACACACACACACACACACACACACACACACACACACACATATATATATATATATATATATATACGCACACACACATGCACACAGACGCACGGACGCACGCACACACACACACACACACACACACACACAACACACATATATATATATATATATATATATATATATATATATATAATCCAAAAGTCCAGAGAAGAAATCTTCCTTACGAAACAAGAGTTTTATTTTAAAAAAACCTGTCGCAGTTTGAGAGCTCAATGTGTGCTCTTAATGTTAGAGTCACAGAGCAAATATATAAGTAAAGAAATAATAAAAAGACTTAGCATTATAGTCTATTTCAGGGAGCTTAGACAAAGTGTCTAACTCTTCCGACTCATAAATTCGCAAATGATGAGTCGGAAGAGTTAGACACTTTGTCTAAGCTCCCTGAAATAGACTATAAAGCTAAATCTCTAAGTCTTTTGTTATTTCTTTACTTTGTTGAAAGTAGTGTAATCCCCGTGGCTGTTGAATTTCGTTACAATCCATTAAATGTTGTAGTTACCAAGCACTTTTTCTCTTTCCTTATGAAACTGTCAAATTTCTCCCGAACACCCTGCATATATATATATATATATATATATATATATATATATATAGGGTATACAGAAATAACCCACTGAAGTTTCATCATAAGGATCTTCAGGCTTAAATCCACTGAATTAATCAAGATATTGATTAATTACAGCTAACTGCGAGAGTTCATGTTGTAATTATATATTATATAGCATTATATTATTATATTATCATATAGCACTTCACTTATCCAAGTAACAACCAAATATTGAGACCAACCCAATATTTTTACCGGTAAGTCATTCCTTTCACACACACACACACACACACACACATATGTATATCAGGGTACAAAAAAACAAGCTGGATCCGTGGGCCATCTGCGTGCTCACAACTGCTCACAACTTAACTATTTGTAGAAATGGCCTTATTCTGTGAAGAAGTGGCAATCACCATATATATATATATATATTTATTATAATGGAGATTGTGTGTTTTTCTGTCTGTAACCGAAACTATATTACTACTCAAGTCACAATTGCCTTAATTATTTATTCAAATTCTCCATGATTTCATTCTTTTAAACCTTCAGTTATTAATAAAAATTGTTTTACATTATTAATACTGTTGACCATATCTACGTACTAATAACATGCAATTGTATTTATATATACAAAAAAATAGCGGTTTACAGTTTGAACGAGAAGGCTAATTTGCATATTGATATTTAAAATTTTATTTTAATAAATACGTGCTTGGTATTATTGATTTCTAATTGTTTGGTTTTATCTTAAGAAATATAAACAAAAATCTCGTGGATAAATCTTAAAAGAAATTTATCTACAAGAAGAAATAACTGTAATATTATCCTTTACTTCCTATTTTAACTAAATAGTTAAACTAGGAAAATTTACCAATGAAAGAGGGGAGTAATGGAAAATGATGGAATAGTTAGTTTCAAAGTTGTTCTATTTTTCGATTATACCCCCTCTGTTGCAGATCTTTTTATCTGCATTCTTAGTCAGTTTCATTAGCCTTTCTAATTTAATATGATATTTTATTATATCAAAACTTAAATACTTGCACCCGGAGGGTGCATATATTTGCTAGTATATATATATATATAATATATATATATATATATATATATATATATATATATATGGGAGAAATGTGAGGAGGTTAATCCGACAATATGTGGAGAAAAGTAGACAAACACGGGATGTTATGGAAACTGGATGTTTATTGTCGACAATGCACCGTTTCGGCCATTGTCTAAAGCCCAGATGATGGTCTGAATGACCGAAACGTTGCATCGTCGACAATAAACATCCAGTTTCCGTAACATCCCGTGTTTGTCTACTTTTCTCCACATATTGTCGGATTAACCTCCTCACATTTCTCCCATATATATATATATATATATATATATGAATATATATAAATATAAATATATATATATATATATATATATAAATATATATATATATATATATATTATATATATTATATATATATATATACTTTTTTTTCTTTGGTGCGGTACCAAGTTCTTGGGTACAGGTGATTCTAGGCGGGTCCTAATTCTCTACCAGTAGTTTGTTGTAGAGTTCAGGTTCCGTATGAGAGCTCAATGTTTAATTATTGTAAACAGAGCAAAGTTATTTGGGAATAAAAGGCCTTAAATACCATGGGTATCGTGGTTATGGACTATTTCCACTCGCGAGTATGCTCACGAGCTTCTTCAGACCACTGATATATTTTATAAATACTTTATAAAATATATCAGTGGTCTGAAGAAGCCCGTGAGCATACTCGCGAGTGGAAATGGTCCATAACCACGATACCCATGGTATTTAAGGCCTTTTATTCCCATATATATATATATATAATATATATATATAATATATATATATATATATATATATACGAGTCATAGTATTCGCACTTCGCTGCGACATTTTCTTTTCTTTTCTTTCTTATTTTTCACAATAGGTTTTTAATTTACAATCATAAAAAATGAGCCTGATTGATTTTTGGTTCCAGACTTTTTCATTCAAATGGAACACAAAATAGAAGAACTTGAACGATGAAATATGAAAATGAAAAACCGTCTCGTGCGCATGCGTGATTGTTTACGTCTTTGTTTTTTTCCTTAAAGTCGTAACCAAACAATTTAGTCTCAATTTCTCATTTAGTTGTCTGTTTACTCACAACTCTGCGTCTGAGGATTTATCTTTTTTTGAAAGGTAATGAGAAAATTCCGAATTATTTAGTCAAATTGCAAATTGCACCGAAAACGTTTCCTTAAA
>CM042173.1:39012266-39020640 GCA_023376005.1 Doryteuthis pealeii | reverse complement strand
ATTCTTTCATTTATACATGTAGAATTAAACAAAAGGCACGTCTTCTGTTTAACAATTTTATTAACGATCTTTTCGAGCTTTTTGGCCAACTTTTTTTTACATTTGGATGGAATCCGTTGATTAGTCCACTGAAGTTTTTATCCCGAGTACTTTCGGCACTTCGAAGTGCCATCATCAGGGGGTGATATGTTTATACCAGAAGCTTTATACATGAAACAATATAAACCATCCTTAAATAAGATTAATTTTGAATGCAGTACTAACATTTTAAAATGCCTATAACACTTTTCCTACCAATTCTCCCCCTTCCAGCCTCCACACCCCTTAATATAATTTCTACAGATTCCCATCCTAGTTACTCTCACCACTACTAACCAACAACTCAGATAATTGCTCGCTACTATGTCCGTTATTTTGTTACATATGTATGTAGCCCACGAATTATGTATGAAGTGTAGATAAATCTTTTGAATTGACGTTCGTTGAAAATTTAAAATCGGAAGGAGGGTAAACGGAAAGTTACTGTTGGCTGTTAAAGTTATTGACAGCAATTAACCGTTACTTGATCCCCCGAAATTCGCCAATAGAAAGACGAGTGACAGGAACAGAGACTGGAGGCTGGAAGGAGGAGAATTTTTGCACAAAGAATAAAACAAACAAAAACTCCAAATACATCAAACAATACAAAACATCCTTAAATAAGATTAATTTTGAATGCAGTAGTCACATTTTAAAATGCCTATAACACCTTTTCTACCAATTCTCCTCTTTCCAGACTCCACACCCCTTAATATAATTTCTACAAATTCCCCTCCTAGTTACTCTCACTACTACTAACTTAAAAAAAAAATGGAACACAAACACATCACCCATGATGATGGCACTTAGAAGTGCCGAATGTACTTGGGATAAAAAATTCGGTGGACTAATCCACGGATTAGATCCAAATGTAAAAAAGTTGGTCAGAAAGCTCGAAAAGGATTTATGTAGTTAAAAAGATGATAGATGTTTTGAATGCGTTGAGTTTTCCAAACTGAAGAAGTTTTTATAAACCGAAATGTTTGAACATCGACTAATAAATTTCCATCGATTGTAACATCCCGTGTTTGTTCTACATTTTCTCCACATACTGTCGGATTAATTTCCTCATTTCACTCCCATATATATATATATATATATATATATATATATATATGAGGTTAAGTAAACAAACAAATGTGTTTATTTTTATATGGCTTTCAGCCGACAATTTTTGGAGGATATGTGCTTAATTGAAGTCATACCTAATTTTGAAAATCAATTAGTTAATAATTAATGAATTTAGGCGGGCATATATGTTCAAATGTAAGGCTAAACATTTTCTCGATTTGTTTAGCCTTACATTTGAACATATATGCCCGCCTAAATTCAACTCAATTAAGCACATATCCTCAATATATATATATATATATATATATATATATATATGTGTGTGTGTGTGTGTGTGTGTGTGTGTATATATATATATATATATATATATATATATTTTCGTTAAAGAAGGAAATATTTCGCGTATAAATAAGGACATACCGTCATTGTTTGATGGCTGCACGGACTGGCACTTTATATGTGATTTAAAACACCAACTCGTATTTCCAACTGAAATAACGTTAACGGCCCAGCGTCCTGATATTGTCATCTTGTCTATAAAAAAGAATTTTCCTCGTTGAATAAACAGTCCCCTTAGATGAAAATATTGACTGAGCACATCAGTTGTAAAAATATGAAGATCTACGAGGACAATGTGTCAGAAATGGATGGATGACGGATGGATTTCCTATCGAAGTCGGATGCCGAGGATTTATTACCAACTCAGCCATCAAAAAGATCCAGGATAAGGTTCTAACTTCATCAGCATGGATATGGCAATCGTACAGTGTGACAATAAACCAACAAAGTCTAGTGGTATCATGAGATACTGCTGGGGAGCTCTGGGTTAGTGGTAATGATGCTTTGGCACCGAAACCATGCCTGAACCCAGAGTCATCATCTGATGAAGGCTTTGTTGGATACAATGCTTCTGTCTAAACAGTCGTCGTTGGATGAAGGACGGGCCGGTTTAGCTCAGTCGGTAGAGCGTTCGGCAGGAGGCCACAAGGTTCCTAGTTCGATACCGATCCTCGCTAACTCAGCGTATGAGTAGCACAGGGATCTGTGCGGTTAAGTAAGGAGCTGATGGTAGGTGTTGCGCTCCACCTCAGATGCTAAAAATAATCTCCTTGGTCTAGCGCTATTGAAAAGGGGATAGACTCCCTCGCTGACTGGCTGATACCGACTTTAGGCCACCCCAATTACTTTAATTATATATAATATATATATATATATATATATGGAGGCCCGTGGTGTAATGGTTAGAGTTGTAGGAAATGGACTCGCCGAGAAATTTTAGCCCCCGATGATATAATTTAAACAATTCCAATTTTGTTTTTTCTGTAGACAGTATGAAAGGTAAAATGGATATGAATCCGACAATATGTGTAGAAAGTTTGTAGAAAAAACAAGATGTTAAAAGTTTTGCTGATATAAATCTGTTTCGACCATATGAAGAGGTCATTATCAAAGTAACATTGTAAACGGAAGACGAAATAAATATATCATTAATCACGAGGCACAGAACGCTCTCGATCAGTACCGGAATTTTCAAAAAAAAAAAAAAAATGCGTATTCTATGTTAAAAATAAAATAAATGTCAGGAAAACTAAATATATAGAGAGAGTTAAATCAATATTATTATACTTTTTACATATTGAACTATTTAGCAATAGCTCTTAAGTAAACATATAAAACATTGTATAAACTAAATTGTCATACTGTGGAATATCCACAGGTCCTGCTAGTGTATATATAGAGAGAGTTAAATCTATTATTATACTTTTTACATATTGAACTATTTAGCAATAGCTCTTAAGATTGTATAAACTAAATTATCATACTGTGGTATATCCACAGGTCCTGCTAGTATAGGTAGAATGTTGAATATGTTCAATAAAGATATATTGAAGATGCGCATTGTATCTTTTTTTAAACTGTCTGTTTAACTCTTTTCTTCGTCTTTTTTTGTTTTTGCTTTTTTGTCTGTTTGAAAAACTTGTTTAGTTTCAACAGAAACATCTGCTCCGACGCTTAGAAACCTTTAAAAAGTTGCTGTTACAATGAAAGATTAGTATAATCTGCGTTATTCAGACTATTGTTCTCATCTTCATTGTTATCTGTACAACGTTTAGGCCGATATGCCCTCCGGCTTCCTTCAAGTATTTCTTGTTGGGAACTTTCTTGTAATCGGGAACCTTCTTGTCATAATCGGGAGCCATCACGGAACTTTGAACCTAACCCTTTATTCAGTCCACTGGGGTATCCTGTTCTCATTCCGCTAACCATAGCTGGGGTAGAGGCGTTAAGCTGTGTTAATTATTATTCTGGAATGAATAAAGGGTTAGGTTCAAAGTTCCGTGATGGCTCCCGATTACGACAAGAAGGTTCCCGAGTCCGAAAAGAAGGTTTCCAAGTCCGACAAGAAATACTTGAAGAAGGCCGGAGGGCATATCGGCCGAAACGTTGTACAAATAACAATGAAGATGGGGACAATAGTCCGAATAACGCAGATAATACTAATCATCAAGCCTTATCTCAAACATTCAGAGAAACAATGAAAGATGTTGATTATTTACTATTTGATATTTCCATTTTAAATTTGATTAAGTCATAACGAGACAGGCTGGGAGCGGGGTTGTTCGTGTTCCTGTGTCTCTAAAGAGAGAAATATGATAGACTAGAAGCAGTTACCCGGCGTTGTCTGGGTAGATGGCGTCATAATAAAAAGTTAGTCTCGCAGATCCATCGATGATGATGATGATGAGTGATTCCAATTCTCCCATACTTAGAGCCTTGTGTCACATCCTACTCGTGGATTTGGTAGATATTTACACAACTCGTTCGCCGTGGGGAAGATGTGATACAAGGTCCCAAGTATCCAGGGATGTTCGGACTCGCTATTTAGTAGTAACTAGAAGCGACTACCCAGCGTTGCCTGGGTAGAGGGTGGATAATAAAAAGTTAGTCTCGCAGATCAATTGATTGTTTTGGTCTTACATAATTGATTTATGTTTTAACCATAACCAATGACTTTCCCTTCTCTTACTATTCAAATCCTAATTTTTAAATATCTTCCCAGATATAAATAAAATTTTCATTATTTTTGAACAAAAAGCAAGCTCTGGTGATAGTGAACGTGTATATATATTTACTTTGTCGTTAATTGCTTTATTTTCGTGATTTCCTCCGGGCATACATACATAGATACATACATACATAAACCAGTTGCCCTTTATATATGTAATAGAAGCGACTAACTTGGTAGAAGAGGGTAAAAAATGTTAATCTCACAGATCAATTATTATTGAAACGCGAGTTGGATCCTCGCAGGATACCCCATTACGTAAAAAAGAACATGCACTATGAAAATAAAAAAAACTAATATCTACTATTTAAAATATCGAATGCAAAAAAATTCCATGTTGTTATTTAAATTTTATTTTTATTATTTTCACGAATATAAAACGAATCTTCATTAAGTTCTGGTGATATTTAATGTGTATATATATTTATTTTGTCGTTGTTTTATTTTCTTAGTTTCTGCTCTTTATATATGTATAGAAAATGATTGGAAAAGAAACAAATTTTAACAGGAAATTTATGCAAAGTGATCAATTATATTCTATTATCGTATTAAAAACAAGATAATATATAAAGTAATATATGACGAGATGACAGGTTCTCTTTTTCTTATCAATCAATACTAGGTCTGGTCTTCTAGCCGGGATTAGGTGATCCGTCTGTACCTCGAAGTCCCAGAGAATTTTATGCGTCTCGTTCTCTAGGACAGGTTTAGGTTTGTGCATATACCATTTGATTGTATGGCGAAAATTGAATTTCTTGCACAATTCCCAGTCGATTACCTTTCCCACAGAGTTGTGCCGAGTCTTGTACTCTCTTTGTGCTAGTTTGCTGCATTCGCTTATTATATGATTGACCGTTTCGTCTCTATCCCCACAAATTCAGCACTTGTTATTCTGCTGTGTATTATCTCTCTTTCTTTATTTTATTCTTTAATTTTCATCAACTTGCGCATGACTTTCACGATCAAAGCCATGCCGAATTTCTAAAGATTGACGTGTGTTACGTCACACAATTTCGAAAGAAAAGTATCGGCTAAACAACGCCAAATCATTTCACTTCAATTTTTTTCTCCCATATAGTAGATTTCACTTTTCCCTACACAGTCTTTATACCCTGAGAAAGGGTGAATGTTCACCCGAAATATCGGAATTAATCGAATCAGGGACAGAACAACAGCTGGATATTAGAATTCTGTTTTTTTGTTCTGTTTTTTTTTTGTTCTGTTTTTTCCATGCTTCATAATACCCCCCCCAAAAAAAAAACAAAACAACGTTTATAAGAACAAAGTTCATACACAATAAATTTATATGCATATGCATATATATATATATATATATATATATATATATATATATATATAGGCAAAATCATATATAAGAATGAACATTTCAAGTATTTCTTCAGAGGCGCATTGCCGTGACGACGGGTAGTATCAAGAATACTGCCTAGAAACCAATGGTAGCAGTTGCACCTTAAATGTATTGTACACTATATATATATATATATAATATATATATATATATATATGTTCTCGTGTGTTTTTTTGTTTTTTCGTAAATTGTGTTCTCGATGGTGGAGAAACTGTCCCATATTTTCTACTCAAGCGGTTTAGAGCATTTCGCCGTGATGAATGTGTTGGGTAAATATCAACATTGGTGCACTTTATGTTTATATTTGATTCTTTTGTAGATGGCACCGATTCAAAAGGAATGAAGTTAGGTCCAGTCAGCCATTTTGTATACTACGACTTTCCAGTGGTTCGTTTATAAAAAAAACAGTGACTTCGATATCTTTTATTTCAAGGGAGACAACTACAGATTCATTGATTTCTTTGAATCTTAGCTACAACTGTTAGAGATCATTATAGTAATTGATTGTGACGTAAAACAAATGCAGAATGAATCGGCTCCTACGCCCTCCCCCCCCCGGGGGATTAACACTTACCCTCACGTTGTATCGACCAATCCCGCTGTTTATAATTAAATAGAGTATCTTTTATGCCGCCAAAATACAGCAGGCCGTGATTTCGAAACACGTTAAAAGTGTAACATTAGCCATTTTAATTTGTGATAATGTCCAAGACTTGAATGATTCATGAGAACACCAGAATTACAGATTACAGTACCAGCTGTTGCTTAAATGGTCGCCCATCTAAGTATTGAACAGGCTCAACGCGGCTTAACTTCGATGATCTCGCTGGAACCGATGATTTCAACGTGACTTACTCATAATAAAATAGATTTGTTTTACGGCATATCAACCCTTTTCGGGTCATTTCATAATAATTCTTTTGATATCAGGTTGCTTACAGTACCTGCTGTTGATTAAGTGGTCACCCATCTAAGTATTGAACAGGCTCATCGCGGCTTAACTTTGATGATCTAGCGAGAACTGATGCTTTTAACGTTACTAGACAATAAGCAAGTTTTACCAGTTGTTGCTTAAATGGTCGCCCATCTAAGTATTGAACAGGCTCATCGCGGCTTAACTTTGGTGGTCTATCGGGAACCGATGCTTTTAATGTACTAGACAATAAGCAAGTTTTACTAGTTGTTGCTTAAATGGTCGCCCATCTAAGTATTGAACAGGCTCATCGCGGCTTAACTTTGGTGGTCTATCGGGAACCGATGCTTTTAATGTGACTAGACAATAAGCAAGTTTTACCAGTTGTTGCTTAAATTAATTAAACCAAAAGACATTTTTTCCTTGATCAAGATTTATTTTTTTGCCCATATTTATTCTTCCGCGATTTTGAGTTAACAACACCAACATAGAGATGCACGTACTCTCTGCTTCAATCTGAGGATGAAACTAAATCTAAACTAACTAAATCACGCGACGTGCGAGATTCGCGCCTCTAGGGGTCAGAGAACTATAACCGTCTCTGGTATTTTTTCATTCCCTGATCTGAAAACCAATGACCCCTTTGAATTTTTCGCTACAGGGTCCGTCAACAATCTATGCAACCACATAATATGTAACAGCTCATTGCTGTTTAACTTTGGCGATTTAGCAGGAACCAATGTTTTCAACGGGACTAGACAATAAGTTTTAATGTATTGAAATATGTTAATATATACGTTGAAGAAAAAAACAATAATACGAAGTTAAGTAAAAAAAGTAATGTCATTTTGTTTAGGACAGGTATAATTACCAACACAAGAACATGTATCAAACATCTTATTATAATAGAGATTATGTGTTTGTTTGTCTGTAACCGAAACTATATCACTACTCAAGTCACTATCCATTTAGTTATTATACATCACATTCTCCATGAATCATTTTTATTTAAGTCTCAATTAGTAATAAAATTGTTTTTCATTATTAATACTGCTGGCCATATCTACGTACAAATAACATGCAATTGTATTTATATGTACAATAAATAGCGGTTTATAGTGTGGATGGCAAGCCTAATTTGCATATTGATATTTAAAATTTGATTTTAATAAATATGTGCTTGGTATTGTTGATTTTTAATTATTTGATTTTATCTTAATGAATATGAGCAAAAATCTCGGAGATAAATCTTAAAAGAAATCAATTAACAAAAAGAAATAACTGTAATTTTATTCTTAGGGGTCGGGTTAGCTCAGTCGGTAGAGCGTTCGGCTAGAAACCGCAAGGTTCTTAGTTCGATAACGCCCCTCACCAACTCAGTGTATGAGTAGCACAGGGCTCTGTGTGGTAAAGTAAGGAGCTGATGGTAGGTGTGGCGTTCCACCTCAGACGCAAAAACAATCTCCTTGGTTTAGCGCTAGTGAAAAGGGGATAGACCCCCTCGCTGATTGGCTGATACCCACACTAGGCCGCCCCGATGACTTTACTTTACTTTACTTTTACTTCCTAATTTGACTAAATAGTTAAATTAGAAAAGTTTAGCAAGGAAAGACGGGGGTGATGGAAGAGGAAGCTACAGCTGTTTTATTTTTCGATTATACCCCTCTCTGTTTCAAATCATTTTATCTGCATTCTTATTTAGTTTCTTTAGACTTTCTAATTTAATATAATATTTTATGACATTAATACTTGCACCCGGAGGGTGCATATATTTGCTAGTCAAAATAATGTTTGACTATCATCTCATCGGCCCCATGAAAGAGGGTTTGAGAGGCAAATATTATTCCAGTGACGAGGAAGTGAAATCTATAGTGAA
>CM042173.1:39002266-39004766 GCA_023376005.1 Doryteuthis pealeii | reverse complement strand
AATTAAATTCCGATCAGTAGTTTTCCGGATGATTTTCGGGTGAGCTTGTTGAATATTCGCTTCAGATTTCAGAGCCTAACTGGAATTGGAATATTCCCCTCTCTCTCATTCTCTCTCTCTCTCTCTCTTATCTCTCTTTCTCTCTCTCCCCAGTCCCTGTCTATCTATCTCTATCACTCTCTTTTACTCTTTGTCCTTCTTACATCTTTCTATTCCCCCTCTCACTCTCTCTCTATATCTCTTTCTTTATAATTTCCTCTCTCTCTCCCTCTGTCTCTATTTGAATATTCCCCTCTCATTCTCTCTCTCTCTCTCTCTCTCTTCTCTTTTCCTCTTTTTCCTTCTTATATCTTTCTATTCCCCTCTCACTCTCTCTCTCTATATATCTCTTTATAATTTCCTCTCTCTCTCTCTCTCTATTTGAATATTCCCCTCTCATTCTCTCTCTCTCTCTCTCTCTCTCTCTCTCTCTCTGTGCCTGTCTATCTATCAATCTCTCTCTATTTTCCTCTTTGTCCTTCTCACTCTCTCTCTATATCTCTCTCTTTATAATTTCCCCTCTCCCTGTTTCTCTCTCTCTCTATTTGAATATTCCCCTCTCTCATTCTCTCTCTCTCTTTCTCTCTCTCTCTCTCAGTCCCTGTCTATCTATCACTATCTCTCTCTTTTTCTACGTTGTCCTTCTTACATCTTTCTATTCCCCCTCACTCTCTCTCTCTCTCTCTCTCTCTCTCTCTTTATAATTCCCCCCTCTCTCTCTCTCTTACACACTCTCTCACACACACACACTCACTCACTCTCTCTGTCTGTCTCTCGCTTTTCGTCTTTATTCGTCTTACATCTTTCTAATCTCCCCTCACACTCTCTCTGTCTCTTTCTCTTTATACATTCCCCTTTCTCTCTCTCTCTCTCTCTCTCTCTCTCACACACACACACACACACACTCTCTCACTCTCTCTCTCTCTCTCTCCTTCTTTGTATTTCTTACACCCTTCTCTTTTGTCTTTTTATCATTCTGCTCTATCTCTCTCTTTTTCTCTTCTTTTTTATACCTCTCTCTCTCTCTTTCTATTTCTCTCTCCCCCTTTTCCTCTTTGTCCTTCCTACATCTTTCTATCCCCCCTCGCTCTATCTCTCTCTTTATACATTCCTCTCTCTCTCTCATCTTTCTTTTCTCTATCTCTCTTATCTTTCCCTCATCTTTCTCCTCTTTCTCTCTCTCTCTCATCTTTCTCTTCCCCTTTCTTTCTCCCTCTTATTTCTCTCTCTATCATTCTTTTATTTCTCTTTCTCTCTCTCTCTCTCTCTCTCTCTCTCTCTCTCATCACTCTCTCACCCCTTTCTTTCTCTGATCTTTCTTTTTCTCTTCACCTATTTCTTTTATCTCTCTGATATCTGTCTCTGTCTCTCTCTCTCTTAGTTAATACCGACGTCCTGAGGAACTTTTCAAAAGTGTCTCTATCAGAAATGGTAATGTGTGAAATTTTACACATTGTATGAACATATTTGTTTTAGAAATTATATTTTTCGGATCACTTCTCCAATTTTTCAGGTAATTTTACAAATTCGGAACTGACCAATTTCCAGGAAAGTGCACTATGTACAATTTTGTAACTGGTCAGTTTATCCAGAAACAAACATAATGTTCTAACTACAAAAAACTACACTAATCATTATATATATATATATATATATATATATATATATATATATATATATATATATATATATATATATATATATGAAATTTAACATTTTTGAAAAAAAAAAACAAATGATGTTATATAATTGCTGACAGAAATCTGTTTCGACCAGCTCGATAGATCGGTCATCATCAAGAGCCACATATGAGAGAAAGACGGGAAAAAAATAACCGTTAGAAGACAGGGTACAAACAAACGCTATATTCAATGCTGGAATTTAAAAAAAAATGCGTGTTCTGTGTTAAAAATAAAATTTATTTTATTTTTAACAGAGAACACGCATTTTTTATATTCCAGCTATTTTTTTTAATCGCTGGAATATATCATGAACAATTTAATACTCATTATACACTTTTATATAATTTTACATCAAACTCTTTTGAATTTTACTATGAACTATAATGCTTCTGATTTTTAAAAATAAAATTTATTTTATTTTTAACACAGAACACGCATTTAAAAAAAATTTCCAGCATTGAATATAGCGTTTGTTTGTACCCTGTCTTCTAATGGTTATTTTTTTCCCGTCTTTCTCTCATATGTTGCTCTTGATGATGACCGATCTATTGAGCTGGTCGAAACAGATTTCTGTCAGCAATTATATAACATCATTTGTTTTTTTGAAAAATGTTATATTTCATACTGTCGGATTAATCTATTTTTCATATATATATATATATATATATATATATATATTATATATATATATATATATATATATAATCCAAAAGTTCGGAGAAGAAATCTTCCTTACGACATAGAAGTTTTTTTTTAAAGTGTCGTAGTTTGCAGAGCTC
>CM042173.1:38972266-38997266 GCA_023376005.1 Doryteuthis pealeii | reverse complement strand
GTTGTTTGTCCTAAACAAAATGGCATTACTTTTTGACTCACCCTCGTATAACATAACATGTCTCATAAAATATTTTCTTTATTTTCTGTAATGTTCTTCAACGTTTCAATCGTTGTGGTTTTATAGTTGATGTAATTAGTCGAAAATTTCTCCGCTTCATTGTTTACATTTGCACTCTAAATATACAAAAATGTGTTTACGCATGCGTCAATGTGAATATTCTGTTGATGTTGTCGGTGGTGAGTGTGACTGTGACGACGATGAAAGGCAGTATTTTTGTCCAGTTTTCATTCTATGAGACGCGTTCCAAAGAAACGATTTCTGCAAAAGAAAAAAAAAAGAAGAAAAAAGAAAAGAGAAATATATTAATATTTTAGTTTCTTAAGTCTTTTGAAGTAATCTTTAGAATTTCAAAACCACAAGAAAATAAAGTTAACCAAAAAAAAAATAAATAAAATAAATAAAATAAAAGAAGCAATAAAAAGAAAGCTGGAAGCATATGAATTAAACAGACAGAAGGTTACCGTACACTGGAAGAATTGTTTGCGGTTATTAAAAGTACAAAGTGAGTTAAAGAGAGACACACAGAAAGAAAGAAAGAAAGAAAGAGACAGAGAGAGACAGACACAGAGAGACAGAGAGAGAGACAGAGAGAGACAGAGACAGAGAGAGAAAGAGACAGAGAGAGACAGAGAGAGAGACAGAGACACAGAGACAGAGACAGACAGACAGAGACACAGACAGAGACAGAGACACAGAGAGAGAGAGAGAGACAGACAGACAGACAGACAGACAGACAGAGATAGAGAGAGACACAGACAGAGACACAGAGAGGCAGAGACAGAGACAGAGACAGACACAGAGACAGAGACAGAGACAGAGACAGAGACAGAGAGAGACAGAGACAGAGAGAGAGACAGAGAGAGACAGAGACAGAGACAGACAGACAGAGACAGAGACAGAGATGCAGAGATAGATAGACAGAGGGAGACAGAGGGGAATTATTTAATTGTGAATGAGCTGAAAGCTGGAAATACATGCATTGAACACAGAGGAGGTTATTGTACATTGAGACAATTGCTTGCGGTTGTAAATAGTACACACACACACACACACCCATATAGATAGATAGATAGAGAGAGAGGGGGGAAGAGAGACAGACAGATAGAGACAGAGAGACAGAGAGCGATTATATCACTTATGAATGAGGTAAAAGCAAGAAACATATGCATTAAATACAGAAGAGGTTACTGTACAAAAAGAATTGTTTGCGGTTATTAATTGTACAGAGAGAGAGAGAGGGGGGGAGATAGAGAGAGGGGAGGGGGAGAGAGAAAAAGAGAAAGATAGAGAGAGAGAGAGAGAGAGAGAGAAAAAAGAGAAAGATACAAAGAGAGACAGACAGAGTGAGTGAGTGAGTGAGTGAGAGAGGGTGAGAGAGGGAGAGAGAGAAAGAAAGAAATAGAAAGAGAGAGAGAGAGAGAGAGAGAGAGAGAGAAAGAGAAAGAGAAAGATAGAAAGAGGGACAGACAAAGTGGATGAGTGAGTGAGTGTGTGTGTGTGTGTGTGTGTGTGTGTGAGAGAGAGAGAGAGAGAGAGAGAGAGAGATCAGTGATTTTATTTTGAAAAATCTTTTACATTTTTCTTCAGGTCAGTTAACTTTGAACCACGTATCTTTGAGAATCTGTGTTACGCCTCAAAGATACGCATTTCAAAGTTAACTGACCTGAAAAAATGTTCAGGGTTTTTTAAATGAAATAACTGGTGCATTATATCTTTTATTCATTAATATATCAAAACTGAAAATTTCGTTAAATTCGGTTAATTCCCTGATTTTTGGTATTTTTTTTTTCGGCGGGGTGACATACGATGGTGGAATTTAGGTCCGTTAAGTTCGATTTAACCAAAACAACATTTTGGTCATTGCACCATTCTTCTGCCCCAGCCAACAGGGTGGTGAAAAGTTGATTACAATTTGCAACTCACTAAGAGGTCACTTATTCATAAAAGAACATTCTGGCACAGAATACGAAAAGAAATACAAAGGGGCAGCTTGACACCATAGCAAAAAGAGGAATTGCATAGGTGCTTTGACCAGTTGAAAACTCACTGGAATATGTGTCTTAAATGTCGAATTTTGAAGGAAATGTTGTATTCTTTGTTCATTTCATTCCTGGTAAATACGCCTTCGGACTCAATATTTTGATCAGATATCGTATAAAATCAGTTTATTTTTTGCACGTAATACGCAGCTTGACACCATACCAAAAAGAGGAATTCAAGAGGTGCTTTGACCAGTTGAAAACTCACTGGAATAAGTGTCTGAAATGTTGAATTTTGAAGGAAATGTTGATATTCATTGTTCATTTCAGTCTTGGTAAATACGCCTTCGGACTCAATATTTTGATCAAATATCCTATGAGATAAATTTACTATTTGCACGCGATCCACAGCTTGATGTCATACCAAAAAGAGGAATTGCAGAGGTGCTTTGACCAGTTGAAAACTCACAGGAATAAGTGTCTGAAATGTCGAATTTTGAAGGAAATGTTAGATTAATTGTTCATTTCAATCATAGTGAATATGTCGTCTGATTCAATATTTTTATCACATATTGTATGAGGTCAGTTTATTCTTTGCACGCGATGCGGTATGTTATCTAAAAAAAAAGTAGAAGGGGCGGATATTGTGTGTCCATATCTTAATAGAAATAATAAAAAAACACTATAGATATATTAATAATAGCGGACAGATCCTATTATTATGATATTCATAATAACCATTCAACGTTCTTGTAGAGCCCATCGGAAGTAAACGTATTCTACGCCTACTTTCTGTGTTCAGTTGTCAGAAAGAGATGTGATGTTAGTACCTCCCGACCAATGAGAATCGCTCTCACAACGGTTTGAGAATAGAAGTGATCCTTTCTGTTTTTTCTTTTTTTTTTTCTTTGAGGGTCGGAATTTTGCTTGATCAGCTTTGATCATATCCTTACTTCCAGAATCAATATGTTTTATTTAATAAGCAAATCGCAAGCGTACACTAATAAGTCTACAAGTTTCCTTCTTCTATGTTGATTTATATGGCAAATGCAAACAGGCTCGTCCAGGATTTGAAATCCTCTCCTTGTGTCCATTTCCTGTGACGCTAACCATTATACCACGCGTTTCCACTAAAATGGCATGTATGTAAATACATATATTACATATAAAAAAATGACATACCTAAATCTTATTATAATGGAGATTGTGTGTTTTTCTGTCTGTAACCGAAACTATATTCCTACTCAAGTCACAATTTTCTTAGTTATTGACATCACATTCTCCATGATTTTATTTTTTATCTAAACCTCAATTATTAATAAAATTGTCTTACATTATTAATACTGTTAACTATGTCTCCATAGTGACAACATGCAATTATATTTATATATACAACAAAATAGCAGTTTACAGTGTGAACGGGAAGGCTAATTTGCATATTAATATTAAAAAATCGAATTTAATAAATATGTGCTTAGTATTATTGATTTCTAATTGTTTGGTTTTATTTTAATGAATATCAGCAAAAATCTCTTCAATAAATCTTAAATGAAATCCATTAACAAGAAAAAATAACTGTCATTTTATTCTTTACTTCCTCTTTTAACTAAATACTTAAATTAGAAAAAATAACAATGAAAGACGAGAGTGATGAAAGTGTAAGTTTCAGTTGTTCTATTTTTCGATTATACCCCTCTGTATCAGATCTCTTTATCTGCATTCTTATTTAGTTTCATTAGTCTTTCTAATTTAATACAATATTTTATTACATTCAAACTTAAATACTTGCACCCGGAGGGTGCATATATTTGCTAGTTATAATAAAGATGAGGACAGCAGTTCGAAAAATCGAAATAAAACATTTTCTTTTTGTTACAGATCTTGAATGTTATAGATTTTGGTTATGAATTATACCTAATATAAAAGAGACTTAATAAATGTTGCATAATATACATTATATAAGCGATTCGATTATTTTTTCAACAAATAATTCATTACATTTTTTAACAAATAGTTAATTAAAACGAAGGGCACAACGGCCAAAATGTTGTTTTTATATTTCACAATAAAGATGAGGACAACAGTCCAACAAATCAAATCAAACATATTCAATATTGTATTTTATTTAGTGATGGTTGTTTTTTCTTGCAGCATAGCAACCCTCTTTCGGGTCATTTAATGCCGAATCAAATCATTTCATAAACAAAGGACTAGGGTTGATTATAGTATTTACTGTTGCTTAAGTGGTCACCCAGTTAAGTATTGAACAGGCTCATCGCTGCTTAACTTCGATGATCTAGCAGGAACTGGTGCTTTCATCGTGATTTGGCCGTACTATATATATATATGTATATATACACACAACTCCCATGAACCCCTCCCCTCACATATATAAGAGCATCAAAAAAATAACCTACCTCATAGAGGTTCTTCACGGAACAAATGGACATGCTACTATTAAAACACACTCGCCTACCCGGATTTTAACAGCATGTTAAACCCACAAAAACACTTCAACTTTTATAATTCTTCTATAATGCTCCCTTTCTAATAATCTATCAACAATTTCTTCAAATAAGAAATGTTCTCCTGACGATGACCTAAGGTCGAAACTAGTTGAGAATAAACAACATACAAGAAATATTCCTGATTGTCTTAATACTTTTTGTTCACACTATATATATATATATATATAGATAGATAGATAGATAGATAGATAGATAGAGAGAGAGAGAGGAGAGAGAGAGAGAGAGAGAGAGAGAGAGAGAGAGAGAGAGGTTGGTTGCTTTGTTGAACAGGTTTTTCTGCTTAACGTCGGTGATCTAGCAGGAACCAGTGCTTTCAGCGTGATTTGACCGTAATAGAAAGAGATAAAGAGAGCGAAAGATATATATATATATATATATATATATATATATATATATATATATATATATATATATATAGAGAGAGAGAGAGAGAGAGAGAGAGGGGGGAGGTAGATGAACAGAATAAGATTAGAGGAAGAAAGAAAAATCAGAGGACCTGTCATCTTTGTAGCTTTTGTCAATTACATCAGCGAGCTTCTAAGATAAACGCTTTTCACACAATTAATAAACAGAGAATATCCTGGATTTAGATAGGCTCACTTCTCTTCTAATGAAGCAATAAATTAGCTTCACCAGTCGTGGTGATTGCTTGTATGTACTGGACAAAAGATAACAGTCTCCCTCCCGCGGGTGGGGGTGGGGGTGCGGACTGGCATTTCATCATTGCATTTAACGCAATCAACTTCATCAGCTCATGTCGGTACCCACTCTTCCTTCGCAGATAAACAATACAATCTGATCATTTATTTATGAGAAAACCAAAAATAACGACGATAAATACGGGATGGAATTAATTATGCAGGGCGACACGATAAAGTAAAAAAGACTTTTATTTATTCATTATTCTATGACCTTTCTGTAATTCAGGAAATGTCTTTTTGAGTGTGTGTGTGTGTGTGTGTGTGTGTTGTGTGTGTGTGTGTGTGTGTGTGTGGTTGTGTGTTGTGTGTTGAGTGTGTGTGTTTGTGTGTGTTTGTATGTGTGTGTGTGTGTGTTTGTGTGTGTTTTGTGTGTGTTGGTGTGTGTGTTTGTGTGTGTGTTTTGTGTGTTTGTGTGTGTGTGTTGTGTGTGTGTGTTTGTGTGTGTGTGTGTTAGTGTGTGTGTGTGTGTGTGTCTGTTTGCGTGTGTGGGTGTGCGTGCGTGTGTGTTACTTGTGTTTGTGTGTGTTTGTGTGTGTTTGTGTTTGAGTGTGTGTGTTGTCTGTTTGTGTGTGTATGTCTGTTTGTGTTTGTGTGTGTGTGTGTGTGTGTGTGCGTTTGTGTGTGTGTGTGTGTCTGTTTGCGTGTGTGCGTGTGTTTGTGTGTATGTGTGTGTGTGTGTGTGTGTTTTGTGTGTGTGTGTGTGTGTGTGTGTGTGTTGTGTGTGTGGTGTGTGTTGTGTGTGTGTGTGTGTGTGTGTGTGTATGTCTGTTTGTGTTTGTGTGTGTGTGTGTGTTGAGTGTGTGTGTGTTTGTGTGTGTGTGTGCATATGTGTGTGTGTATGTGTGTGTGTGCATGTGTGCGCGTGCGTGCGTGCGTGCGTGCGTGTGTGTGTGTGTGTGTGTTTGATAATGGGTTAACCGAATGATGTTTATTAAGCCTACGCTGCAGTGTTTCGGTCTGTTTCGATAGAATTAAATTAAGACGCCGACATTAGTTAGCAATTTTAAATATGTCTTTTCTTCCTCACATTTCAGCAAAAGCAGCCACACACCAAAAAAAAGCAAGTGAAAAGGGGATAGACTCCCTCGCTGTCTGGTTGATACCGACATTAGGCCACCCCGACGCCTTTACTTTATATATATATATATATATATATATATATTATAGTTACACGATGAAAAAATATGATAAATTAGTGTTTCTTTTATCTATTATTAGTCATGCTATAGAGGTAATATCTTCCTCTGTCATATGATATTTGTCTGACTTTGATATCCTAAAAAGTTATATTGTATTAGAAATATTTTATGATATCTATAAAGGTCATTTTCTCATTTGCATTTTCTAGCAAATCGGCTTAAGTTAACTTCGAGTGAATAAAAACATCCCCATTTATTTTTGAAGAAACGACCAATAATCTTTTTTTTATTCTTTTCATAATCGAACAATTGATCCATCAGCTGTCCATCGATTTTTTTGATCCTGTGTTTAAAAGATAAGTATAAAGTTAAACGATTTCTAAATATAGTCTATGTTATCAAAGATATATGAGATTGAGTAAAAAAGTAATGCCATTTTCTTTATTTCATGTGAAGTTTTTTTTATATAAAATTAAGGCCTACATTGAAACCCTAATGAGGCTCAGAGCAAAATGAAATACTCTCTTCTTGGGGAAAGTAATTGGCTTATATGATTGAAAGATTGAATTTCAAACGGGCAGGTGCGAATAGTGTTGCCAATAGCTGTATAAACAGTTTACCTGCATCTCCAGTGCTTTTGTTACATAATTATTGGATCCCTAATGCTTTTATAAGGTATTGTAGAAATCATTATGGCGATTAGTACAGCTGATAGCCTTGAAATAGTGAGTGACAGCGCTTGACCTCACTCTGACCTTGCTTTCCGGGGATAAATCGTGAGAACCGGAACCCCGATAGAAGGCCCTTCCGGTTTAAGGATATAGTAAGTAACTCAGTCAGTTAGCAGTTAGGCAGGGATACATGCTCTCATTCGAAGGTGAGACATTGCTATTGAGAGAAACGGTGACTATGTGGAAAAGTAGAGATGTGATCCACAGAGGACCAGTTTCGTTTTGATGTATGATACATGTTCCTGTGTTGGTAATTATACCTGTCCTAAACAAAATGGTATTACTTTTTGACACACCCTGGTTCATGTTCTATTTCCAAGGCATTCCTTGCTTTGAATTTTCTATCCGGACACTTTCATATTTTTCATAGCCTATTTTAATTTACTCTATTCTAATTTTTAATTATAGGCTATAATTATATTGTATTCAACTCTATACTTGGTCTACTTAAGAGATTACTATAGCCTAACATATGAGCTGATTCTTTGAGATGACTTTTTCTCCAATGTTCTTCCGTAGTTATTATCTTAACTTCATCCCATAAGGACAGATGGTTTTCCTTTCCCTTGTTACATAATTATTGGATCCCTAATGCTTTTATAAGGTATTGTAGAAATCATTATGGCGATGGCCTTGAGAGTGAGTGACAGCCCTTGACCTCACTCTGATCTTGCTTTCCGGGGATAAATCGTGAGAACCTCACGATTTATCCCCGGAAAGCAAGGTCTTCTATCGGGAAGGATATAGTAAGTAACTCAGTCAGTTAGCAGTTAGCAGCTCTAAGGTGTAAGTCGCATTTCTATGCGCATCCTGTCATCTGCGCAGATTGTCTGGATTGGGGATTTATAAATAAAGTAACACCAACGTAAATCGAAGTCTTGTGTTTATTACCTAAAAACTAACAATGACACAGGGCTTCTGATAAGGAGTGATCCCTAACAGAAACCAGACCCGAAGTCCCCAAGAAAGTCAATACCAGACTTTAGAAGACACCAGACCAAGATGTTAGAAGATAGACGATCAGAAGAACCAAAGCCGACCAGAGCAAGAAATCGAAGTCTTGTGTTTATTACCTAAAAACTAACAATGACACAGGGCTTCTGATAAGGAGTGATCCCCAACAGAAACCGGACCCAAAGTCCCCAAGAAAGTCAATACCAGACTTTAGAAGACACCAGACCAAGATGTTAGAAGATAGACGATCAGAAGAACCAAAGCCGACCAGAGCAAGAAATCGAAGTCTTGTGTTTATTACCTAAAAACTAACAATGACACAGGGCTTCTGATAAGGAGTGATCCCCAACAGAAACCGGACCCAAAGTCCCCAAGAAAGTCAATACCAGACTTTAGAAGACACCAGACCAAGATGTTAGAAGATAGACGATCAGAAGAACCAAAGCCGACCAGAGCAAGAAATCGAAGTCTTGTGTTTATTACCTAAAAACTAACAATGACACAGGGCTTCTGATAAGGAGTGATCCCCAACAGAAACCGGACCCAAAGTCCCCAAGAAAGTCAATACCAGACTTTAGAAGACACCAGACCAAGATGTTAGAAGATAGACGATCAGAAGAACCAAAGCCGACCAGAGCAAGAAATCGAAGTCTTGTGTTTATTACCTAAAAACTAACAATGACACAGGGCTTCTGATAAGGAGTGATCCCTAACAGAAAACCAGACCCGAAGTCCCCAAGAAAGTCAATACCAGACTTTAGAAGACACCAGACCAAGATGTTAGAAGATAGACGATCAGAAGAACCAAAGCCGACCAGAGCAAGAAATCGAAGTCTTGTGTTTATTACCTAAAAACTAACAATGACACAGGGCTTCTGATAAGGAGTGATCCCCAACAGAAACCGGACCCAAAGTCCCCAAGAAAGTCAATACCAGACTTTAGAAGACACCAGACCAAGATGTTAGAAGATAGACGATCAGAAGAACCAAAGCCGACCAGAGCAAGAAATCGAAGTCTTGTGTTTATTACCTAAAAACTAACAATGACACAGGGCTTCTGATAAGGAGTGATCCCTAACAGAAACCAGACCCGAAGTCCCCAAGAAAGTCAATACCAGACTTTAGAAGACACCAGACCAAGATGTTAGAAGATAGACGATCAGAAGAACCAAAGATGACCAGAGTAAGAAGTAAGAAATGTATATAACATTATATGCTGATTTGGTAACGTGAAAAGTCAGTAGATAACACTAGCAAATATATGAACCCTCCGGGTGCAAGTATTTAATTTTTAATGTAATGAAATATCGTATTAAATTAGAAAGTCTAATAAGAATGCAGATTAAAAAGATTTGAAACAGAGTGGGGTTATATAGAAAGAAAAAATATTAAATGAACTTACTCTTCCATCACTGCCGTCTTTCATTGCTGAATTTTTACTTATTTAACTATTTTAGTTAAATTACGAAATAAAGAATAAAATTACACTTATTTTTTCTTGTTAATGGATTTCATTTAAGATTCATTGGAGAGATTTTTGCTTATATTGATTAAAATAAAACCAAACAGTTAGAAATCAAATAATACTAAGCACATATTTAATTAAAATCACATTTTTTAATATCAATATGCAAATTAGCCTTCCCGTTCACACTGCAAACCGCTAGTTTTTGAATATAAATACAAGAGCATGTTATTAGTATGTAGATATAGACAACACTAATAAAAAGGTAAAGCAATTTTATTAATAATTGGTTTAAATATAAATAAATCATGAAGAATGTGATGAAAATAATTATGTTAATTGTGACTCGATTAGTAATATAGTTTCGGTTACAGACAGAAAAACACACAATCTCCATTATAATAAGATATATCTATTTAGTGCCGGTTGAAAGAAAAGGCCATTCCTCGATTCTCTGTGGCCGTGAATAGAACAGAAAGAAGAGAGTAGAGAGAGAAGAGAGTGACCGAGAGAGAGAAGAGAGGAGAGAGAGAGAGAAGAAGAAAGAATAGAATCCATTTAATTATTTCAACTTCCGTAGTCTACAGTTAAAGATTTTGTGATTTTTTAAATATTTCACCTCACAAATACCTTTTTATACTTCCTCACAAATGAAATTGTCTTCAAACAACTCCTCTTTTTCTATTGAATAAATATAAACCCCGTGAAACTCATAGTAGCTTGCTATGAGGAATGTTTTTTGCTTCCTTCAGAACTGGGATAAAGGCAGGCCGTATACACCGATGCACCAAAGCACGGAAAGGATAAAAAACAAAAACGGAACACATGTCCATTGCGGCCCAGGCGGAAAAACACCCGCGAAAACACGACGACTGGCAGCGGTTGCACACCGGCGCTCATTACCAAAGCAATATTAACACAACGAAACGTCGAAGTCCGCCAACGAGGGCAGGTCACGTGGCTAGGGAGGAAGGAAATAATTCCAGAAACGCCCTAAAAATGTATTACTTGCGTTAATTCGGAACTATTGTCCTCTTTCATTGTTGCTGTACGACCGTTTCGGCCTATATGCCCTCCGGCCGTCTTCACGGGTATTTCTTGTCAATCAGAACAATCTCGGTGGGACAGATACAACAAAAAGGTTCCGAGTTCGAAGAAGCGTTCCCGAGTCGAAGATGGTTCCGAGGTTTCGACAAGAAATACGCTGAAGAAGACCGGAGAGCACATTCGGCGAAACGTATTTCTGTCGACTTGGACCTTCTTATTCGGACGAAAAGCATAGATAGTAATAACAAAGGGAACTAATAGTAGCTGATGAGGAAAATGAGATAAAATATTTTAGTTTTGCTATACTACCTCAGCTCCAGCTCGAGCACTTTATTATTGTCAACTTCTTAAACAATGTCTTGATTTTCTTCTTCTTGTTTTGGGGGTGGGAGGTGCATTCGTTTTCATTTTTTGTTTTTATTTTTTAGCTTTTTTAAAATTTAATTTAATTTATTTCTTAGTCCATCCAACTAGGACACCTTGTATTGCCTTGTTCGAAGTATCCTTATGTTATCTGTAAAAGTTATGAAAATTTTCCCTGACTGAGTATTTTTTTTTTTGGCGGGGGGGTATTTGTGATTTTTATTCAACGTGTCAAGAGGATAAATAACAAAGGATTTTTTCTGAGAATCGTAAGACGATATGAACTGAAAGATACAAAACTATTATATATATATATATATATTTTATAATATATATAATAATACTATACTTCGTTAAAATAATCAGAAAAGAAAAACATGGGAAAGAAAAATAAAAACAAAACTGAAATATTACGCTATAAGATAAGAAACGTTGAAACTACAGAAAGTAATAAATAAATAAAAAATAGGATTTCATACACCTTTTAAAAAAGAAAAAAAAAGAACGATTTTATTTAAATAGAAATTGAAGAAAAAAAAATTGGAGAATAGTGGCAAAAAAGTCAATAGCGAATTCAATGCAGTTACTTTGAAAGGTTTAGTTATTTTTACACAGCTCAAGTTCTGCCAAAATATCATCCTTCCGTTGAAATGCGTAACTTATGAATATCCTCATTATTTAATATAGATGACTAGGAAATATCATGCATCCTCCGGGTGCAGTATTTAAGTTTTAAGCTAATAAAATATGGTATTAAAATTAGAAGGCTTATGAAACTTAAATAAGAATCAGAATAAAAAGATTTGAACAGAGGGATAAATAAAGATTGACACAGTAGAGTTCTAAAAAATGGCACAACTGAACTTACCTCTTCCCATCACTCTGTCTTTCATTGTTATTTTTTCATTAAATAATTAGTTATAAGAGAAGAAAGAATAAAATCGTCAATTATTGTATCTGTTAATGGATTTTCATTTAATCATTGAAGAGATTCATTACTTACTATTCATTAAATAAACCAAACATTAGAAAGTACAATATACTAAGCACACTATTATAAAATTCGATTTTTTAATATTAATTATGCATAGCTTCCGTTCACACTGTAAACCGCTATTTTGTCTGGACTATTAATATAATTGCATCGTTGTCAGATGTATGACTATAGTTAACAGATTAAAATGTAAGACAATTCTATTACATATTGAGCGTTAAATAAAAATGCAATCATGGAGACATTGATGGTCAATAACTAGAAGAATTGTGACTTGAGCTAGGAAATATAGTTATCGGTTACAGACAGAACCACACAATCCAATATAATAAAGATATTGATAACACCATATAGCTTTTTCGTGCATTGTGGAAACTATAAAGAAGTAGTCACGGCGGTCGGCCTAAACGGACTCAGCCTATAATTGAGGGAGTTATCCCTTTCAATTAGCGCCTAGACCAAGGAGATTGTTGGCATCTGAGGGGAGCGCGCACACCACCTCAGCCTCCTACTTTACCGCACAATCCCCTGCTACTCATACGCTGAGTGGCGAGAACCTGAATCGACTAGGACCAATGTGCGTTTCTGACGACGCTTGCCGACCTGAGCTACCTGAGCCTCTGAAAAATAACGTTACAATTGTATGTCATGAATTAGTTTGGAAATTATGTCAAAACAGTTTGAATATTTAGCGACAATGAGCATTGTTTAATTCGATGACATATCTACCACGTCCTAGAACTGCATGTTACTCGGCAATTGCACGGTAACAAAATCTCCGATTTCATTTTAACTTAGATGATCACTACGCATTACAAAAGAAAATCTATAAAACGCCATGAGTTGAAAAGCTTCAGTTGGAGGCGGTCGTCCTTCCAACTTCGACAATAGAGATGAGGTCGCGATCCAATCACAAGTTCGGGATGAGGACCCTGTCCGGGAACAAAATACGACCTCATCAGGCCGTCTCTTTCGTTTGTTTTTTTTTTCCTCTCTCCCTCTGACCCGACAACAAGTCAATCACCGTCATCTGTTTTAAACAAAACCTGCATACGAATGTTGACATCAAAACGGACAGTGACAAACATAACAAATACAATACGCACTTTGCACACACAACTACCTACAGACACATACATTTGTCTAATAAATTAAATTACAAGACTAACAACCATGAAAACTAAAGAAAAAGACAACATAGACACGTTTTAATCTATTATTTTATTTATTTAATTTTATTTTTTATTCTCTATTCTGTTTTTATAAATTAAAAAAATTTGAATATATACTAATATATTATAATATATACTAAATATATATTAATACTGAATAAAATTTGAACTCTAATCCGACAGTATTGGAATTTCGATATATTGAAAAAGAAGATGTTTACAAATGCATGGATCATCAGAAGAACTGGCAAACCCAGTTGTGGAGGCCTTCCTCTCTACGGCCGATATTCATTTAAAACGTAGAAGAGGCAAGCCCGAAACGGTTTGCACTTCATCTCCTGATGATCCATGCATTTGTAAAGCATCTTTGTTTTTCATATATCAAATTCAATATATAGATATATGTGTGTGTGTGTGCTGTGTGCTAGAAAGTAGACAAAACACGAGATTTGCCACAAAATTGATGTTTATGTAGGCCAGTAATGTCGACGTCATTACTAAATAACATCCAATTTGATACCGAACATCCAGTTATTTGCTCTACCGTTCTCCACATACTTGTCGGATAATTTCCTCTTATTTCTTCCATACTATGTGGAGCGTCTCTCAAAATATTTCAAGGAAAATTCTTTTTGAACAACTTTCAAACATTCTCTGTATTTGACCCGCTTTACACTCGGAACCAACTTATTTCTGATGAAGGATTATTCTTTGTATGCTAATTTTATCTTAAAGAACCAATGGTTTGCGTTTTTAATTCAATTAATTGATTTTTTTTTTTGGAAATGGTAGGTGTAACGAGATGATGCAAGTGACTGGTTTTGGGAGGACTGCTATATAAAAGAACGCAGGAGAAAAAGAGAGAGTAAATGTTTTTAAAAAGGAAATGAACATAAAACGGTTTTCGTGAATTGTCGGGGCAGTGACCCCCGAACGGAGAATGAAGCCAACCGTAATTTCGGGTATTGTGTTGACCGGAACCGAAGTCACGGTCACGAGCGAAACGGACGAAGAAAAAATTACGGTCTCTTTTTGCTTTCGAGGCGTGAGTACTGACCGCCTCTGGTCCCCTAGTGTGGGATCACCAGTCATTTATCAGTTGTCCTCTCTCCTCTCTCTCCTCTCCGCTCCTCTCTCTCTCTCACTCCTCTCTCTCTCCTCATTCTCTTTCCTCTGCCTTTCTCCTCTTCGAAAGAACCACGAAATCCCGAAAATTAAAAGCTAGCAGCTGACGATATCTTTCTCGCCTTTACCTTTTATCGACAGGCACACGCGGCGAACGATACGGTCTTTTCAGGGTCATAACTTTGAAGCACCGGTTGACAGAACCCGCTATAACAACATAAATGCTTTTGGTACTGTGACCAATATATCGCTCATGACGTACATATCCGTTTTGTACCCGTGAAATATATCAACCGTACAAAGGGAGAGAGGTTTATCTTTCTCTTATGTACAGGTGATGTTTTAAAGTCAAGCGAATTCTTAACGAGGATATTTGCTCGTATAAACTTGAATCATTAATGCTAGGCTAGAGTTTGTTTGCATTCTTATACTTACCGTATTGGTTCAAAGAGTTCGAAGAGTTTGTTTTACTATGGAGGAGCTAATAGACCTAATGAAGGGAGGTAGCATTCTGGGCAAGGTTTTTGCAGATGTTGTGGTTGTCGTGCCACATACCTGAAGTCTATGAGGCCGTACACACACACACCACAAGCACACCACACACTATATTTATACTAAAATATGAGATAATATGTAATAAATCGACAATATGAAGAAATTTCAAAAAGAATGTTCCAAACTAAGATGAATTTATGCTATCGAAACGTCTCAATGGCATGATAATAAATTCATCTTATTTTTGGAATTACTTCAAATTTCTTCCAACACAACCACACACACACAACACACCACAACACATTATATAAATATATTAATAGTATATATATATAGAGAGAGAGAGAGAGATGCCGAGAGAGACTAGAACGTCATATAGTTACATGGTACCCATATAATTGTTCTTGTAAAGTTTTCGCCTATATGGACAGCATCGAAATTAATGAATTAAAAAGATAATGTGATTTGCCCTGGCTCTGCATTAATTTTTCCAATAATTGAGGTGGCCCTCCACCCTTAATCAAGATTTGTGCTGCGATAACTGAGTATAATTAGAATTTTGTTATCGAGAATCTTGTGACATATCCCACTTGAAATGACTACGGCATTTCACTTAATTATTCGAAATCAGCTTACCGTATAAAGTCATCATGCGCATACGCAATGAAAAATAAATAAAATAAAATACAAAATGAAAAATACCAACTACAACCCTATACAAAATTACAAGGCCTCTCGTTCGTTTGGCTCAAATTTTTATTATATATATCATACTATGTAGGACGTGAGTGAGGTCTAATCACGACAGGTAGTGGAGAAAATAGACAAACCGGGATGTCTGTGGAAACCTTTGATGTTGTTGATCGACGGTTGCAACGTTTCGTCTCTATTAGACATCTTCGGAACTTGTCCTTACTCCAATTGATGAAAATTCTAAATGCTAGAAACGGAAGGGCGTCAGTAGGGCGGAAGTTAGTTGGGGGTGGTTTAGTGGATTCTTCTTCTCTCTGAAATGGGAGTGCCGAAATGGTCAATGGTGTAAGCTCCACCAATCCACAATCTAACACCCTGTAAGGTAACCCATTGACCATTCGCATCCCATTCCAGAGAGAAGAACGATCACCTAACCACCACCCAATACACTTCCCCCTACTGAAACGACTTCCGTTTTCCGCATTTTGAGAATTCTCCATCATTGGAGTAAGATCCTTATTCAATTCCTGAGGATGGTCTCAATAAGAGAGACACGTTGCACTCGACAACAATCAAGTTTTCCACAACATTTCCGTGTTTTGTCTACTTTTCTCCAAATATATTATATATATACCAATTCGGCCAAGACCCGCTCTATATATATACTATATATATAAATATATATTATATAAAATGTGGTTTTATTCAGCCAACGCCTGCAGTGTTATCAATTGTTTAGCTAGCATCTCTTCAGGCCTTTGTTACTAAAGGAAAAGGAAAAAATTTCATCACAGTGCCCAAAATAAAATGTACTGGGTGTTTTTATTTGACAATGATGAACGAATCAGTAGTATATATTTAATATATATATATAATACTACATATTATATTATAATATTATATTATATTTAATTTTTACCTTGAAGCACATACATATCTAATAATTGATACTATATATATTACTATATCAATATTATAATATTTATTTTGATTTTAACTTGAAGGCACTTAACTTTTTTACTTGAAGGCATACATATATAATATATAATATATATATTGATTGATTGATTATTGACATGATGATGTTAAACCCATAATACCGTACAATCTAATAAAACCCTGACAATTGTCTATATCGATAACATTTCTTTGGTGTAGAACAAAAAAGAGGATTAAAAATAAAATAGATGACTACAAAGATTTATCGAGGAATATGTTCTCAGTCGGATTTAAGAACTACATCTAAAACATAATAATGAGTTTTTCTGAACATTATTATGAACACTACCTCTACCTACATATATAAACAAGAAATTTATATAGGCCAATACTTAGCAAAAAGAAAAAAATCACACTACAGATGGTGTAAAAACTAATGTTTGAACGAATTGCCAAAGTGGGTTTAGATACATAAATTAAACGTTCAATTAGATTTATAAAAATTTAATTACTATACTTTAAAAATTCATATTTCTCCATTCAACTGAGATAGCTTGTTTCTTGTCTTTACGAAATAAGGGACCCTCAAAAAACGATTTCTAAAAATGTTCTGCATTATTATTCGACTCACTATTATTATGGCAAAATCGTAAAAATCGTACGTGATAAAAGTATTTTCTTGCGGTTTTCATAAAGGAAATAAGGGGGGGGAGGGTGGACTAGTACACACATATCTTACCCTAATATATTTACAGAAAAAATATTTTAAAACATAAAAATAATCGAAAGTGATAAGTATAAAACGTTTCGTGAAAATAATTGACTCAAATATTTTTAATAGAATTCTTAAGATATTACTGGTACGTAGCAGTTGTGATATATTTCGGTTAAGACACAAAGATGACCGAATCATCCATTATTAATAATTTTACCTTCCTCTGAATTTTGTAGATGAGCTGATGACTTAAATATATTTGTATTATCGGACTATTCCTCATCTTCATTTATCTGTACAACGTTCTCGGCTGATGTGCCCTCAGGCCTACTTCAGGTTATTTCTGTCGGGTCGAGAACCATCGCTCGACTCGGGATCTAACGACAAGAGTTCACGCAATTCGACAAGAAAGGGTCCCCTAGTTTGAAAATTAGAGTTCCGAAGTCGAGAATGTTCCCGAATTCACAAGACAATACTGAGAAGCCCGCGAGGGCTCGATCGGACCGGATACGATTCCTGAAAGATAACAATGAATATGAGGAAATAGTCCAAATTACACAACTACAATATTAATAGATCTTGTATTCCAGACAATGCAAGTCTGTTGACTATCTATGGAATATTTATGGATTCCCTGTAGCCTTCGTGTTTAGAATCATGTTGGTCTCAATGATTGCACAAACGTATCCCAATACTAGTTACGAACGGCTTAATAACACTTACTTCAATCAGATTGTGTAAATCTATGGTGTACCTTTACTTTAAAATCAATTATATTCTTCCTCTTTCAACACTTCATTTCAATATTGATGATTTACAACCAAAACAGATACCGCCTCTTATCAATTTAAGAAATCATTGCAGGTTTGTCTCAGCATTCAGAACAGCACGGAAAAAAGGCGTTAAAATTCGAGGACAAAAATTTGTTGCTGCTCTCCAATGTGTGATCAAGCCGCAAGTCGTCGATCTACTATTATTACACTCATGGCATGATGATCTACTAGAAAAGAAGAGGACAGGGTTAGGGTAGCAGTTAGGGTTAGGGTTACTTTAATGGGAAATAATGCGTTCGTTAATGGCGTAACATACATTTGGATGTAACCTTCGTGATCCACAAGGGAGAGCACCAACTTCTTAACACCAATTTCACTCAATAAGTCCCCTGCCTAACTAAACACACAAACTTTTAGCATTGACCTTTATCTTATCGAACATAGATCTCTTCTACGGTATACACTAGATTACCAACGCCTTCTCTAAAACTTTTTCAAATTGTATAGGAACATTTGATCTTTGGCTAAAAATACGTCTCAGTTTTGCGATATCACACTTCAATCACTTGGAGCTAAATCTCCTTCCCGAGATTCTTAAATGGGGGAGCGAAAACAATTCGATAGCGCCAATTCCAGACTAGTTTTGCCACGATGCGATTGATTGTCAACCGTGCATGTCTTGCGAAAGGCCAGCACTTTCCTCTACCTTTTTTTCCATTCCTTCACTTGGTTGGGCCATTTTTTTTTTCGTATTTCCTTCCTTTCAGACGCCACAATCAATTCAGATAATATTACGCTGGTGCATGTCCTTCCTTTCTACGAACGTAATCAGATGAAACAAAATTACCTTGTACCGTATCCCAATAAGAGAGCAAAACCTTGCTCGCTGAGTTTGCTCTTTGCTGGCGACTTTGGCACGGCTCTCCATTCTGCTGCTACCCTCTCAGCTGACTGACGATTGGACTACCCGTAGTGAAAGTTGGGGATCCACTTTTCACCTCATTGACAATATTTACCGCCACAATCGAATGCACATAGTTCATTTGGCAGAATTCTGCCAATTGAAAGAAATGATTTCAAGTAAAAGCAATCGTTTTTTAATGTTCTGTTTACAGTTTTCAAATATGTCATGTCGCCCGTCAAAATAACCAACACGAACTAAACTTTACAGTGAATGAAAATAACATGAAAGGAAACCAAAATGGAGAAGTTCTTATAGCGAGATCACCGTGTACACTGTTTTAATGTGTGGCAATGATTAATGTTTCTGTTCTTTTTTTCTTTTTTTGTTTGTTTTATCGCTGAATGTGTTTATTATTTGCCTGATTTTTTAGATGAGTCCTCTATAGTGCAATACATCGTTATTATTTAATTTTTCGGATTACTATCCTCTAATCATTTCATTGTCTAATCTTGACTAACATTTAAGATAAGCACGTATATAACACGTTTCCTACCAATTATCCTACCTTCAGACCTCCACAAACCACCTTAATATAAATCTCTATGCAGTTTCCCTCCTCAGTTACTTCCACTACTACTAACTAAAAAAGCAAAACAAAAACAAACTTGGACGTAACACATCACCCCCTGAATAGATGGCACTTCAAAGTGATAAAGTACTTAGGATAAAAACTTCAGTGACTAATTATGAGATTCCATCCAAATGTAAAAAAAAAAAGTATGAGCCAGAACGCTCGAAAGATCGTTAATACATTGTAAATAGAGAGACGGTATTTTTTAAAATCTACATGTATAATCTTTATTTCTATGAATACACAACGTTTACGGTCGAATCGACGTATAACTATATATGCTATCATCGTGGTAAATAGATATTTCTAGAGGAAATCAACTTACGGGACTGCTTTTACGCTGACAAATTGCAACAGCTCTCTTTAAACCACCATTAGTGCTTCTTTAAGAGAGTCTGTAGTATATCAAGTAGAAATTCCTTCCACTATGTGTGGTGCTGATAAGCGATGGTCTAGAGGCTCTGACTTGGATAAAATTGCGCTGATCTTAAACCTGTTTAGAGAGTGTTAGCGCACTGAGACCTGATACGCGAAACAGTACTGTATGTGCACTGACTATAGTATATATATATAATACTATATATTATATAACTATCCAATTCGCTGACCAACACTCTGCAATCTCCCATATAACACCTCCCATTTAGAGGTAAAAAATCCACTACCATCCTAGCACCCTTGACAGCCCTGACGAAACCTACTGTTTTTCACCATTCTTAAAATTCCATTTATTGAAGCCTAGAACTGCGGATGTGGTCACTGTATGAGCCGAAACGTGCATCTCGAACAATAAATCCAGCTTTCCTAAACCATCCCGTAAGGTTTGTTACTTTCTCCCATTCATTGCGACTACCTCCTTATATTCTCCCACTTAATAATATAAACTAAATTATTATTAATATATATATATAACACACAGGCTGTCCACAAAATTTGGGTACATGGAGATTTCACTATTGTATATATTATGTTTTTTTCTAGAACTGCGACTATGGTACTTAGCATAAATAGAATATAACTAAACAACTAAATATAAAGAATTTAATAAGTTTCCTTTTACTTTTGTTTAAATTAAATAAACATACTTCTTTTCAAAATTATTTATTTATTTTTCTACACCTCGTTCAAGACCTTTCTCCCACGTTGACCTTTTTATTAATGGGTAGTTGAAACGAGAAGGTTTACTCAATAAAGATACATGATCTAACACCACATGAAGCACCGCATTACCATTCGTGAGCTGACATATCACATGTTAAACATTATTTATCAGCCGTTCACACCGAACTTTGCAAGGCGCATCAGTTATGCATTAGACAATGCATGGAAATTCATATTGAAAATATTATTAACTTACATTTAATTAAGTAAAAACTGTTTGTGTAAATCCCCATGCTACCCGATTTGTGGAGACACCCTGTATTAATATATAGCATTCGAGTCGCAGGAAGAAGACATTTAAGATGTGGAAATGCATTTGGTACGTTTATAGTATTATATCATGAGTCCATTCGTCTGTTACTCTAAACCTTATGACCTTCGTCAATATCATTCATCTGAATGAATCTCTTACATATTTTTGTGCCTAATGCATAATGACCACTCCAATTAAATTGCTTTCAGTTACTATATATATACTAATATTTATCATTATATATGTATATTATATATAATAGGGGGTGTGGGTGCTGTGGGTCTGTGTATGTATGGTTTATTTATATGACAATAGTATATATGTATATAGTATGTGTGTGTATGTTCGTGTTGAACGTGATGAGAGAGACAGAGAGAAGAGAGAGAGGCGGCGGAGAGGAGGGGACGCTGGTTCCCGATTGAAATAGGCGATAGAATGAAGATGCAGAAGAACGATAAAGATGGAGAAAAGTTGATCGGAAAAGAGAAGATAAAAAAAAGGAAGACGAATATTATTATCATCCCACTCACTATCTCTCTACACTCCCCCTATCTCTCCTCTCTCCTCTCTCTCTATACTTAACTATATATATATAATATAAATTAACTATCTATATTATCATAAGACAAAATTAATTATATTATATTATATATAATCTTCTATATATTCTATAACTTTATGATCTTTTTTTATGCTATGAAATCATATATTATATTTATAGTTATTTACCATTTGTTTTAACAATTTTCTACATATATAGTAATCTATTTATTATATATTTTTTCTCTCTCTCTCTCTCACTCTCTCTCTCTCTCTCTCTCTATATAATATAATTAATATATTATATATAATAATATATAATATATATATGTATCATGAGTATCTCTAATCTATCTTTAATTTCTTCATATCTCTCTATCACATCGTATCTATCTATCTATTCATGTGTATCTATTATCTATTTCACTTTGGTTATCTAGCGCTAGTGTGAAATGGATAGAACTCCTCGCTGCATGGCGCTCGATACCGACGTTAGGCCGCCCCGACGACTTATTTTCGTTTATATATCTATTTATTAATAATATAACTATAATATATATAATATATATTTAGATTAATATAATAATATATATATATATCACCTCTGTTCATAAAAGAAACTGAAAAATTGAAGATGAATTGAAATGGTGCAGAAAAAAAGAAAAAAGAAGTTGAGCAAAAAAGAAAGAGAAAAGAAAAGAAAGAAAAAAAATATAAGTAAATGGATTATAAAGAGAAGGGGGATAAAAAGAATCTATGGTAAGAAGAAATAACTCGGAGCAGAAGACGCAAATTCAATGGAAGATGAATTAAGTGGAATATTAATCGAAATTATAAAAGGCAACGGAATCTTGATGTAAGAGATTTTAAGGGAACTCTATCTGGAGGGATTTCCTGAAGAGAACACCGTCTGACAGAGTGCAAAACCGTGACGTTCATCTCTTTGATGAAACTATAAACGCAGCACCTTTTTGTCGCCACGTAAAGGAAGGGATAAATCATGAGACGCCAGCAGGCTTAGAAAAAAGGTGAATAGCATATGAGAGAACTGAAATAGATGAATAGATACACATGAATAGATAGATAGATAATAAGACTCCTAGTAGAAATAGATAGATAAGACTAGATAGATATAAGATCCTAGGAGATAGTTAGATGATAGATAGTAGATAGATAAGAATCATAGATAGATAGATAATAGATAAGAATATTAGAATCAGAAGACTAGATAGATAGATAGATAGATAAGAAATCTAGAAGATAGATAGATAGATTGATAGATAGATTAGATAAGACTAGATAGATAAGAATCATAGTGATAGATAGATAGATAGATAGATAGATAAGAATCCATAGATAGATAGATAGATAGATAGATAAGATCCTAGATAGATAGATTAGATAGATAAGAAATCATCCGACTAAGATAGATAGATAATAGATAGAAGATAAGAATCCTAGATAGGTAAATAGATAGATAGATTAAGAATCCTAGGTAGGATAATAAAGATCGATGATAAGATCAGGAGATAGATGATAGATTATAGATTAGATAGAATCCTAGATAGATGATAGATAGATAATAATACGTAGATAGATAGTATAGATAGACTAATAATAATCCTAGGTAGATAGATAGATACTAGATCGATAGATAAGAATCCTAGATAGATGAGATAGTAGTAAGAATCACTAGGCTAGATAGATAAATAGATCGATAGATAAGAATCATAGATAATAGATAGATAGATAGATAGATAGATAAGAATTCCTAGATAATAGAATGAAGATAATAATAGATAAAGGAATCACTAGTAGTAGTAGATAGAATAGATAGATAGATAGATAGATAGATAGATAGATAGAGAGAATAATAATCCTGTTAGATAGATAGATCAGATCGATAAGAAATCCTAGAAGATAGAATAGATATTAGATAGAATCCTAGATAGATAGATAGATAGATAGATAAGAATCCTAAGCTAGATAGATAGAATAAATAGATCGATAGATAAGAATCTAGATAGATAGCATAGATAGATAGATAAGAATCCGATAAAATAGATAGATAGATAGATAGAATAGATAGATAAGAATCCTAGGTAGATAAGATAGCACTAGTAGATAGATTAAGATAAGTAATCCACTAGGATAGATAATGATTAATAGATAGATACGATATAATAATAATCCTAGGAGATAGATAGATAGATAATAATCCTAGGTAGATAGATTAGAATCGATAGATAAAATCCTAGATAGATAGAATTATAGATAGATAGATAAGATAAGAATCCTTAAGATAGATAGATAGATAAGAATCCATAGATAGGATGATAGATAGATCAATAGATAAGAATCATAGATATAGATAGATAGATAAATAGACTAATAGATAAGAATCCTAGATAAATTAGATAATAGATAATAGATAGATAAGATCCTAGAAATAGATAGATAGATAGATAATAAATAGAATCCTAGGTAGATAGATAGATAGATAGATAGATAAATCCTAGGTAGATAGATAGATAGATCGATAGATAAAATCCTAGATAGATAGATAGATAGATAGATAGATAGATAGAGATGAAGAAACTGAGAATAGTTTAAATTAGATAAACATGAATAGATTAAGATAGAAGAAAGATATCTTAAAAGAGAGAGAGAGAGAGAGAGAGAGAGAGAGAGAGAGAGAAAGAGAGAGAGAGAGTTTGTTTTGTTTTGTTTTACGGCATTATCAACCTTGGTGGGTCATTTAATGCCAATAAAGTTTTGAAACAAATTAATTCTTAAATGCGACCACCAATTTTTTATAAACACATTGTTACGATTTTATGGACCATCCTTTAGTTCAAGCAAGAACGCTTGTCCAGCAGAGAATCCTTGGTAAAGAATCCTCTTGGGTCGTTCCTTGGTGCTCCCAGTATTGCAAGTCAATGATTGCAAATGACGTCTCTCAGTATCAATGACTAATAGTCAACCGCCACGCATTAGGGTGCTGCGTTGGCTGGGGTTTAAACCAGGTACCTCGCTTAGTCTATAAATTTAACGTGGTGTATTGTTGTATACATTATATACAGAATAATCAAAATGTTATCATATTTAACCCATAGGATTGACGTCTAGACTGGTACTACCACTCCGGTCAGAGTTCCAGGAGCAATGGTGATGAGGGTACTCCACATATCTCCAAAACTGAACCTCACCATCAGATAGAATTTAACGTCATTCCCTGGACACTTAAGACTCTCAGCACCACCTTCTAGCACCCATGTAGTAAAAGGGTTGGAGTTACATAAGGCAATAGTGTAGAGAGAGAGAGAGAGAGAGAGAGAGAGAGAGAGAGAGAGTTGGTAAGGAAAAGAGGGATGACGAATTCAATGTTATATAATATACCAACCCCTCCGCACGAGCTGATGCGACACAAGTCAGTTTCTGAAGCGTTTAAAGAGTTTAATAGGTTTGAATTCAGAGTTTTCCTTCTCCAGACAGGTTGCCTTACCAAGTTTGAAGAGCTCAGTCTGCCCTACTATTTACCCATAGCTATATTTATTTTTAGCGCGTGTTAATGGTCAAAGTCAGGGAAATGACTCATCGCCCCGATTCAAATCCTGGACGGTAATTGCATTCAT
>CM042173.1:38927266-38957266 GCA_023376005.1 Doryteuthis pealeii | reverse complement strand
TAGGGGCAAGGGTGGCTGAGGGGATGGGTAGTGGATTTTCTTCCCTCTAAATGGGGAGTGTTATATGGAGATGCAAGTGTTTGGTCAGAATGTTGGATGATATATATATTATATATATATATATATATATATATATAGTCATCCACATACAGTACTGTTTCGACGTATCAGGTCTCAGTGCGGCTAAACACTCTCTAAACAGGTCTCTAAACACGACCAATTTTTACCAGTCAGAGCCTCTAACCACCGGCTTATCAGCACACACACTAGTGGAAGGGAATTTCTACTGATAAATACAGACTACTAAAGAGAGCACTATTGGTTTTAAAGAGAGCCTTGCAATTTTAGCGTAAAAAGCAGCCGTAAGTGAATTTCCTTCCTAGAAATATCAATTTACCACGAATGGATAGCATATATATATGCTCATCGACCGAAACGTTGTGTATATAACAATAAAGATTTATACATGTAGAATTTTAAAAAATACACGTCTCCTATTTAACAATTTTATTAACGATCTTTTCGAGCGTTCTGGCCAACTTTTTTTTTTTTACATTTGGATGGAATCCATGGATTAGTCCACCGAAGTTTTTATCCTAAGTACTTTCATCACTTTGAAGTGCCATCATCAGGGGTGATGTGTTTATGTTCCAGTTTGTTTTTTGTTTTGTTTTTTAAGTTAGTAGTAGTGAGAGTAACTAGGAGGGAAACTCATAGAAATTATATTAAGGGGTTGTGGAGGCTGGAAGGAGGATAATTGGTAGGAAACGTGTTATAGGCATTTTAAAATGTGAGTAAAGATTAGACAATAAAGATGAGGATAGTAATCCGAAAAATATAAATAATACCGATTATTGCACTATAAGACTCATCTAAAAAATCCAGGCAAATAAAAACACATTAAAGCAAATAAACAAACAAAAAAAAGAAAAAAAAGAACAAAACATTAAATCATTGAACACATTAAAACATAGAGCACGTGATCTCGCTAAAAACTTCTCCATTTTGTTTCCTTTCAAATGATTATTTTTAATTCACTAAAGTTTATTCGTGTTGTTTATTTTGACGGGCGACATGACAGATTTGAAAACTGTTAAACAGAACATTAAGAACGATTGCTTTTACTTGAAATCATTTTTCATTGGTCAGAAATCTGCCAATAACATGTCATTCGATTTGCGTAAATATTTGTCAATGGATGAAATATGGATCCACCACTTCACTACGGAGTCAAATCGGCAGTCAGCTGAGAGGGTAGCAGCAGATGAGAGCCGTCCAAAGCGACCAAAGACGCAAACATCAGCAGGCAAGGTTTTGGCTTCCTTATTTTGGGATACGCAAGGTATTTTGTTCATCGATTACCTTGAGAAAGGAAGAACCATCAACAGCGAATATTATCTAGAATCATTGGTGCGTTTGAAGGAAGAAATCGAAAAAAAAATGGCCACAAATGAAGAAGAAAAAAGTGCTCTTTCACCAAGACAATGCACCGTGTTACAATTCAATCGCACCGATGGCAAAACTACATGAATTGCGATACGAATTGTTTTCGCACCTACCCTATAAAGAATGCTCCAGGGAAAGAGATTTGGCTCCAATGATGAAGTGATATCGCAAATTGAGACGTATTTTAAAGCCAAAGACAAAATGTTCTATAAAATTAAAAAAAGGCATCAAATTGTTAGAGAAGCGTTGGTAATAGTGTATCACCCTAGAAGGAGACTATGTTGATAAATAAAGTCAAATTTTGCCTAAAAAGTTGTTTTATCAGTTAGGCCAGGACTTATTGAGTGATGTGTTAAAAATTTGGTGCTCTTCCAATATGTGATCTACCGAATGGTTTACATTCCAATATGTAATTTACCCATTAACTAACCATTATTTTCCCATTAAACTAACCCTAACCCTAACCCTAACTCTAACCCTGTCTTCCTAGTAGATCACATGCCATGAATAGTAGATCAATAGTAGATCACAAACCTTCGGTAGATCACACATTGGAAGAGCAGCACAAATTTTAGCCTTCTGAAATTTAACCCTTTTTTTCGCTGTTCTAATTGCTGAAGACAAACCTGCGAATATTTTCTTTAAATTGAAAGAGGCGGGACTGTTTTGTTTGTTATAAATCAATCAATATTGAAATGAAAGTTGTTGAAAGAGGAAGAATATAATTGATTTTAAATAAAGACACCATAGATACACACCTGGATTTGAAGTAAGTGTTATTAGCGTTCGTAAATAGTATTGAATACGTTGTGAACATGAGACGCCAACACGAGTTTTAAACTACGAAGGCTTACAGAAATCCATAAATATTCAATAGATATTCAACAGACTTGCATGTTGGAAACAAATCTATTAATATTATTTGTATTATTCGGACTATTGTCCTCATCTTCATTGTTATATGTACAACATTTCGGCCGATGAGCCCTCCGGCCTTCTTCAGGTATTTCTTGTCGAACTCGGGAACATCTCGGATTCGGGAACCTTTTTTCAAACTAGGGAACCTTCTTTTCGAATTCGGGAACCTTCTTGTCGTAGATCCCGAGTCCGAGATGGTTCCCGAGCCCGACAAGAAATACCTGAAGAAGGCCGGAGGGCACATCGGCCGAAACGTTGTACAGATAACAATGAAGATGAGGACAATAGTCCGAATAATACAAATAATACTAATCATCAAGCCTCATCTAAAAAATTCAGAGAAGTAAAATCTATTAATAATGGTGTTTCGGTCTCTTTGTGTCTTTAACCGAAACCACTTCACTGCTTACGTCACAGTAATTCTTTTTAGAATTTATTAAAAATCAATTAAGAGTCAAATTTTCACGAAACACTTTATACTTATTCACCTTTAGATTATTTTATGTTTAAAATATTTTTTCTGTAAAATATATTAGGGTAAATATTTTTACTAGGTCAACCTCCCCACCCCTCATTTCCTTTTATGAAAACCGAAGAAAATATATTTTACACGTACGATTTTTACATTTTCCATGAATATAAGAGTCTGAATAATTAAATCAGAAATTTTTAGAAACGTTTTTGAGGTCCCTTATGTCGTAAAACAAAACAAATATCTCAGTGGAATGGAGTAAATATGATGTTTTTAAAGTAAGTAATTATTTTTTTTAAATATTGAACGTTTTATTTTATTTATCTAAACCCACTTAGGCAATATCTTTCAAAAATTTATTTTTACACCATCTGTAGATGGATTTTTTTTCTTTTTGCTAGTATTGCTAATATACATTTCTTGTTTTATATATATAGTAGAGGTACGTTCATAATATCTTACAACAAAACATCATTATTTTTTTTAATGTATTTTAAATCGACGTTGATAACAGTCATCCTCTATAAATCATCTATTTTATTTTTAACCTCTTTTTGTTCTACACAAAGAAATTTTATCGATATACATTTCAGGTTTTATTATATTGTAATTATTATGGGTTTAACCTCATCATGTCAAAATCAATCAATCAATCATATATATATATATATAATATATATATATATATATATATATATATATATATATATATATATATATATATATATATACTACTATTCGTTCATGATTCAAATAAAAAACACCCAGTACATTTATTTTGCACTGTGATGAAATTTTTCCTTTTCCTTATATCAACAAAGGCCCTGAAGAAGATCTACTAAACAGATTGAAACACTGCAGCGTTGGCTGAATAAATACCACTCATTTTATATATATATATATATATATATATATATATATATATATACGTCTTGGCTCGAATTTATATATATATATATGTGGAGAAAAGTAGACAAACACGGGATGTTGTGGAAACTTGATGTTTGTTGTCGACGGTGCAACGTTTCGGTCTCTTATTAGACCATCTTCAGGACTTGAATATAGTTCTTACTCCAATGATGGAAATTCTCAAAATGCTGAAAACGGAAGGTCGTCAGTAGGGGGAAGTGTAGTTGGGGGTGGTTAGTGGATTCTTCTTCTCTCTGGAATGGGGAGTGCCGAAATGGTCAATGGTGGTACCACAGGTGTTAGATTGTGGGGATTGGTTAGCTACCACCATTGACCATTTCGGCACTCCCCATTCCAGAGAGAAGAAGAATCCACTAACCACCCCCAACTACACTTCCCCCTACTGACGACCTTCCGTTTTCAGCATTTTGAGAATTTCCATCATTGGAGTAAGAACTATATTCAAGTCCTGAAGATGGTCTAATAAGAGACCGAAACGTTGCACCGTCGACAACAAACATCAAGTTTCCACAACATCCCGTGTTTGTCTACTTTTCTCCACATACTGTCGGATTAACCTCCTCACATTTCTACCATATATATATAATATATATATATAAATTCGAGCCAAGACGTAACGAGAGGCCTTGTGTTAACTTTTGATGTTGTATTGTATTTTTCATTTTTATTTTATTTATTTATTTTTCATTGCGTTGCGCATGACTTTAACGGTCAAGCTGGATTTCGAATAATTAAGTGAAAAATGCCGTGATCAATTTCAAGTGGGATATGTCACACGATTTCGAAACAAAATTCTAATTACTCAGTTATCCACACAAAAATCTTGATTAAGGGTGGAGGCCACCCGAAATTATTGGGAAAAATTAAGCAGAGCCAGGGCAAATCAACAGTTATTCTTTTTATTCTATTAATATTTCGATGCTTCCAATATCGCCGAAAACTTTCACAAGAACAATATATTGGTACATAACTATAACTCTCTCTCTCTCTCTCTCTCTCTCTCTCTATATATATATATATATATATATATATATATATATATATGTGTGTGTGTGTGTGTGTGTGTGTGTGTGTGTGTGAAGAAATTTGAAGTATTCCAAAAATAAGATGAATTTATTTATCGATGCTTAAACGTTTCGATAAATAAATTCATCTTAGTTTTGGAACACTTCGTTTTTGAAATTTCTTCATATTGTCGGATTTATTTACATATTTACTCCCATATATATATATATATATATATGTGTGTGTGTGTGTGTGTGTGTGTGTGTGTGTACGCCCTATAATCTCAGGTATTGGCACGACAACCCACAACATCGCAAAAACCTTGCCAAATACTAACCCCTTCATTAGGTTCTATTAGCTCCTCTCATATAAAAAAAAAACTCTGTCGAACTCTTTAACCAAATACGTAATATAAACATGAAAAACAAACTCCTAGCCTAGCCTTAATATTCAATCTTTATACACAAATATCCCCGTTAAGAAATTCCTTGAACTTTTAAAACATCACCTACATAAAATAAAGATAACCTCCCCTTTGTTACGTAGTAATATATTCACGGTACCAAAACGGATATGTAACGTTCTAATAGCGATATATGGTCACAGTACCAAAAGCTATTTATGTTGTATAGCGGGTCTTGTCAACGTGCCTCCAAATTCATGACACTAAAAACGTATTCGTTACGCGACGGTCGTCTTGTCGATAAAAAGGTACAACGCGAGAGAAAGATATCGTCACAAGCTGCCTAGCTTTTATTTTCGGGATTATCTCGTGGGTTGTTTCGGAAGAGGAGGAAAGGCAGAGAGAAAGAGAGAGAGAGAGAGAGAGTGAGAGAGAGAGAGAGAGAGAGAGAGAGAGAGAGAGAGGACACTGATAAATGACTGTGATCCCACACTAGGGACCAGAGGCCGGTCCGTACTCTACGCCTCGGAAAGCAAAAAGAGACCGGTATTTTTCTTCGTCGTTCCTCGTGACCACGTGACTTCCGGTTCCGGTCAACACCCGAAACTTCCGGTTGGCTTTCAATTCTCCGTTCGGGGGTCACGCCCCTGACAAATTCACGACAAACCGTTTTATGTTCATCACTTTTTAAAAACATTTACTCTCTCTTATTTCTTCTGCCTCTCTTTTATATAGCAGTCCTCCCAAAACTCAGCACCTTCATCATCTCGTTACACCCTTACCCATTTCCAAAAAATCAAATAATTGAATTATACGCAAACCATTGTTTCTTTAAGTATAATAATAAGCATACAAAGAATAATGGCCTTCATCAAAATAAAATGTTTGGTGTTCGAAGTTAAAGCGGTCAAAATACAGAGAATTTTGAAGTGTTCAAAAAAAGAATTTTCTTGAAATTATTTGAGAGACGCTCCACATATATGGAAGAAATAAGAGGAAATTAATCCGACAATATGTGGAGAAAGGTAGACAAATACTGGATGTTGTACAAAATGGATGTTTATTGTAGGTATAACGTCGACATTACTGCCTACAATAAACATCAATTTTGTGCAATATCCCGTGTTTGTCTACCTTTCTACACACACACACACACACACATATATATATATATGAATTTGATATATTGAAAAAACAAAAGATGTTTACAAATGCATGGGATCATCAGGAGAGAATGTGCAAACCGTTTCGGGGCCTTCCTCTCTACGGTTTTAAATGAATATCGGCCCGTAGAGAGGAAGGCCCCAAAACGGTTTGCACATTCTCTCCTGATGATCCCATGCATTTGTAAACATCTTCTGTTTTTTCAATATATCAAATTCATACTGTCGGATTAAGTTCCATTTTATTTCATATATATATATATATATATATATATATATATATATATATACAATTTTTTTTTAATTTATAAAAAAAATAAGAATAAAAAATAAAAATAAATAAATAAAATAATAGATTTAAACGGTGTTCTATGTTGTCTTTTTTCTTTGTTTTTCATTGGTTAGTTTAGTCTTTGCTAATTTATTTTATTAAAAAAAAATGTATGTGTCTGTAGGTAGTTGTGTGTGCAAAGTGCGTATGTATTGTTTATGTTTTCACTGTCCGTTTTGATGTCAACATTCTAGCAGTTTTGTTAAAACAAAGACTGTGATTGAACTTGTGTCGTGGTCAGAGGGAGAGAGGAAAAAAAAAAACGAAACGAAAAAGAGACGGACCTGATGAGTTGTATTTTGTGTCTCCGGACAGGGTCCTCTCCCCAACTGTGTTGAGTTGGGATCGCGACCTCTCTCTAACTTTGTCGAGTTGGGAAGAACGACCGCTCCAACTGAAGCTTTTCAACTCATGGGCCCTTTTTATAATTTTCTTTTGTAATGCGTACGTGATCATTAAGTTAAAATTAAAATCGGATGATTTTGTTACCCGTGGCATTCCGATGACAATGCAGTTTTCTAGTGACGTAGATATTGTCATCGGAATTTAAACAATTGTCTCTATTGTCGCTAAAATATTTCCAAACTGTTTACATAATTCAAAACTTAATTCATGACATACAATTGTAAAACTAGTTATTTTCAGAGGGCCAGGTTAGCTCAGTCGGCAGAGCGTTCGTCTAGAAACCACATGGTCCCTAGTTCGATTCAGGTCCTCGCCAACTCAGCGTTATGAGTAGCACAGGGATCTGTGCGGTAAAGTAAGGAGCTGATGGTAGGTGTGGCGCTCCACCTCAGATGCCAAACAATCTCCTTGGTCTAGCGCTAATGAAAAGGGGATAGACTCCCTCATTTATAGGCTGATACCGACTTTAGGCCGACCCGTGACTTACTTACTTTTATATTCCACATGCACGTAAAAATATAGGTGTTAATCATATCTTATTATAATGGAGATTGTGTGTTTTTCTGTCTGTAACCGAAACTATATTCCTACTCAAGTCACAATTCTCTTAGTTATTGACATCACATTCTCCATGATTGCATTTTTATTTAAACCTCAATTATTAATAAAATTGTCTTACATTATTAATACTGTTAACTATGTCTACATACTGACAACATGCAATTATATTTATATATACAACAAAATAGCGGTTTACAGTGTGAACGGGAAGGCTAATTTGCATATTAATATTAAAAAATCGAATTTAATAAATATGTGCTTAGTATTATTGATTTCTAATTGTTTGGTTTTATTTTAATGAATATAAGTAAAAATCTCTTCAATGAATCTTAAATGAAATCCATTAACAAGATAAAATAACTGACATTTTATTCTTTACTTCCTCTTATAACTAAATACTTAAATTAGAAAAAATAACAATGAAAGACGAGAGTGATGGAAGAGTAAGTTTCAGTTGTTCCATTTTTTTATTATACTCCCTCTGTTTCAAATCTTTTATTATACTCCCTCTGTTTCAAATCTTTTTATCTGTATTCTTATTTAGTTTCATTAGCCTTTCTAATTTAATACAATATTTTATTACATTAAAACTTAAATACTTGCACCCGGAGGGTGCATATATTTGCTAGTACATCTAATTAAATAAGAGATATGTCATAAGTTACGCATTCAAGCAAAAGATATATTTTGGCAGAACTTTGAGCTGTGTAGAAAATATACTAAACCTTTCAAAGTAACTCATTGAATTCGCTATTGACTTTTTGCCAGCTATTCTCCAGAGTTTTTTTTCTTCAATTTCTATTAACTAAAATCGTTCTTTTTTTTCTTTTTTAAAAGATGTATGTAAACCTATTTTTTATTTATTTATATTTCTGTAGTTTCAACGTTTCTTATCTTTATTAGCGTAATCTTTCAGTTTTGTTTTTATTTTTCTTTCCCATGTTTTTTTCTTTTCTGTTATTATTTTTAACGAATATATATATATATATATAGTTTTGTATCTTTCAGTTCAATTATCTACTAATACGATCTCAAAAAAAATCCTTGTTATTATCCTCTTGAGCACGTTGAATAAAAATCAAAAAATAACCCCCCCCCCAAAAAAAATACTCAGTCAGGGAAAATGTTTCAAACTTTTTACAGATCAACATAAGATACTTCGAAGCAAGGCATACAGTGTCTATTGTGGACTAGAAAATAAAATTAAATTAAATTTTTAAAAAAGCTAAAAAAAAAAAACAAAAAATAAAAACGACATGCAACCCTCCCCACCCCCCAAAAAAGAAGAAGAAAATCAAACAATTGTTTAAGAATGTTGAACAAAATAAAGTGCTCGCATGCTGGTAAGCTGAGTAGTATAAAAACTAAAATATTTATCTCATTTTCCTCATCAGCTACTATTAGTTTCCCGTGTTTTTATTATCTATCTATCTATTTCGTCCGAAAGAAGGTTCCCAAGTCCGACAAGAAATACGTTTCGGCCGATGTGCTCTCCGGTCTTCTTCAGGTATTTCTTGTCGAACTCGGGAACCATCTCGGACTCGGGAACCTTCTTTTCGAACTCGGGAACCTTTTTGTTGTACTTCCCGAATCCGAGATTGTTTCTGAGTTTGACAAGAAATACCTGAAGAAGGCCGGAGGGCATATCGGCCGAAACGTCGTACAGCTAACAATGAAGATGAGGACAATAGTCCGAATAACGCAAGTAATACTATTTTAGGGCGTTTCTGGAATTATTTCCTCCTCCCTGAGCCACGTGACCTCGCCCTCGTTGGCGACTTCGACAGTTTCTGTTGTTTATATCGCTTTTGGTATAGCGCCGGTGTTGCACCCTGCCCACGTCGTAGTGTTTTTCGAGGGTGTTTTTCGCACTGGGCCGCAATGGAACCAATTGTTCCGTTTTGTTTTTTTATCCTTTCCGTGCTTTGTGCACGTGTATAGGCCCTCCTTTATCCTCAGTCTGAAAGGAAGCAAAAAACATTCCTCATCAGCTACTATGAGTTTCACGGGGTTTTATTATTTATTAAATAGAAAAAAGGGAGTTTTTTGAAGCAATTCATTTTGTGAGGAAGTTATTAAAAAAAGTTATTTTGTGAGGAAATTATTTAAAAAAATCACAAAACTTTTAACTGTAGAACTACGGAAGGTGAGAATAATAAATGATTCTATTCTTTCTTTCTCTCTCTCTCTCTCTCTCTCTCTCTCTCTCTCACTCTCTTTCTCTCTCTCTCTCTTTCTTTCTTTCTATCTCTTCTCTCTCTCTCTTCCTTTCTCTCTCTCTCTCTCTCTCTCTCTCTCTCTCTCTCTATATATATATATATGTGTGTGTGTGTGTGTGTGTGCATATCTCTCTCTCTCTCTCTCTCTCTCTTATATATATATATAATATATATATATATATATCAAAACACCAAACATTTTACCCTGAAGAAGGCCGTTCTTCTTTGTATACTTAAAGATTTTGTAGTTTTCTATTATTATTATTTTATCTTATATTTAAAATAATAATAAATAGAATACTTGTGTACATGAACAAACTCCTGGCCGAAACACGTGAAAGTAAATCTATTTTATCCATTCAGCATTTTCTTTGTTTATTTCTCCTTTCAACACACACACACACACACACACACACACACACATACACACACACACATATATATATATATATATATATATATATGTGTGTGTGTGTGTGTGTGTGTTGTGTGTGTGCGTAAAATGAAATTATCCATGTGTACATTATTCAAACTATTATTATTTTTAAATAACCAAATGAAATGAAATAATAATAATAGAAAAATAGAAAAAATGGAGAAATGTTCCACACACAAAGAAAATTCGACCTTCATCAGAGTAAATCCTTATTTGAAATGAAATTCGTTGGGAAAAGCGAACAATTTTTGAAATGTTCGAAAAAGAACTTTTTTTTTAAATTCACGTTCAGACGCGACAGAGAAGATATATATATATATATATATAATATATATATATATATATATATATATATATATATGGGGTATCTATAAAATCTTGCAGCAGATTTAAATCGTAACAACAAAGAATGCAGTCTTGTTGAAATGCAAATAGATAAAGAATAAAACTACGTTGAACTTTCATATGGTTTTTACTCGATGAATCTATCACTTGTACAATATGAGTTATTAAGTTTTACAGTTTAAAACTACCACAAATCTTTATAAACACGCACACAAGAAGAGAGAGAGAGACAGAGAGAGACAGAGTCAGAGAGAGAGAGAGAGAGAGAGAGAGAGAGAGAGAGAGAGAGAGAGAGAGAGAGAGGTAGATTTAAAATCTTGTCTCACAGAAAAAAGTTAATCCTATTTGACGACGAGAATATTGAATCACAATTTCAAGAGCCAAATTGTTAATTTGGCGAAACAAAACTTTGGCTTCGTAAATGTTATTTATCTCGAAGTCACCTAATCTTGTCTGAAGCTGCGACTAGCAATTTATAAAGAACTAGAAGCGGCTATCCGGCATCGCCTGGGTAGAGGGGATGCAAAAAAGGTTAGTCTCACAGATCCATTATTATTGAATCGCGAGTTGGATCCTTGTACTATACCCCATTAAAATCCCCATGTAAAAAAAAGACCTTGCATTGATCCAGCCACTATAAAAAGAAAAATCAATGTCTACTATTTAAAATATTAACCCCCCCCCCAAAAAAAAATTAGTCTGTTATCATCTAAATTTAATTTTTTAAAATTATCTTCACGAATATAAATCAAACCTTCATTATTTTCGCTCAAAAACCAAGCCCTGGTGATATTTAATGTGTATATATATATTTACTTTTTCGTTAATTGTTTTATTTTCGAAGTTTCCTCCGGACATACAGATTCATACAACTGCCCTTTATATAAAGTCGTCGTCGGGGCGGCCTAATGTCAGTATCAGCCAGACAGCGAGGGAGTCTATCCACTTTTCACTAGCGCTAGACCAAGGAGAATATTTTAGCATCTGAGGTGGAGCACCACACCTACCATCAGCCCCCACTTTATCGCACAGATCCCCGTGCTAATCTTACGCTGAGTTGGCGGGGCCGGTATCGAACCAAGAACCTTGTAGCTCCTAGCCGAACACTCTACCGACTGAGCTAAACCGGCCCCTAATAGATAGATATAGATATAGCGAGGAGGTTAACTAGCACTCTGACGTCTTATTAAGCCCAATATAATTTTTATAATATAATAATATCTTTCGTATGAAGAAAGACTTAGAAACATTGACTTACCAAGTTTGGTTTATTGACGTACAAGAGAAGATATGCCAGTATATTAGGTCTGAGACCTGTCAGCTGTTTCTTATAAACATTCATCTTAATTCCACAGAATATTTATACTCTTTCCACAGATTATCTAACATTGCCTTAAAGGAGTTTAGAGATGGGGCATTGACTATTGATGATAGTAGTTTATTCCATGTATTCACCACTCTGTTACTAAAATAAGTTTGTTTTGCATTTGCTTTACAAATTTTTTTAAAGAGTTTTAATTTATGACCCCTGGTATTGATATTTTGAGTAATATTTAGTAGATCAAAGTTCGTTGAATAAAATCAATGTGTATATTTGTAGACTTCAATCATATCCCCTCTTGTACGTCGATAAACCAAACTTGGTAAGTCAATCTTCCCAAGTCTTTCTTCATACGAAAGGGTTTTTAAATCATTCATTACCTTGGTAGCTCTCCTCTGAACTCCTTCAATGTGTTTTATGTCCTTGATTAGTCTTGGACTCCAAACCACATTAGCAAATTCCAAATGAGGTCTTACCAATGCAATTAATACATTTTTCAGCATTTCCCTATCCATGTATTCATATGACCTCCATATTAATCCTAATATCTTTGAGAAAATATATTATTATAATGGAAAATGTGTGTCTGTCTGACTGTAACCGAAATTACATCACCACTGTTGTATAGCCGACTACTACTGGCTACTGGACTTCAATAAACAACAGATACGTATATACAAAAATAGGACCCGCCTTTATTTTCTTCGGTGTGTGGGTGGTAAAAGCGTAGAGCTTCACAATGAAAATGCCGGGTGGCTGGCAAAGGCGGCGACGAGTGTTCACAGTGGAAATGCCTGAGGGTTGACGGGATACGAAGTTATCTTCTCGGCTGTTGCTGGGATCTCTGACTGTCGGCTCGAATCCTCTGGCCTTTATATCGATAAATACGCCTACGCATTTTTATCTTTTGATCTGGTCTTTACATCCGCTAATATGCCTACGCATTTTTATCTTTTGGTCTGATAACGGACATTTGTTATATATTCCTTTATCTTCTCCCTGCTTCTTTGAGCGGAAAACCTCCCTTCCGTTTTCCCCCTTTTTTTTAATATATATTTTATATTTCTCTTTGTCTTTTTGCTGGAAGCTTCCTCTTCCGGGCGATGATAATACAAAACCACCAACGTCACTGTTCGCTTAGTTATTTACGTTATATTCGCTTATATTTGGCTTAGTCATATTTTACTAGTTGTTAGGATTATCATTATGGCGAATTTTCTATCGACATTTTGTATTATTTTGTTGTTGGCACATTTCCGCCCACTAAGGACGATGGCGTAGTGCTCGGATAGATTCAGAATTTATAACCGGTTTCACAAAAACTCTCACAGCCGTCTGACTGTGTTTGAGGATATTCTAAAACAAAATGCCTATTCATTGCTAGTGAATGTCATTCTCACCCCTGAAAAAAATCTTAAACTTAGTTTTTAACCATTGTTAAAATTTGAGATCCTTTGAGAGGTAATCTGCTATATTATATAGACATACAAATTCGATATATATATATATATATATATATATATATATATATATATATATATATATATATATCATTTGATCTTTATCGTGAAAGTAATTAACATTCAATGACACCATCAAATATTAACAAATGAAAAAGTGTTTATACGCACATACACACACACACGCACACACACACACACACACACACACACACACACATAAGTGAAGAGAAAAATGGAAGTGAATTCGACGGTATGTAATATAGTGACAAATTTTGAAAAAACACAGGTTCAAATAAAATGAGTGATATTTATTCAGCCAACGCTGCAGTGTTTCAATCTGTTTAGTAGATCTTCTTCAGGGCTTTTGTTGATATAAGGAAAAGTAAAAATTTATCACACAATAATGAGACTGTGATCGGTTTGTTTACAATGTTTATATATATATGTATACTTATATGCATATACTTAGGTATATGTATGTATGCATATGCATGTGTACATTTAATATCTAATAAATAAATAATTGATATACAAACAATTGCAACATAAAAACAAATTAATAATTACAACTTTGACTAATAAAATTTACACGCACACATACTCACACACACACACACACATGCACACACGCACACACACGCACTTTCTCAGTCACGTACTTAGAATAAAAACAAATAAAAAACTAAACAAATAAAATAAACATACACACACATACATGCGCCCGCGCCCCCCACACACACAAACGCACACACAGACACCCAAATAATAAAAAAACGATTAATCGACTCACATTTCCATACACACGCTCTCTCTTACCTTCCCACCGATTCTCTCTCTCTCTCTCTCTCTCTCTCTCTCTCTCTCTCCTCTCTCTCTTTCTCACATACACTCACACACAACGTAAAAACCGTTTATCCTAAGCGTCTCATAAATTTTCGAATCTATTTTTAAGAACGCTAACTTTCCATTCAAAACATTGTAAACCAACCGATCACAGTCTCATTATTCTCTGATAAATTTCTACTTTGCCTTATATCAACAAAAGCCCGGAAGAAGATCTACTAAACAGATTGAAACACTGCAGCGTTGGCTGAATAAATATCATTCATTTTATTTGAACCTGTGGTTTTTCAAATTTTTCACTATATAACACACACACACACACACACACACACACACATATATATAATATATATATATATATATATATATATATATATACGTGTGTGTGTGTGTGTCTGCATTTTTCGATATCTTAAAAGTGGTAACAATTTTTCTGTCTTGCAATATATACACATCAATCCATCAACCAGTCTGTTTTTATGGTTTCATATATTCCTTTTTCTTTTTGGTGTTTGAGTGCTTCTATGCACGAGTGAGGGTTCATCTTACACATACACATACACAAAATAAATACTCTTTTTCTCTCCTTCACACACACACACACATCACACACATATACACACAGAGTGTGTGCTTGTATACATATGTGAGGATTCATCTTACCCATACACTCGTATACACGTACTCACACATACTCTCTCTTTTCTTTCTTTCTCTTTTTTCTTTCTTTCTCTCTCTCTCTCTCTCTCTCTCTCTCTCTCTCTCTCTCTCTTTCATTCACTCACTCAATCACTCACTCACACACAAACTCACATATACACACACTTACTCTCTCTATCTTTCTCTCTTTTGCTTTCACTCACATATTCTCTCTCTCTCTCTCTCTCTCTCTCTCTCTCTCTCTCTCTCTCTCTCTCACACACACACACACACACTCTCTCTCTCTGTCTGTCTGTCTGTCTCTCTCTCTCTCTATCACACACACATACACTCAAGGCTTCTAATTCTCTTCCTCTTTGTTCTGTCTCTTTCTGTCTCTGCCCTCTCTCTGTCTCTGTCTCTGTCTCTCTCTCTCTCCGATCACACACACATACACTCTAGGCTACTAATTTTCCTCTTTGTTCTGTCTGTCTGTCTGTCTGTCTCTCTCTCTCTCTCACACACACACACACATACATAGAGCTTTTACATCGTCAATCTATTTGATCTGATTCATGTAACCCATATACTCTCTCACGTACTCTCTCTCTCTCTCTCTCTCTCTCTCTCACTAACACTCACACACACTCTCCCTCTCACACACACATACATACAACACTCACGCCCACCCACTCACACATAATATATCTCTCTCACACGCACACACACACACACACACACACACGTGCGCGCGCACACAGACACAACACACAACACACACACACACACACACACACACACACACACACACACACACACACACACTCACTCACTCTCTCTCTCTCACACTCACTCACTCTCTCACACACACACACAATCTCTCTCTCTCTCTCACAGACACATACACACAACATTCACACCCACCCACTCACACGTAATATATATATCTCTCTCTCTCTCACACGCACACACACACACAGACACACAGACACACAACATTCACACACACTCACACACATACTCACTCACTCTCTCTCTCTCACTGACTCACTCACACACACACACACACACTCTCTCTCTCTCTCTCTCTCTCTCCTCTCTCTCTCTGACAGGCACATACACACAACATTCACACCCACTCACTCATACGTAATCTCTCTCTCTCTCTCTCTCTCTCTCTCTCACACACACAGACACACAACATTCACACACACCACACATACTCACTCACTCTCTCTCACACTCACTCACATCACACACACACTCTCTCTCTCTCTCTCTCTCACAGACACATACACACAACATTCACACCCACCCACTCACATATAATATCTCTCTCCCATCCACACACACGCACACACATACACACAACACTCACACTCACACGTAATCTCCCCCTCCCTCTCTCTCTCACACATACACATATACACAACATTCACACCCACCCACTCACACGTAATCTCTCTCTCTCTCTCTCTCTCACACACACACACGCACAACATTCACACACACTCACACACATACTCACTCACTCTCTCTCTCTCACACTCACTCACATCACACATGCACACACACACACACACGCTCTCTCTCTCTCCCTCTCACAGACTCATATACACAACATTCACACCCACCCACTCACACGTAATATCTCTCTCTCTCTCTCTCTCTCTCTCTCTCTCTCTCACACACACACACACACACACACACGCACATAAACACACGTACACACACAGATCTATGAAATACATACTTCTAGTTTAGTCAATCTATTTGATTTGATTTAAATTTTCTTCTTGGAGTTTATAATTCATCTTTTAGGAGTGTCAAGATATTAGCAAAGGGCAAGATCAATTTTCGATCGTATAAACACTCTACTACTGATTGAATTAGAATTGGCTCAAACGTTGTGATAAATCCAAAACTCTATGAAAATATCATCACCAAAATAACTCACGTAATTATAAAAATAAATAATGTGTTGAATTTATGAAATATAGGAGTATGCATTAAATATCAATATTTCTAGATCAAACATTATTTATTAACGATTAAAAATATTTCCAGATTGACGACGTAGAGCATCACCGAGCCAGCACAGACGTCTCCTGATTACAGCTTGCTGAACCGAGTTGATTTGTCCTGTGATTCCTTAAAAGAAATGCTGTGATTCCATCCAAGATTACTCGAAAGAAATGGAATGGTAGTATATGTTAGGGTCTCGCCTCTGTGCCAAAAAGATGTATTTGACAATTATTAGCATTATATAGGAATACTTGTCGCCACGAGTTCAAATCCTGGACGCGGTAATTGCATTTCACTTAGCGCTAATACCCTTGGGAAAGGTATGAATCCTACTCTCCCTCCAGCTATGGGTAAATAGTAAGGCAGACTGGGTTCTTTAACCTTGGTTAAGCAACCAGTCTAGGAGAAGGAAAACTCTGAATTCAAACCTGTTAAACTCTGCTTAAGAAATTGACCTTGTGTCACATCCTGCTCGTGCGGAGGAGTTGGTAAATATATATATATAGGAATACTTGAAACCATATAACTGTAAAGGAACAATTAACAGTCCACGACATCATTGAGGCCGTTTTTTAAAGACAGTGCTTTAATGTTATGATGTTTGCAAGGGCTTTTTTATGTAGAGGTTTTAATGTGACATCCAAGAGTTAGGGTTAGAGTAACCCTATATTATAAGAGCATTTAATCAGATTCACTGAATTTACCTGCGATAAATTAACCATATGATAAATAGATTTACCACACAATAGATTCATCACATGATAAATCTAATAACAATGTATTTATCACAATGATTTAACCTAGAATCATGCCGAGTACTCTTTCATTGCCATTACTCTCAGGTACACTTACAACCAGAGTATTTTTAAATTCAATCAAATTTTTATAATAACAGGAGTTACTTCCCTTGAACTGGGAAGTTAACCAATGAACAGCCAGGGAGGGAATATTTGATTTAAAATAGATGACCAGTGTCAGAGATAAAGAGTGAACGGAGAAGGTTGTGAAGTTAACAGAAAAGATTTGAAAAAGAAAGAGTCAATTTTTAGACTGTTGTATCATGAAAAGTAATAATGGAGCTGCGAGACTCACTTTTCTACTTGTTGAGTATCTGGCCGCCATCCTTGGCCAGATGTAAAAGGACTTAAAGTAAATAAGTAAGTAAGTCAATAAGTCAATAGTATCCGGTGGTAATCCTATGAGATCCAGTGAGATAATCACATGAGGTCCGTACTCCCCGAGTGTCCAAAGTGTAATGCCTAGGTGTTCTCAGACTTCAGTATATATAATAATAGCAGCAGCAGCAGAGCGCTGTCAGTGACTGATTGATAGGTTGGTCACGTGACACTCGGCGAGTCTATAAATAGAAGTGATCTTTTGACGCACGCCTTATATACCAAAGATTCCAACACAAACAGGATCAACTCTGATACGTCTCTCTACTTTGAGGACAGATCAACAGAAAAAGGATTAAAACTGATTCTACTTCAAGAAAGGAACAACATTTATGCCCCAAAGAATCTCCACTGTAAAACTACCTCCAACTACAGTCCGAAAATGGTCAGGTGAATCGAAACATATGTTGTACTATTTAAAGGCGTTGATAAATTGTCTTAAAATTACTTGCTAGAAAGAGGTGCTTAAAAGAATGCCCAACAGGATCAACTCTGATACAACTTTCTATTCCGAAGACAGATCAACAGACAAGGATTAAAAGTGATACTATATCTTTCTACTTAGAGGACAAATCAACAGACAAGGATTATATCTAATACAACTTTCTACTTCAAGACAGGATCAACTCTGATACAACTTTCTACTTTGAGGGCAGATCAACAGACAAGGATTATATCTAATACAACTTTCTACTTCAAGACAGGATCAACTCTGAACTTTCTACTTTGAGGACAAATCAGCAGACAAGGATTAAACTGATACTACATCTTTTTACTTCAGGAAAGAATCAAACTTTATGCCACAAAGAATCACCACAGTAAAACTGCATTCAACTACAGGCTTAAAATGGTAACTCGAATTGTAACAGAATTGACTTTAGATACTTTTAATAAGAAGAGAAAAATATATAGGGTGACCAAAAGAACAGCCTTCTTTTTAAATTCAGGCCTGTTTTTTTTGTGTCACCCTGTATATATATATATATATATATATATATATATATATATATATATATATGCACAGAGCTTTATATATATTAGTAATTCCAAGTCAAATCATCCAGGCCATGTCACCCAGCTACTTCAATTTTTCTGAAATTGTGTTCACACGTAGACTATATTAAAGTAATACAATCCCCAAATTTTGAGCTTCTAATTCCAAAAACTGACCGAGTTATGTCGAGTTCTAGCTCTACAAATTTAGTGCAGTTGGCGATAAATGGCGACTTTTTGTAATCTATTTTTGTCTGTAAAATGAGTTCTAGAGCTTCCCTACTAAAAATTGGTTTACAAAATCATTTTTTGCCGATGAAATCCAAAACTGCTATCAAAAAAGTTTTAAAGTCCACAAATTTAAGTTATTGATGATTTTTTAATTTTTTTCCTAGCAAGATCAATATCTCGATGTGGCACTGCATCTATGACAACTTTTTTTCTATTATATTTCACATATATTGAACATTATTTGTACGAAAAAGATAGTTTGGTTTTTGCTCAGAACAGAAGCTACAACACTTTGCAAAAATTTGTTAAAATTTTGCAATTCAATTTTTCTGAAATTTTGTACAGGTGTGGATCAAAAACAGGTCTGACTTTACCAAAACCTTAGGAAATGTGTAATCTAAACTGGACTATGATAGAACAAAAGTCAGTGGAATTATCTATAAGACGCTATATATAATTACCAACTCTTCCACACGAGTAGGATGTAATACAAGGTCATTTTTAAACGGGTTTTAATTTAGTTTTACTTCCCCTAGACCGGTTGCCTGTGGATCAAAAACAGGTCTGACTTTAAAAAAAAGGCTGGTTCTTTTTTTCGATCACCCTGTATAGATGTATTGAATCAAATGTAACAATGATAGTTAAGAGAGTAGAATTGTAAATATGAAATAAAATCTAAAGATGAAAATGATAATGCGATGCTGGGATTTTAGAACAGGATAGGTCATTATAAGTAAGTTAGGGGGAGTGGCCAATTGATGCCAATTCCATTTCCTACCACGATAACCATTACGCTAACGGCGATACTTTATGAACTGCAACATACTGCGCCCTACCTAACAAACTTAATAATCAAAAGCATAAGTGAAAAAGAAATCCAATTGTTATGTTAATATAAGTTTGGTAAAAGGCAATATTTAAGGAGCGATCACAAAACCTGTTGGATTATTTTGTGGATATAAACCGTGCTACAATAAAAGTAAAGTAAGTAAAGTCGTCGGGGGCCTAAAGTGGGTATCCGCCAATCAGCGAAGAAGTCTATCCTCTTTTCACTAGCGGTAGACCAAGGAGATTGTTTTAGCGTCTGAGATGGTGCACCACACCTACCATCAGCTCCTCACTTTACCGCACAGTTCCCTGTGCTACTCATACGCTGAGTTGGTGTGGGCCGGTATAGAACTAGGAACCCTGTGGTTTCTAGCCGAACGCTCTAACGACTGAGGCGAGGTCACGTGGTTTAAACCTCAGCCAATCAACAGCCCGAATGCGTGGCTGGTTTACTACTTAATCACTGATACTGAGAGACGTCCATTTGCAATGATTGACGAAGGACTTGCAAGGCGGAGGAGCACCAAGGAACAACCAAAGGATTATTTACCAAGAATCGTGCTCTGTTTAACACAAGGGATCTCCGCTGGACAAGCGCTCTTGCTTGAAGCCTAAACGATGGCTACTAAAATCGTACCAAAACCTTAGGAAATGTGTAATCTAAACTGGACTATGATAGAACAAAAGTCAGTGGAATTACCTATAAGACGTTATATATAATTACCAACTCTTCCGCACGAGTAGGTTGTGACACAAGGTCATTTTTAAGCGGAGTTTAACATTTAGTTTTCCTTCTCCTAGACCGGTTGCCTAACCAAAGTTAAAGAGCCCAGTCTGCCCTACTATTTACCCATAGCTGGAGGGAGAGTAGGATTAATACCTTTCCCAAGAGTATTAGCGCTATGTGAAATGTAGACAGCTAAGTGCAGGATTTGAACTCGGGGCGACGTGTCCATTTCCCATGACTTTAACCATTTCACCACGCTCGACTGACCTATAAGACGTTATAGCTCTTCTCTGCACATTGATGAACGGTGCTCTCCCTCTCTCTCCCCCTCTCTCTCTCTCTCTCTCTCTCTCTCTCTCTTCTCTCTCTCTGTCTGACATGTATCGATGTCGGTATCAACCGGACAGCAATGGAGCCAATCAAGGAGTTACACACAATCATTCTTCGGTATTATTTAGATTACTGGTAGGACTTGTGGATATACCACAGTATGGTAATTTAATTATTACAACGTTTGGATAAGTTTACTTAAGAGCTATTGCTAAATATTTCAATATGTAAAAAGTATAATAATCTTGATTTAATCTCTCTCTCTCTCTCTCTCTCTCTCTCTCTCTCTTTTCTTCTTTCTTTCCTTCCTTTATGTTTGCTCCGAAATAGAAGCATCAATATCATCATGGAATACTATTACAACCTGAACCCAATATTTCATAGGTCATCTAGTTTTATATAAATGCATAGCAAGTTCTGTTAAATACGCAGACAGATATGAACAGATTGAGATAAATAGATTATTTAAACTAGCAAATATATGCACTCTCCGGTTGCAAGTATTTAAGTTTTAATGTAATAAGATATTATATTAGATTTGAAAAGATAATGAAACTAAATAAGAATGCAGATAAAAAGATTTGAATAAGAGGGGGGGGTAATCGAAAAATAGCATTGAAACTTACTCTTCCATCACTCCCGTTTTTCATTGCTAAATTTTCCTAATCTGTTTAGTTAAATTAGAAGTAAAGAATAAAATTAAGTTATTTCTTCTTATTAATGGAATTCTTTTAAGATTTATCCTCGAGATTTTTCTCATATTTATTAAAATAAAACCAAACAATTAGAAATCAATAATACTTAGCACATATTATCAAAATAAATTTCTATTACCAATATGCAAATTTCTATTATCAATATGCAAATTAGCTGCCCTATTCACTCTGTAAACTGCTTTTTTGTTGTATATATAAATACAATTGCATGTTATTAGTATGCAGATACGGTTGACAGTATTAATAATGTCAAACAATTTTTATTAATAATTGAGGTTTAAATAAAAATAAAATCATGGAGAATGTGACTTAGATAACAAAGAGAATTATGACTTGAGTAGCGATATAGTTTTGGTTTGAGACACAAAAACGAACAATCTCCATTATAATAAGATCTGAATACGAACCATGTGCGTGTGTCTATTCACATGTGCATAAATTTATGTATTGGTATCGAACTAATGCACAGACATTTCCATGATTAAATCATTTTTTTAAAATTGAAATAGATCACTAAATAGGACGGAGCCTATTCTAGTAGTGACCACTCTAAGCGGAGATTTAAGAGGTTTGAATTCAGAGTTTTCTTCTCCTAGACTGGTTGCCTAACCAAGGTTAAAGAGCCCAGTCTGCCCTACTATATACCCATAGCTTCAGGGAGAGTTGTATTCATACCTTTCCCAAGGGTATTAGCGCTATGTGAACTATGGCTTCCTCCAAGATTTGAACTCGGGTCGACGAGTCCATTTCGTACGACTCTAACCAGTACACCACAGAGTTTCCTAAAGTGTTACAGACAGACAAACACACACTTTCCATTATGATAAGATTTGAATATGAATCATGTGAGTTTGTCTGTTCACAAGTATATATATATATATATATATATATATATATATATATATATATATATATATACTTTTGTTAAACTGACAGACACTCACAATTTTTTAATTAATCCAATGGGCCAGTGTTCTGGTGTGGGTTAAATAGTAGGGCAAACGGCGCTTTCGGCATATAACCATCCTAGGTGGACGATGGTAATGATTTCGTGTCTCGCGAGAACGGGTTAGCAAGGAATTAGAAGTGGGAGGTTCCATTGGTAGTAAGGTTTGTAGGAAATGGTAGTGGTTCGAATTCAGTGATTTTTGTGAGGTGGGTTTGAGGAAGGAGGATAGGCAAATTATAAAATTTGAGTATGTTGACTTATTTCGTTTAAAGGTGTGTGTTTTTTCAAAAAAAGCTTCGACCACTTGTCCAACAAATTGTCTGTACAGTTTAACAAACTTGTGTGAAAAGATGCTGCCAAAATCACAACACACACACCACATACATAACATATATATACATATATATATATATATATATGCATGTACTGGTGTCGAACTAACGTACAGACATTTCCATGCTTGTCATATTCTATGTTCAACTGCCAATATCGGATAATGGTTTGTTCCTTAGGATCATTTTGCATTATTAACGAAAACAAACATGAAAGAAGCAATTTAAAGAAATATTATTTTGTTGAGATTATTGTTGAAATTTCATTCCACAATTATCATAAGTGGATATTTAATATCTTTATGGATTTCTTTGCCTACAGCTGAATTGTATGAAACAAATTGATTATACAATGTATATATTAAATAACATATCCTACAGAATATTTGAAGGTCTCTTCATAAATCGTTACTTTGATTTTTTACATGATTCAGTGAATCATAACAATACTTGAGATTTGTTGGGAAACTTCGAGAAACCATTGAAAGAAATAACGTTCCATTCATTCTTCATTTCTATCTTGGTAAATACAGCTTTAAACTCCGTACTTTTTTGACACACCTTGTATTCGGAAAAAAATAATGAATGGAACGTTATTTTTTTTTCAGAATACAAGGTGTGTTAAAAGGTACAACAAATCTTGATACTTTTGACATACCTTGTATATCTATCTATCCTTCTATCTCTCTCTATCTCTCTCTCTCTCTCTCTCTCTCTATATATATATATATATATATATATATATATATATATAAGAGAATAGATCAAAGAAATCCACAGAAATAAACAGATTCTAAGACTGTAATGAACCAGTTTGATTTATTACTACCACCCTAAAATTGCCTATATATATATATATATATATATATATATATATATATATATATATATATATATATATACGTGTGTGTGTGTGTGTGTGTGTGTGTGTGAATCCTAACATAGATTAGCTTATAGATGATTTAAATATTCTGAAACTCGTGTCACGCGTATCATGATAAGTAGAAAAATTCAAACTATATATATATATATATATATATATATATATATATATATATATATATATTATATATATTATAATATATATGATACATAACAACAACAACATTAATAATACCGGCACTATTAATAATAATAATAATAATAATAATAATAATATATAACACTATACATATGCTCACTTACAATTTTAACAAATCTTACCCCATAACCCTTACGAAAAAAAATCACACTAACATACCAACCACACACATATAACTTAACGACAGATCCAGTTCCCCAACACATATAAACAAAAAACAATTAAACACACACACGCACACACATACATATATTTAGTTAACCAATCCCCACAATCTGACACCTGTGGTACCACCATCCATCATTCTGACACTCCCCATCTAGAGAGAAGAAAAATCCAATTGGATTTATTAAATACTAGAAGCGACTACCCAGCATTGACTGGGTAGAGGGTGGGAAGCCCTGATGTATTGATTTCTTTACTTTTGAGATTTACAAACGCTGGACATTTTAAAGTTGAATTTCAATGCTATTTCTATGTATATTTCAATTTTTGAATATCTTATTTTCGTAATTTCGTACATACATCTCAACTACCCTTTATATATGTACTAGAGGCGGTTACTGAATCATGAGTTGGATCCTCGCAGGATGCCCCATTAAAATCCCAATGTAAAAAGACCTTGCGTTGATCCGGCCTGGTGGATGTCAGAAAAAAAAGTTCACATGCACTCTCAAAAGAAAAATTAAGGTATCCTATTTAAAATATTAAATGCCAAAAAATCCCTGCTATTACTATTTAAATTTTATTTGTTAATTATCTTCACGAATATAAATCAAATCTTTATTATTTTAGCCCTAAAAAATGTATATATATATATATAAATATTATATATATATATATATAATATATATATATATACAGGTAGAGTCTCTGACTATGCGTTCTGGGTTGTCCGGTTTGATCTCTGTCGGGGAAAGATCGAGGTATACACTGATGATGAAACCTAATTAGGTCGAAACAGCTGTCCAGTGTTCCGCACGTTGTACGTTTCAAAGTGAAACTCGAGGGCGGTTACACTAATTGCCTTATTTGCTAGGAATTTAGCCAACTAAAGGTGAAAATTACCGAAATCTAGACATCTGTTTATTATATAAGTTGCTCAGCTGTGCACACTGTTATATATTAGATATGTGGAGAAAAGAAAGTAGCACTAATTGGGACAGAGAATGTTGACACTCTCTGACAGTAGATACTGACTTCGCTTTTAACTAAAGCTGTATAGGAAATAACATGCAAATAGCAGGAAGAAACATACATTCAGGGTTTGTTCACATAGCGCTAATACTCTTGGGAAAGGTATGGGTCCAACTATTCTCCTTCCATATAGGGGTGAATATTAGGACAGTCTGATGCATTCAGCATGACTAAATTCCTAGCATAGAATTGTGCGTGCGCATAATCTGAAATGAACTTAATTGTTATTAAGAACACATTTTATGATATTTTTGTGTTAAAGCATGCAGTTGTATTGTTTTTGAAAAAGTTTCTAAGATTTGTTTATTTCGCACGAAGACTTTCAAAATAGCTACCGGCTTGTTTCAAAGTGAAAGTCAAGGGAGGTTACTCTAATTGCTTATTTGCTAGGAATTTAGCAAACTAAAGGTGAATATTACCGAAATCTAGACATCAGGTTATTATATAAGTTGCTCAGCTGTGCACACTGTTATATATTAGATATGTGGAGAAAAGAAAGTAGCACTCATTGGGACAGAGAATGTTGACACTCTCTGACTGTAGATGCCGACTTCGCTTTTAACTAAAGCTGTAGAATAGGAAATAACATGCAAATAGCAGGAAGAAACAGATGTTCAAGGTGAGACATTTGAATCTTGTTAAGTGGTATGATGTAATTCCAGGAGAAACGTGGGTGGATAGTGAAAATGCACAAGTGATTAAAAAAAACATAAAAAGGAAAAACAGGAGACAAAAAAATCATAACTGAAGCTGACATGCATAGGATTGCTTTTCACTGTCAACCTGCTATGAGCCAAATTTGCCACACACAAACTCTCTCTCTCTCTCTCTCTCTCTCTCTCTCTCTCTCTCTCTCTCTCTCTCTCTCTCTCTCTCTCTCTCTCTTCAAGTAGATAAGTGCCACTGATGTTATATATATATATATATATATATATATATATATATATATATATATATATATATGGTTATTTAGACGTAAATAACCATAAGTCAACTATAAAACTCAAATCACCACACAGAAAAATCACACATCACTTTAGCACCCCATCACTCAATCTAGATAACCTTAAATGTGTTTTGATTGAGCATGGATTTCCATCCACTCAATCAAGAAAACTAGCAGAATTAAAATGGATAATTAGATTAAATACTCACATCAAAGGTCTTAACAGCGATACAGGAACACTAAAAGCCTATAAATATTTCCAAAATACCCCCACCACCACCAACTTCATGACCCCCAGCAGACTACAAGGGACACAGAGTAAAAACTCCTAAATTACCAATTGACCAATCAGCGCCTTGTACACCCACACACAAAGATAACAACTACACTACAACAAGCAGCAGCTACCCCCACTAGAAGGAACAGTCAGAAGTCAGCAACACTACTGTCCTTACACAGTCTGAAGAAGGGAGCTATAATAACCCGGAAAATTTACTACCACTAGATAAACGAAACTTTACTAAAAAACAACCGGGTTTTTTATATTTATTTCCCTAATGCTTCATACAAATGCCCAAACATGATATATGTACCTCCTACAAACGGAGACATATACCAAAATAATCTCAAATATATATACTTACTAGAAGCATACGGAGACTCTTAGACAACACCATATATATATATATAATTTGAAATTCAAATACTCGTAGCCTTATATATCAAACAAAACAAACCCACCTTAAACAAGATAAACTTTGAAACCAGTCAACATGTCCTTAAATTCCAATAATTTCCCTCCAATTCTGCTTCCACCATTCCCCTTACATTCTTACTGTTGAGTATCTGACCGTCATCCTTAGTTCCAGGTGTAGTAAATAAATAAGCAAGCCAATAAGAATCCGGTGTTATAGTATTCTTTGTAAGTCCGACGTCCAAGATAATCCGAGTGTCAATGAGTTAAGATTAGAAGCAGGCCTCTATAAATACAACAACAGCAGCAACAGCAGCACTGCCAGTGATTGGACAATATGAATCTTTCTCAGGTCACGTGATAGTCAACGAGTCTATATTTAGGAGTGACCATTTGCCCCATGCCTTATATACCAAAAACTGCAACACTTACAAACTTGTGAGCCCCACCCTCCTAGAAATTTCTACTGCCACTGTTCGTTTAAACGGAATTCGTGAGCCCCTCCTACCACTAATTCCTACTGGTACCGCTCGTTTTAAAAGCGAGACAACGGAAGCATTCCACCAGTTTCACACCTGATGATGGCACAAAGACGTGCAGAAAGCGCTTGTGAAAGAACCTTTGGTGGATTGCTACACCAATTCCACCCAGGTATCAAAAAGTTGGCCAGACAGTTAGAAAGGCTCGAACGAAAACTCGTCCGACAAGAATTGTCAGTAGAGTTTAACAAAACATGTTTAAAAGAAAAAAATGCTGCTAAAATATACTTATTTTGAAATATATATATATAAATATATATATATTAGGGGCCGATGGCACCTAACAAACACTGACCGCCACACATCAAACAAGCCACTTTTGACCCAATTACAAATCTAAAAATCATGCGCACAGTACCGAGATACATACACACACTCACATTCACATACATATACGTATGCGCACACATACATTTATGTGTATACATATATGGGCATATACACAACTCCCAAGAACCCTCCCTCACATATATAAGAGCATTCAAAAAAATAACCACCTCAAAGAGGTTTTTCACAGAACAGATGGACTTGCTACTACTAACACACTCTTCTACCCGGATTTTAATAGCATGTCAAACCCTCAAAAATACTCATATTTTTATAGTTCTTCCATAATGCTCCCTTTCAAAAAATCTAAAAACAATTTCTTCAAATAAGAAATTTTCTCCTGACGATGACCTAAGGTCGAAACTAGTTACTTTTTGTTCATACTATATATATATATATATATATACACACTTACACACACAAACACACAAATAAGCAAGCACCCACAACCACACACATACACACACAGAATTTGGAAGACCGAAGACAGAACGAATTTAGCAGCCGCTAAGATCACTTCAGTTCGAGTATTCTTCTGATGATGGGATCTTTCATCCCGAAATATTAAGAATAAAATGACAGGTTAACAAAAAACACCATAGTTACCTTATTTTTCTTTACACTCGCATTGTGAAAGCCTTCAAAACCAACCAACAAACCAATATATATATATATATAATATATATATATATATATATATATATATATATATATATATATTCTAAACTAAACCGGTGTCAAAAAACCAATAATTCAGTTTTTAAAATAAAATAAAAATTCAAACTGATATCTGGGAAAATTTAATAAAAAGAAATAAATAAAAGACCAGCACATCCGTACTTTCTGAAAATAATCATCAATATCGTATGTATTGGCCAAAAAAAGAAAAAACACCGAACAAGTTTACTAAGTTATATATGGGAGTAAAATGACGAAATTGAATCCGACAGTATATGGAGAAAATGTAGAAGAAACACGGGGTGTTACAATCGATGGAAATTTATTAGTTGTAGTGTCGATGTTCAAACATTTCGGTTTATAAAGAAACCTTCTTCAGGACAATATGAAACTAGTTAAGGAGCAAAAAGGATTTATGTAGTTAGAAAGATGATGGACTTTTTGAATGTATTGAGTTTGGAAACATTTCGAACATTTCGGTTCATCAAGAAACCTTCTTTAGGACTGTTGTACCGGCCGTTCCTACAGTGGAGAATATACACCGGTTCTCATTATAAATAGTGAGACACCGAGTGAAAAGGTGGTACTGTTACCGTACTGTTACCGTACTGTTACTGTTTAGCGGCAAGCTAGCCGTTCTTGTACCTTATTGTAAATACACTTGTCTCTTTTTACCCTACCTCGACTTGACTTCTTTTTTTACTGTTGAACTAACATCACAACAAGGACAATGAAACTAGTCAGGGAGCAAAAAGGATTTATGTAGTTAGAAAGATGATGGATGTTTTGAATGTATTGAGTTTGGAAATGTGTAGAAAAGGTTCATTATCGTTGATTAGTGTATGGGATAGCAAGAGGTTTGGGGGTTTTAAGGTTTAAAGGGGGCTTGTTATTCGTGGTGCGTGTTCTTAGGATTTTCGCTTTTCCCCATCTCATTTGGTGGTCACGCTTAAAAAAGGAAAGGATTCAAGGAACGAAAAAGAAAGAGACAAAGGCAGGAGGTAGTTTTTATGACTTAGGCTTTATTCTCGGTCATAGTCACCTGTGCCGAGGGAATATCTCTCTGACCAGTAGGAGCGACTAGACCCAGTTACGGCCTAAACTAAAATGGCCGAAATATTCTCTTGAGGGTCGGAAGTAGGTCCCTTTTCTCGCATATAGAAGAGAATTAGATAGATAGATAGAGATTGAAGAGAATGAGATAGATAGATAATATAGAAGAGAATTAATAGGTAGATAAGAGAGAATTAGATAGATAGATAGATAGATAAGACAGAAGAAAGATAGATAGATGACTGCAAATATATTTCACTACTCGGATAACTTCTCTCT
>CM042173.1:38910292-38927166 GCA_023376005.1 Doryteuthis pealeii | reverse complement strand
CAGGCAATCTCGTTTGGTTCTAGTTTTTGGGTATTTCTCCGGTTGTGCCTAAGTTCTACCAGTTGCAAGTATATGGTTTAACAAGTCTCATCTCTAATTACAGAAAGTCTACATTTACTATTTTGTTGGGTCCTATCAATTTTTGCTTTGATGTAGTTTGTACTTATGGCATTATTTTGTGCAGCAATTATAAGTGATTCAGTTTCTCTTTTGAGGTTTCCTTTTCTTAACCCTGTCCAAGTCTTTTCTTGGTCAACCTCTTCAATTTGTCGTTTGAAGCGTCATATTATTATTATTATTATTATTATTATTATTATTATTATTATTATTATTATTATTATTCCATAGATATTTGGGAAAACTATAATATCTCAGATTTTATCATCCAGAATATTCCGTAAATACAAGCCCTTTTGAATTTTCTTTAAAAATGGAAATCATGGTGGATTTGGCTTTCTATGCCAAAACTTTAAACAATGGCATATTCTTTGAACAATTCCAAAGATGTTTCTGCCAATTCTCAGATTCTTTACCATTTTTCCCCCTTTTTATCCGACATTATCCTGCTGGCCATTTTCTTTTATCTAATTCAATCATGGGAATTCGGTTTTTTCACATTTTGTTTATCTTGGGCTTTTACTGTTTACTACTACTACTACTACTACTACTACTAATAATAATAATAATAATAATAATAATAATGATAAATTGAAAATAATGGATCTAATCCAATTTTGTCCTGTTCGTGGTGATGTTTCAATGGATTCAATGGATTCATCTTTCAACTAAGTGTGTGTTATTTACAGACAATATTCATCTGTCAATATCAATAAATTTAGAACAATAATAAAAAAGGATTATTATTATTATTATTATTATTATTATTATTATTATTTCACTACTTGTGAGTTTTTCACACCAGTGTAAGCTGATGGTCTTTCATGGAGTTTGAGGGACAACAAGTCTCCTCAGGTCTTCAATTATTATTAATATTATTATTAATTAATATTACTACTATTATCATTATTATTATTGTTATTATTATTATTATTAATTACCATTATTATTATTGTTAAGTATCTGGTTGCCATCCTTGGTTCCAGATGTAGTAAATAAGTAAGCAAGCCAATAAGAATCCGGTGTTATAGTATTCTTTGTAGGTCCGATGTCCAAGATAATCCGAGTGTCAATGACATAAGTTTAGAATCAGGTCTCTATAAATACAACAACAGCAGCAGCAGCACTGCCAGTGATTGGACAATAGGAATCTTTCTCAGGTCACGTGCTTATAGGCGAGTCTATAAATAGAGGTGACCATTTGCTTCATGCCTTATATATCACAAAACTGCAACAATTATCATTATTATTATTATCATTTTGTTATTATTATTATTATTATTATTATTATTATTATTATTATTATTATTATTATTCACTTCATGAGAGTTTTTCACACCGCCTTAGTCACTGATTCGCTGGAGGCTGAGTGACAGTAAGTCTGCTTAGGTCTCCAGGACTCCTCTGAGTATTGTAGCCGATCTTAACAATGCTGTGGTTTGGATGATCTCACTTCTTCCTCTCATTTCCATTTACTCTAATCTGTTTTCTAACTCTTGGGGACCATTCCAAGTGCACCGACTACAATTGGTATCACTTTCACCTTCATATTCCACAGGTTTTTCAAGAGAACCAACTACAATTGGTATTCCTATTTGAATTTTTCACACAAGTGTTAGCGGATGGGCTTTTCGCTGGAGTTTGAGTGACAACAAATCTCCTCAAGTCTCCAGGACACTTCAGAGTATTCAAGCTGATTTGCAACAACGCTGTTGTCAGGATGGTCTCAATTCTTTCTCTGATTCCCTAGTCTGTGTTCTTTATAAAAAGGAGTTGATGGGGTGGCTTAAAGTCGGCATCAGCCAATCAGCGAGGAAGTCTATCCTCTTTTCACTAGCGCTAGACCAAGGAGATTGTGTTAGTGTCTGAAGTGGAGTGCCACACCTACCATCAGCTCCTTACTTTACAGCACAGATCCCACTGAGTTGGTGAGGGCCGGTGTCGAACTAGGAACCTTGTGGTTTCTAGCCGAACGGTCTACCGACTGAGTTAACCCGGCATAAAGTTCACAAAATACAGCATATTTGGTCAAAGTGATAAAGTATTCCATCATCATCATCATCATCATCATCATCACAATAATTTCTTCAAAAAAATCCTGAAAATTTGACAATTTTCACAGAAGCAGATATGATAAGAAAAAAGAAACAATGAAATCAATCAGGATTTTCAATAGATCAATATTTCAATTTAAAATCAGAAATAATTTATCCTCTAGGCCATGTGTCCAATTGGACTACTAATCATCAAGCCGAATCTCAAAAATTCAGAGAAATAGATCTATATCTATACAAGAAAATGGGACCATATGACCTTTAGGCACCCCTTTTGCTTTGCTAATTCATAAGTACATTTTTTTCATTCACACCATCAACATCCGGTTGTTTGTTAGGGGTTAGGGTTAGGGTTAGGGGTTAGTTTTATAATAAAAAAAAAAACCTCTAAAAATCGTCTGTTAACAAACAATATTGACGGTGTAAATGAAAAAATGTACTTAATAATCAGCAAAGCAAAAGGGGTGCCTAAAGGTCATATGATCCAGAAAATGAAATAAAATCTCAACTTAAAATAAAATTTGTCTGACTGTCCGCAATAATTTACTGTATTAAAATATCAGGGGCCGGGTTAGCTCAGTCGGTAGAGCGTTTGGCTACCTAATTTCCTCCACAATCAAATTTTCTTGGTATTTAGATTTTTGCAGTTCCAGTAGATTGTTACATAATTATTAGATACCTAATATTTATGTACAATAGTGTAGAAATAAAAATGGCTGTTATAAGTTACAGCCCACGGCCTTGAAGGATGAGTGACAAGGCTTGACCTCAGTCCTAACCTTCCGGTGGATACCGTGAGAATCGGTGGAGGAGACCCTCTTCCAGTTAAGATTAGAAATAGATTTTAGTCAGTCGGCGAGAAACCACGACGGTGGTAAGTCGTGTTATACATGCGGACGACTCGATCTGCGCAGGTAGTCTGGTGGGGGATTTCGAGAATAAAATATGATCAAAGTAAATCGAAGTCTTGTGTTATTATCTAAAAACTAACAATGACACAGGGCTTCTGATAAAGAGAAATCCCCAATAGAAGACCAGACCCGAAGTCCCCAAGAAAGTTCAGACCTTAGAAGATTCCAGACCAAGACAAGATGTTAGAAATACCAAAGACGGTTGGAAGAATAGATGTCCAAGATATAGAAGTAAGTGAAGAAGAGGGGTATACAACAAGATTACATACTGAAGATGAAAGAAAATGAAAAGATACACAAATACTAAATGGTATATGCACAAACCGGAATCACTCCTGGTGAATGAGATGCATAAAATCCTCTGGGACTTTGAGATATAGACGGGTCACCAAATCCCGTCCGGGAGACCAGACCTAGATTTAATTAACAAGATGAAGACCTAATTTCCTCCACAACCAAATTTTCTTGGTATTTAGATTTTGCAGTTCCAGCAAAAACCCTGAATTCTGTGGTGATGATGATTGTGCGCACACACACACACACACACACACTCTCTATCTCACTCTCACTTTCATTCTCTCTCTCTCTCTCTCTCTCTCTCTCTCTCTCTCTCTCTCTTGAAATCATCATCATCAAGTTGTGTTGACAGAAAATATTTCTATGACTCCCTCTCTCTCTCTCTCTCTCTCTCTCTCTCTCTATATATATATATATATATATATATATATATATATATATATATAATGGCTGCAACCTTGAATTCAAGTATGACATGATATCCTCTTGCAGTAAATCAAGCAATACTTGAAGCTGAAAATATTGAGGAGATCCCACTCACAAAATTTCATTAATATATGGTCCATCAGAAGAAAAAAAAGTAAATTCAGAGCTATAAAAGTATCCAGTCAAATGTTGAGCAAAAAAACAAAAGATATGTATATATATTTCTAATTTGGATATCATATATATGATCATGTTTAAGTTGGGTTGATCCTGTAGATAAGTTCTATCAAGAAATAAACAAGACAGTAGTCATATCTATTTGCAAAAGGATAATTTTCCTAAAATTTTCCTGAAAACAATATTCCAATTCAAAAACTTTGCTTTTCCTTATATTATAATTACTAGCAAATATATGCACCCTCCGGGTGCAAGTATTTAACTTTTAATATAATAAAATATCATGTTAAATTAGAAAGGCTAATGAAACTGAATAAGAATCCAGATTAAAATATTTGGAACAGAGGGAGCATAATCGGAAAATAGAACAACTTTGAAACTAACTCTTCCATCATTTTCCATTACTCCCGTCATTCAGTGGTAAATTTTCCAAATTTAACTATTTAGTTAAAATAGGAAGTAAAGAATAATATTACAGTTATTTCTTCTTGTTAATGGATTTCTTTTAAGATTTATCCCCGAGATTTTTGCTCATATTCAATAAGATAAAACCAAACAATTAGAAATCAATAATACTAAGCACATATTTATTAAAATCAAATTTTTAAGATCAATATGCAAATTACCCTTCCCATTCAAACTGTAAACCGCTATTTTGTTTTATATATAAATACAATTGCATGTTATTAGTATGTAGATATTGTTAACAGTCTTAATGATGTAAAGCAATTTTACTAATAATTGAGGTTTAAATAAAAAATAAAATCATGGAGAATGTGGTGTAAATAACAAAGGGAATTGTGACTTGTATAGTAATATAGTTTTGGTTACAGTAGAACAATTCACATACCTAGGTAGTAATATCTCATCCACAGAAACCGATGTAAATACACGAATAGGAAAAGCGTGGGCAGCCACAAACAAATTATCAGTAATATGGAAATCCGATCTCACTGACAAGCTAAAGCGACATTACTTCCAGGCGGTGGTTGTATCAGTGTTGCTGTATGGATGCACCACTTGGACCCTAACGAGGCGCCTTGAGAATAAGCTGGATGGGAGCTGTACAAGAATGCTGCGTGCAGTCCTGAACAAATCGTGGAAGCAGCACCCCATGAGGAAACAGCTATATGGCCACCTGCCCCCCATCTCATAAACCATTCGAGTGAGACGGACAAGGCATGTCAGGCACTGCTGAAGAAGCAAGGATGGGCTCATAAGTGATGTTCTCCTGTGGAAGCCAACACACGGACATGCTAGTGTGGGCTGCCCATCAAGGACCTACATTGACCAACTAAGCAAAGATGCAGGTTGCTGCGCTGAGGACCTCCCTGGGAAAATGAATGATAGGTTGGCGAGAGATTGTCATGGATATCCGTGCTAATTGCACGACATGATGATGATGATATATTATTATATTGGACACATAGCCTAGTGGATAAAGGAGTTAGTTTAAGAGAGTTCCAAGTGATAGTTATCCCTAGACTGCAGGTTCAATCCTGGTCAGGGGCAGCAGTAACATAGAATAATAATTAACACAGCTTAACAACTGTACCCCAGCTATAGTTAGCGGAATGAGAACAGGATATCCCCATGGACTGAACAAAGGGTTAGGTACATAAGATTCATATAAATCTATTATACTATAAGTTTTCTTTTGTAACATAAGATTCATATAAATTCTTTTGTAACATAAGAGCCATATGAATTTTATTGTAACGTGAGTTCATATAAATTCTATTGTAACATAATTTCACATAGTTTTCTATTGTAAAATAAGATTCATATAAATTCTATTATAAGTTTTCTTTTGTAACATAAGATTCATATAAATTCTATTGTAACATAAGAGTCATATGAATTTTATTGTAACGTGAATTCATATAAATTCTATTGTAACAATCATATAAATTCTATTGTGACATACAATTCATATAAATTCTACATTTAGAGTTGTGTCTTCTTTATGAAACATTCTGTATATATATATATATTATATATATATATAACAGATTTCATATTGTCACTGATACTAATGTAAAATCAATTTCAAATCAATATTGATAACAATAATGTTCAAATCTCCTTCGCGTTCAATATCCATGATAATCTCATCTCTCGCACTTAATAAACTGATCAGCCATCATCATCATCATCATCATCGGCAGCAGCAACATAATCATCATCATCATAATCATCATTGGCAGCAGCGCAGAGGCATCATCATCATCATCATCATCATCAGCAGCAGCAGCAGCAGCATCATCATCATCATCATCATCATCATCATCATCATCAGCAGCAGAGGCACCATCATCATCATCATCATCATCAGCAGCAGCAGCAGCAGCAACAGCAGCAGCAGCAGCAGCGGAATCATATCATCATCATCATCAGCAGCAGCACCACCAACAGCAGCAGCAGTATAATCATCATAGTTATTATCATCACCACCATCATCATCATCATTATCAGCAGCAGCAGCATAATCATAATCATCATAATAATAATCATCATCATCATCATCATCATCATCATCAACAGCAGCAGCAGTAGCAGCAGCAACAACAGCAGCAGCAGTATAATCATCATAGTTATCATTATCACCACCATCATCATCATCATTATCAGCATCAGCAGCATAATCATAATCATCATAACGATCATCATTATCAGCATCATCATCATCAGCAGCAGCAGCAACACATCATGAGTTAACAATAAAGAACAAGTAGAAGAACTTACCTTAACATTTTATTGATCCAGTATCTGAGATGTGTACGATGTGATTTCCGATCTGTTTTCCATTTTTGTCGACACAAAAACACGTTGACCCAATACACTGAACCTTTGCGTAATTCCCATTTCGTTCACAAAGAAATATTCTTTCATTTTTTAAATCTATTGTATCGTGAACTTCTTCCTTGTATTCCATTTTGTCACGTGCACATTCTGAAAAAGAACAAACAAAAGAAATTCAGGTTAGCTATTAATTCTGTCGTTGTCATCGACTTTTACAAAGTGCTTGTAAAATTTCTGTCATCAAAATTTCAAAACATGAGTGAAAATTCATTGCTCATAAGAAAACAAATTAGCAGGAGTGTCACACGCTCCCTCCGCCTCTATCCTCATACCCCACATTTATGGAGGTGCGTAGTGTAATGGTTAGAGTCATAGCAGATACACTTGGGAAAGGTATGCATCCACCTGCTCTCGCTTATTGTCGTTTAGTTGGGCAGACTGGTCTCTTTAACCATGATTAGTCAACTGGCTCGGTTCCAGGTTCGATACTGGCCCTCGCCATCTCAGCGTATGAATAGCTTGGCTTGAATTTCTGCGGAAAAGTGAGAAGCCGATGGTAAGTGTGGCGCTCCACCTCATACGCAAAAACAATCCAAAAAAATCTGGGACCATATGACATTTAGGCACCCCTTTTGCGATCTCGATTCATAAGTACATTTTTTTCATTTACACAGTCAGCATCCGGTTGTTTGTTAGGGGTTAGGGTTAGGGGTTAGTTTTATAATTTAAAAAAACTCTAAAAACAAACAACCGGGTGTTGACGGTGTAAATGAAAAAAAAATGTACTTATGAATCGAGATCGCAAAAGGGGTTCCTAAAGTTCATATGGTCCAAAATCTGAAACGGGGATAGACTCCGGCTGATAATGACATTAAGCCACTCCGTCTAATTTATGGAGGCGCGTAGTGTAATGGCTAGAGTCATAGCAGATACACTTGGGAAAGGTATGCATCCACCTGCTCTCCCTCTAGTAAATAGCAGGGCAGACTACACTCTTTAAACTTAGTTAGGCAACCAGTCTAGGAGAAGGATTGAGTTCAAATCCTAGACAAGGCTGTCTATATTTTCACATAGTGCTAATACCCTTGGGAAAGGTATGCATCCACCTGCTCTCCCTCCAGTAAATAGCAGGGCAGACTGCACTCTTTAAACTGGTTAGGCAACCAGTCTAGGAGAAGGAAACTCTGAATTCCGACCTGTTAAACTCCTCCTAAAAAAGTTGACTTTGTGTCACATCCTGCTCGTGCGGAGGGGTTGGCAAATATGTACCCCACATTCTCTGGGTGAAATAAGTGTCTAATCCCAAATGTAAGGGCTCCAAAGCTCTAGGGAGGCATGGCTTGATTGATTGGATTTTATGACATGTCAACCTTTGTTGGGTCATTAAATGACCATCCATGGTTGATATGCCATAAGACAAAACAAAACAAAAAGCAACATGACGATGGTAAGACTGGAGAAATAAGGGTCGTTCATCAATGAACAATAATCATCAGGAAGCCATGTTGCTGCAAGACATAACTAATCTATTTCTCTGAATGTTTGGGATGAGGCTTGATGATTAGTATTATCTGCATTATTCGGACTATTGTCCTCATCTTCATTGCTATCTATACAACGTTTTGGCCGATGTGCCCTCCGGCCTTCTTCAGGTATTTTTTGTCAGACTCGGGAACATTCTCGGACTCGGGAACCTACTCGGACTCGGGAACCTTCACGGACTCGGGAACCTTCTTTTTAGACTCGAAAAAGAAGCTTCCTGAGTCAGAGAGGGTTCCTGAGTCCGAGAAGGTTCCTGAGTCCGACAAGAAATACCTGAAGAAGGCCAGAGGGCACATCGGCCAAAATGTTGTACAGATAATAATGAAGATGAGGACAATAGTTCAAATAACGCAGATAATACTAATAACTAATCTAGTTTTTTCACTCAGAAACATTCTAAAAGAAATGGAGAAAAAAATATTTACATGTCAAAAATGTTGCCTGTGGTGTAATGGTTATCATTTTGGGAAATGGACACAGTTACAAGAGTTCAAATCCTGGACGAGGTTGTTTACATTTCACCTAGCACTAATACCCTTGAGAAAAGTATGAACCCAACTACTCTCCCTCCAGCTATGGGTAAATAGTACGGCTGACTGGGCTCTTTAACCTTAGTAGGGCAACTGGTCTAGGAGAAGGAAAACTGAATTCAAACCTATAACTCCACTTAAAAATTGACCTTGTGCCACATTGTGTGGAGGGGTTGAGTAAATACATACAGGTTAAAAATATCGGTGGGGGTTATATAAAGTTGAAACTAATTACAGTATAAATAAAGACAAAAAGACTGAAGGTGTAAATAGAAGAAAAAAATTTTAAGTGTGCTATCCTGGTAGAAAATAAATACTGAAAATCAGAAAATAAAATGTAAAATAAAAACTAAAAAAATAATTTTTGTAAATCTTTTTTTTTTTTTACTCTTTTCGATTTAATTGGCTATTATCTTATAAAAGAAAAAATATACATCGATATTTCTGTTTAAAGGAAGGGGAGAGCCTAAATTTTCAATACAGTGTTTATACAAAAATTATTAGATAACAATAATAAACTAAAGTAGTTATTAAATAGATATTTGTTTTTAGAAACTAAAAATATGAAATTTGAAACTTAAAATTAAGCATTTCATATTTTAAATGAATTTTATATATTGATTTACTACAGCAGAAATACCTAATTGAATCAGAAAGTTTTGAAATAAAATAAGTGATGCATTATAAAATTCATTTATTGATAAATCAACACTGAAAATTTCATTAAAATTGGATAATTCTCAGATTTTTTGAAATTGGAGGGGTTGTAAGTTTATAACATTTCAATTTTTTTTTGTTTGTTTTGTTTTACAGCATATCAACCTCAGTGGGTCATTTAATGCCAACATAACATTTAAAGAATAAAATACTATCTTAAAACAGCAATAATAGAATTTAAATTTCTAAAATTTAAAAAAAAACAATAAATCATTATTCCCCCTAGCAAAATAAAAACACCCTCCGGGCGATGTAAAAATAGATTTTTGAAACATATTGCCTGAGGGCTGGAAGTAAAAAATTCAATGTCAGCGGGTTTGTACCCTAAGTAAGTAAAATCATCAAATTCATTAAAGGATTAAAAGATAAAACAATTTGAAATGTAAACTTTAAATATATATTAAAATAAAATAAACTATATATATAGATATATAATACCAGTCATGTATTTATTAAAACTTGTTTTAAAAAACAATGAGGACTGTCTAATGTTGCATGTTCAAATTTTGAGTGTATTTATTCTATGTTATGATGATTTTGGGTAATGTGACTTAAGCAGTGACGTAGTTTTTGTTACAGACAAAAACCGGAAGCGAATCTCCATTATTAATAGATTTGATTAGATATTATTATTTTGGTTTATAGATTCTTAGTTTATATTTGGTTGGATTTTACAGCATGTCAACCCTTGTTGGGTTATTTTATGCTGAAGAGGTTTTGTTTTATTCATGCTTGATGGGTATTCAAGATGTTTTAAAAAATTCAATTTTTTTTTCAAACGCAATTTCTGAAACTCAGTTATTTTTTCTATTTAACCTATAGATGGGACACAAACAGGTAATACCACTGCGGGTCAGAGTGGACCTGGGAGTGGTGATGAAGGGGTATTCCACATTCCCCAGAGCTCTAGATTTAGATCTTCATCATATATATATATATATATATATATATATATATATATATATATATATATTGGTTAGGAGGTTGATTTAGAAGGCTATCACAATGCAGATGTACAGAGAAATAAAAAAATAAAAATAATACGGTAACACTGGTGTTGTGTGTTAACCTGTATTTTATTCTGGAATTTTTGAGATAAAATCTCTTTTTCAAAAGATCACTGGAACTGAAGTAGTCTAGTTATGGCATTTCTATTTAAATGAATTTTTTTTTTTGAAAATGATGGTATTTTTTATATAACTGTATTCTAGTGTTGCATGTTTACTTGAATGCATTTTTTTTTGTTTGTATGTGTGCGTATGTTGTCATGTGCATGTCCATGAAAATGCGTGTTTGCTGTGATGTATGACTGTATCCTAGCGCGGGAGTGCACGTGTGTATGTGCATATGAAAGAGCGTATTTGTCTTTGGTGGCCATGGTGATGTATAATATTTCGTGTTGGATGTAATATAAATCAATTTAATCATTTATTATTATTATTATTATTATTATTATTATTATTATTATAAATATATATAAGATTATATAATATTATGTATTATAAATTATATAAATTATATAATAATATTATAATAATAATATTTAAAAAATAAAATAAAAACAATTATAAAAAAAATTGTATAAACATTAGTCTTTTTCAGAGCACATTTTTAAAAAAATGTGCACTGAAGTGTTTTATAATTTGCTTGAAACATTGTGTTTATATTGGTTTGGAAGTTGGTTTTGAAGGCTATCACAATGCAAGTGTAAAGAAAAATGATGTAATTATGGTCTTGTTTGTTAACCTGTGATTTATTCTTAATATTTCGAGATAAAATCTCTTCAACAGAAGATTTCTGAAACTGAAGCTGTTTCTAGTGACTGTCCATTTTTTTGTGTGTTTATCTTCCAAATTCTGTGTGTGTGTGTGTGTGTGTGTGTGTTTGGTTGTGTGTCTATGTGTGTGTTTTGGTTGTGTGTCTATGTGTGTGTGTTCATGTGCATGTGTGTTTGTGTGTGTGTGTTTATATGTGTGTTCAGGTGTTTGTGTGTTTTAGTGTGTGTGTTTATGTGTGTGTGTCTGTTCAACAATACATATATATATATATATATTATATATAGATAGATATAGATATATATATATATGTATATATATAAGTAAGTAAAGTTGACGGGGCGGCCTAAAGTCGGTATCAGCCAGTCAGCGAGGGCGTCTATCCCCTTTTCAATAGCGCTAGACCAAGGAGATTGTTTTTAGCATCTGAGGTGGAGCGCCACACCTACCATCAGCTCCTTACTTTACCGCACAGATCCCTGTGCTACTCATACGCTGAGGTGGCGAGAACCGGTATCGAACTAGGAACCTTGTGGTTTCTAGCCGAACGATCTACCGACTGAGCTAACCCGGCCCCTATATATATATACATATATATATATATATGTATATATATATATATATGGGAGTAAATATGGAAATTTACCTTCGCGTGAGTAGATCGCGACTTGCCTTTCAAAATTAAAACGCTGATCAAATACAGTTACATAACTAAAAGATTTTCATCTCCTGTCACATATAAAAACATCCATCATTTTCTTCACCCCAAGAGACATCCTGATGAAGGTTCAATGTAACCGAAATGTTTTAAACATCGATTATTAAATTCATCCCAATTTCGGAATACTTGTTTTTTCAAATTTTCTTATATATATATATATATATATATATATATAGTTTTTCTATGTTTTCAAAACATTTTGCCAAATCATAAACTATGCCCAATTATAAAAAAAAAGCAACAAAAATCCAACTGAGTTCTTCAACTCTGTTCAGCCTAGAATTGTTAAGTAGGAACATCCATTATGTTGCTATGAAATTTGGATGCACCAGATCACGGATATTATACAAGACTGTTTGTGAAAACTCTTATGCGCCCCCATATGGTTGAAACGACGACTCTAGCTGGTTATGCAAAAGGAGAGGTTGTTTTTATTTCCCCAGATTCCCATCCTTCCAAATAGATATGCCATTTTAGTTCAAGTGCCTACAGCTTCCAATGTAACCATCCTTATAAACAATAAACAAGACTTAGGGATAGTTCTTCAAGGTTGCTGGAATTGAACTCATAAGACTCTGCCAGCTTTAAGTTGCCTACCCTAATGTTGAGATAAGGAGACATCTTTTTATCTTAGCACTAAATAATTTTCCAATGAATTCTTATAGTAAAAAATCATTGTCCAATGCATTTTTATATTAATATCCAATGCATCATTGTCCAATGCATTTTTATAGTAAAAATCATTGTCCATGCATTTTTATATTAATATCATTGTCCAATGCATTTTTATAGTAAAAATCATTGTCCAATGCATTTATATAGTAAGAATCATTGTCCAATGCATTTTTATAGTAAAAATCATTGTCCAATGCATTTTTATAGTAAAAATCATTGTCAAATGCATTAATGCATTTTTATAGTAAAAATCATTGTCCGCATTGTCCAATGCATTTTTATAGTCAAAATCATTGTCCAATGCATTTTCATTGTCCAATGCATTTTTATAGTAAAAATCATTGTCCAATGCATTTTTTTATAGTGAAAATCATTTTCAAATGCATTTTTATAGTAAAAATCATTGTCCAATTTTATAATGCATTTTCATAAAATCATTGTCCAATGCATTTTTATAGTAAAAATCATTGTCCAATGCATTTTTATAGTAAAAATCATTGTCCAATGCAAATTGTCCAATGCATTTTCATAGTAAAAATCATTGTCCAATGCATTTTTTATAGTAAAATCATTGTCCAATGCATTTTTATAAAAATCATTGTCCAATGCATTTTCATCATTTTTATAGTAAAAATCATTGTCCAATGCATTTTTATTAAATCATTGTCCAATGCATTTTTATATTAATATCATTGTCCAATGCATTTTATAATAAAAATCATTGTCCAATGCATTTTCATAGTAAAAATCATTGTCCAATGCATTTTTATAGTAAAATCATTGTCCAATGCATTTTTATAATAAAAATCATTGTCCAATGCATTTTTATAGTAAAAATCATTGTCCAATGCATTTTTATAGTAAAATCATTGTCCAATGCATTTTTATAATAAAAATCATTGTCCAATGCATTTTTATAGTAAAATCAGTCCAATGCATTTTCCATTTTTATAGTAAAAATCATTGTCATTGTCCAATGCATTTTTCATAGTAAAAATCATTGTCCAATGCATTTTTCATAGTAAAAATCATTGTCCAATGCATTTTTCATAGTAAAAATCATTGTCCAATGCATTTTTATAGTAAAAATCATTGTCCAATGCATTTTTCATAGTAAAAATCATTGTCCAATGCATTTTTCATAGTAAAAATCATTGTCCAATGCATTTTTCATAGTAAAAATCATTGTCCAATGCATTTTTCATAGTAAAAATCATTGTCCAATGCATTTTTAATAGTAAAAATCATTGTCCAATGCATTTTTATAGTAAAAATCATTGTCCAATGCATTTTTATAGTAAAAATCATTGTCCAATGCATTTTTCATAGTAAAAATCATTGTCCAATGCATTTTTATAGTAAAAAATCATTGTCCAATGCATTTTTATAGTAAAAATCATTGTCCAATGCATTTTTCATAGTAAAAATCATTGTCCAATGCATTTTATAGTAAAAATCATTGTCCAATGCATTTTTATAGTAAAAATCATGGTAAAAATCATTGTCCAATGCATTTTTCATAGTAAAAATCATTGTCCAATGCATTTTTCATAGTAAAAAATCATTAAAAATCATTGTCCAATGCATTTTTATAGTAAAAATCATTGTCCAATGCATTTTATAGTAAAAATCATTGTCCAATTTTTCATAGTAAAAATCATTGTCCAATGCATTTTTTATAGTAAAAATCATTGTCCAATGCATTTTTATAGTAAAAATCATTGTCCAATGCATTTTTCATAGTAAAAATCATTGTCAATGCATTTTATAGTAAAATCATTGTCCAATGCATTTTTCATAGTAAAAATCATTGTCCAATGCATTTTTATAGTAAAAATCATTGTCCAATGCATTTTTATAGTAAAAATCATTGTCCAATGCATTTTTATAGTAAAAAATCATTGTCCAATGCATTTTTCATAGTAAAAATCATTGTCCAATGCATTTTTATAGTAAAAATCATTGTCCAATGCATTTTTCATAGTAAAAATCATTGTCCAATGCATTTTTCATAGTAAAAATCATTGTCCAATGCATTTTTCATAGTAAAAATCATTGTCCAATGCATTTTTCATAGTAAATCATTGTCCAATGCATTTTTCATAGTAAAAATCATTGTCCAATGCATTTTCATAGTAAAAAATTATTGTCCAATGCATTTTCATAGTAAAAATTGTCCAATGCATTTTTCATAGTAAAAATCATTGTCCAATGCATTTTTCATAGTAAAAATCATTGTCCAATGCATTTTTCATAGTAAAAATCATTGTCCAATGCATTTTTCATAGTAAAAATTATTGTCCAATGCATTTTTCATAGTAAAAATATTGTCCAATGCATTTTTCATAGTAAAAATCATTGTCCAATGCATTTTTCATAGTAAAAATCATTGTCCAATGCATTTTTCATAGTAAAAATTATTTGTCCAATGCATTTTTCATAGTAAAAATTATTGTCCAATGCATTTTTCATAGTAAAAATCATTGTCCAATGCATTTTTCATAGTAAAAATCATTGTCCAATGCATTTTTCATAGTAAAAATTATTGTCCAATGCATTTTCATAGTAAAAATCATTGTCCAATGCATTTTTCATAGTAAAAATTATTGTCCAATGCATTTTTCATAGTAAAAATTATTGTCCAATGCATTTTTCATAGTAAAAATTATTGTCCAATGCATTTTTCATAGTAAAAATTATTGTCCAATGCATTTTTCATAGTAAAAATTATTGTCTCTCTCAATAAGTTCTTGATGACTATGTTAAAAGTGTATCTATTTCATGGGCTGCATATCAGTTTAGAATTACAAGAACATATATATATATATATATATATATATATATATATATATATATATATATATTTTATACTAGCAGCGGCTACCCAGCGTCACCTGGATAGAGGGGGGGGATTTTTTAAAGTTAGTCCCGCAGATTCATTATTACTGAATCGTGAGTTGAATCCTCGTGTGATGCCCCATTTATATCCCTAAGTAAAAAAAAATAGACCTTGCATTGATCCAGCTACTCTGAAAAGAAATGTTAATGTCTATTACCTAAAATATTAAATATAAAAAAAAATCCATGCTGTTATCATTTAAATTTTATTTTTTAATTATCTTCACAAATATAAATCAAATCTCTATTATGTTTGCTCAAAAAGCAAGCCCTGGTGATATCTAATGTGTATATATATATATACTTTGTCGTTAATTGTTTTATTTTTGAAGTTTTATCCAGACATACACATTATATATGTATAGATTTACCAAGCCCTCCGCACGAGCAGGATGTAACACAAGGTCAATTTCTTTAGCAAAGTTCAACAGGTTTGAATTCAGAGTTTTTCTTTTTTCTAGACTGGTTGCCTAACCAAGGTTAAAGAGCCCAGTCTGCCCTACTATTTATCCATAGCTGGAGGGAGAGTAGGATTCATACTTTTCCCAAGGGTATTAGCGCTAAGTGAAATGCAATTGCCACGTCCAGGATTTGAACTCGGGGCGACGAGTCCATTTTGCGTGACTTTAACCCTTACACCACGCTCTTCAAGAACATATAAGTAATAAAATTTATGATGATAAATGTATGCAATGAAACACACATCGAAATATATATATATATATATATATATATATATATATATATATATATATATATATATATATATGTATGTATGTATGTATACATAAATAGACATGGAGGAAAATCTACATTCTTTTATACACAAGCACACATATGTACGTTGGCTTATGTGTATGTATGTATGTATTTTTTTTTTGTCATATAATGTGTGATAGCATGTGTAATACCCTGCCCTCATCAGCTGCCAACTAGGAGTGATAACACAGTTTTGGTAGCTAAGGCAGGACTGCCACTTCCTAGCGCTACCAAGCAGCTTTCACCACTGGACAGGGTATTAAAAAGAAATAAAGATGAAATAATGCAGAGAAGAAATTATAAGATCCGTTAATCGGAGAAGTTTTGTTATCAGTGCAGTTTGTTATTTAAAAATGCGTTTGTTTGTTTTCAGCCATTGACTTGATAACGCAATTGCAGATATTACGTAACAACACAGGAATGATGATTTTGCACACGAATCATCCATGCTGAAGACTTTTAAACTTTGACCA
>CM042173.1:38872792-38907792 GCA_023376005.1 Doryteuthis pealeii | reverse complement strand
CCATGGGTATACAGATATAAAAGATGAGATAACAGCCATAACAGAAGCTAAGTATCCAAGCAAAGAAGATAAGTATACCTGTATGCAACCACTGGTATACATGTATACTATAGAATATGAACTTTGCAATTCTTACCAACTAAGCTAAATATATATATATATATATATGAGGAAAGAATGAGTAAAGAAAAGAAATGTAGATGGATAAAAATGAATTTTATCGATATCACTTTTAATCGATATCACTTACACATGTGTTTCGGTCTGTTTATCAAAATGTATACGGATTTACGTTATTATTATTATCAAAATAATCAGATGGAGTTGAAATGATGATGATAATAATAATAGGAAAAATGTATAAAATGTTCCGTACACAGAGAGATTTTGACGACCTTCATTTGAGTAGTATTTTTATTTTTTGAGTTGGAGACAAGAATAGAATTTTAAATGTTCGAAAAAAAGAATATTTTTTAACTCGTTAGGAACGCAGAGGCCGTTAGAGACAGTTAACAAATTTTGAAAGTTTTGGTGGAAGGGTATAATTTGTATTGCAAAGATTGAAATTCATTTTCCATTCTCACATATATATATATATATATACATATGAAAGAACAAAACTCAGACAAAAGTCTGTAGGATATATTTCGCTTTGAGCACAGCATCATCAGCCGTTTTAATGAATTATCAGATTATCATACAAGTGTTTTATAGAAGGGGTAGTGTGGCGGGAGGAGATGGATAGGAGAGGAGGTCTAGTGGGTGGGTAAGCGTTAGTGAGGAGAGGTTTTGATTGGTCAAGCAGGAGTCAATGGAGAGGAAGAGAAGGAAATCAGAAGCGGGAGAGAGAAAAAGATAGTGAGCAGAGAGAAAGTAGAGAGATATATTGTAAAAGAAACAATATATATATTATATATATATATATATATATATATATATATATATGTTGTGATGTTAGTTCAACAGTAAAAAAAGAAGTCAAGTCGAGGTAGGGTAAAATGAGACAAGTGTATTTACAATAAGGTACAAGAACGGCTAGCTTGCCGCTAAACAGTAACAGTACAACCTTTTCACTTGGTGTCTCACTATTTATAGTGAGAACCGGTGTATATTCTCCACTGTAGGAACGGCCGGTACAACAATATATATATATATTGGCTAGGAGGTTGATTTGGATTGGAAGGCTATCACAATGCTGGTGTAAAGAAAAAAATAATAATATGGTAACAATGGTGTTGTGTGTTAACCTGTATTTAATTCTTGAATTTTCGAGATAATATCTCTTTTTCAAAAGATCACTGGAACTGAAGCAGTCTAGTTATGGCATTTAAAAAAAAAAGAAATGCCATAACTAGACTGCTTCAGTTCCAGTGATCTTTTGAAAAAGAGATATTATCTCGAAATTCAAGAATTAAATACAGGTTAACATACAACACCATTGTTAATATGGTAACAATGGTGTTGTGTGTTAACCTGTATTAATTCTTGAATTTTCGAGATAATATCTCTTTTTCAAAAGATCACTGAACTGAAGCAGTCTAGTTATGGCATTTAAAAAAAAAAAAGAAATGCCATAACTAGACTGCTTCAGTTCCAGTGATCTTTTGAAAAGAGATATTATCTCGAAAATTCAAGAATTAAATACAGGTTAACATACAACACCATTGTTACCGTATTATTATTTTTTTCTTTACACCTGCATTGTGATAGCCTTCTAAATCAACCTCCTAACCAATATTTACACAATGCTTCAAGCAAATTATAAAACTCTCTTATATATATATATATATATATATATATATATATTGAAAGGATAAATAAATAAAGGATAGAAAATGGTGAATGGATAAAATTGATTTAATTTGAGTTACCAACATGTGTTTTGGCCCGGAGTTTGTTCATGTACAAAACACTTCAAAATTCTCTGTATTTTGACCGTTTTAACTTCAAATATCAAAAATTTATCCTGAAGAAGGCCGTTATTCTTTGTATGCTTAAACATTTTATAATTTTCTATTATTATCATTATAATTTTATTTTATATTTAAAATAATAATTAATAGAGTACATGTGTATATAAAAAAAAACTCCTGGCCAAAACACGTGTTGGTAACTCAAATCAAATCAACTTTATCCATTCAACATTTTCTTTCCTTTATCTATACTAGCAAATATATGCACTCTCCGGGTGCAAGTATTTAAGTTTTAATGTAATAAAATATTGTATTAAATTAGAAAGGCTAATGAAACTAAATAAGAATACAGATAAAAAGATTTGAAACAGAGGGAGTATAATAAAAGATTTGAAACAGAGGGAGTATAATAAAAAAATGGAACAACTGAAACTTACTCTTCCATCACTCTCGTCTTTCATTGTTATTTTTTCTAATTTAAGTATTTAGTTATAAGAGGAAGTAAAGAATAAAATGACAGTTATTTTATCTTGTTAATGGATTTCATTTAAAATTCATTGAAGAGATTTTTGCTTATATTCATTAAAATAAAACCAAACAGTTAGAAATCAATAATACTAAGCACATATTTATTAAATTCGATTTTTTAATATTAATATGCAAATTAGCCTTCCCATTCACACTGTAAACCGCTATTTTGTTGTATATATAAATATAATTGCATGTTGTCAGTATGTAGACATAGTTAACAGTATTAATAATGTTAGACAATTTTATTAATAATTGAGGTTTAGATAAAAATAAAATCATGAAGAATGTGATGTCAATAACTAAGAGAATTGTGACTTGAGTAGGAATATAGTTTCGGTTACAGACAGAAAAACACACAATTTCCATTATAATAAGATATGATTAACACCTATATTTTTACATGCATGTGGAATATAAAAGTAAGTAAGTCATCGGGGCGGCCTAAAGTCGGTATCAGCCAATCTCCATTATAATAAGATATCCTTTCAACATATCATCAGATTTATTTCCATTTTTAGCTTACACACACACACACACACACACACACATATATATATAATATATATATATATATATATATATATTATATGTATGATAAATGTTGTTTATCAATTTATATGTCCATTAGGAGATTGCATCTAGAATATAAATAACAAAAACCATCTTCTACTGGCAACTGAACTCGAAGCTTTTTCCTGAAGATTAACTTGCCACCTATCTGATCAAAGTACAATGTATTCCGCAGAACCGCAACTTCTATCCTAATATCCATCAACTCCTCATAGAAAACAGTGGAATTCTATGAAAAACAAATTGCATAAAAAAGACTAGAGATTCTTCAAGACGTATTTATTCAAAGAAAACAACTAATAATCAAGAAAATAGGTTAGGATTCACGAGTAGACCTACTTTGAAAATATCTTTAATACTTTTAACATCAATAAAATCACAAATACATAACACATTTTATTGTTAATTTTTTCAAAATTCAATAAATGCAAGGATCTACATGAAAATGTAGGATAGTGTGTGTGTTTGTGTGTGAGTGTGTGTGAGTGTTTGAGTGTGTGCATTTGTATGTGTGTGAGAGTGTGTGTATATGTGTGTGAGTGTGAGTGTGTGTGTGAGTGTGAGTGTGTGTGTGCATCCTTGTATGTGTGTTTGAGAGTGTATTTGTATGTGTGTGTGAGTGTGAGTGTATATGAGTGGGTGAGTCTGTGTGTGTGAGTGTGTGTGAGTGTGTGTGTGTGTGGTGTGTGAATGTTTGAGTGAGTGCATTTTTATGTGTGTGTGAGTGTGTGTATATGTGTGTGAGTGTGAGTGTGTATATGTGTGTGAGTGTGTGCGTGCATGCTTGTATGTGTGTTTGAGAGTGTATTTGTATGTGTGTGTGAGTGTGAGTGTATATGAGTGGGTGAGTCTGTGTGTGTGTGTGTGTGTGAGTGTGTGTTGTGTGTGTGTTTGTGAGTGCATTTGTATGTGAGTGTGAGTGTGTGTATATGTGTGTGAGTATGCGTGTGCATGTTTGTGTGAGTGATTGTACGTGCGTTTGAGAGAGTATTTGTATGCGTGTGTGAGTGTTAGTGTATATGTGTGAGAGTGGAAGCGCGTGGTGTAATGGTTAAAGTCATGGAAAATCAACTTGTCACCCCGAGTTCAAATCCTGGATTGTGGTAATTGCATTTCGATTAGTGCTAATACCCTTGGGAAAGGTATGAATCCTACTCTCCCTCCAGTTATGGGTAAATAGTATGGCAGACTGGGCTCTTTAACCTTAGTTAGGCAACCAGTCTAGGAGAAGGAAAACTCAATTCAGACCTGTTGAACTTTGCTTAAAAAATTGACCTTGTGTCACATCCTGCTCGTGCGGAGGGGTTGGTAAATATATATATGTGTAAGTGAGTCTGTGTGTGTGAGTGTATGTGTGTATGTATTTGTGAGTTTGTGTATGTTTGTATTAGTGTGTTCATGAGTGTATTTGTGTGTGTGTGGGAGAATGGGTGTATATTTGCGTGAGTGTGTCTGTGAGTGTGTTTGAGTGTATACGCGTATGTATGTATTGTGTGTAAGGGTGTGTGTGAATGTGCTAGAATATGTGCATTTGTGAGTGTGTGTGTATGTGTGTGAGTGGGAGTGTGTGTATTTGAGTGTGACTGTGAGAATTTATGTATGTATTTGCGTGTGAGTGTGTGTGTGTGTATATTTGTGTGAGTATATATGTTTGTGAGTGTATTTGTGTGTGTGTATGAGTGTGAGTGTGTGTGTGTGTGTGTGTTTTGTGTGTGTGCATGTGTGTATGTATATATGTATATGTGTGTGAGCTTGTGAGTGTGTATGTGTGTGTGTGTGTTTTTAATGTGTGTGTGTGCATATGTGGTGTGTGAGTGTATGTATGTGTTTGCGTATGTGTGTATGTGAATGTGTGCCTGTGTGTAAGTGTGTGTGAGTTTGTGTGTGTTTGTGAGTGTGTGTGTGTGTGTGTGTGAGTGTATGTATGTGTTTGTGTATATATGTGTGCGTATGTGAGTGTATGTGTATGAATGGGAATGTGTGAGTATGTGTGTGTATATGTGCGTGTATGAGTATATGAGTGTGTATGCGCACATAAATGTGTGTGTGAGCGTATATGCATGTGTGTGCATGTGCGTGTGCATGTGCGTGTGCATGTGTGTACCAAGTTTTGGTTATAACTTGAAAAATATTTGAGGCTTGTTTAGCGTAATGGTTATTGTTGCAGGAAATGGAATCAACAACATGAGTTCAAATCCTGGACGAAGCAGTTTGCATTTCACTGCACTCTAATACCCCTGGAAAGGGCATGAATCTAGCACTTCTACCCCCCAACTTGAGGTAAATTGTAGGGCAAACTGGGTTCTGTAGTCTTTATAAGGCAACCAATCAAGGAGAAGAAAAATTCTGAATTCAAACCAGCAGCACCACACATAACAATTTGATTTTTTGTAGCATTGTGGCCTTTGTGAAAAGGTTGGGTACTAGGATAGGTTGTTTTTTTTACTGATTTTATATATATATTTACAAACCCCTCCACATGAGCAAGATGTGACACAAGGTCAATTTCTTAAACGGAGTTCAACAGGTTTGAATTCAGAGTTTTCCTTCTCTTAGACCGGTTGCCTAACCAAGGTTAAAGAGCCCAGTCTGCCCGACTATTTACTCATAGCTGGAGGTATAGTAGAATTCATACCTTTCCCAAGGGTATTAACGCTAAGTGAAATGCAATTACCACGTCCAGGATTTGAACTCGGGACGACGAGCCCATTTTCCATGACTTTAACCATTACACCATGCACTACACCATGCACTTTCACTGATTTTATAGTTATTTACTAAGCTTAGCTTAGATATGGCACAAGGCCAGAAGTATGGGACACCCAGTGAGAATCGAACTCACTAACAATGGTCTGCAAATCTACCTTGCTAACCATTACACCACGTGAGGTGCCCTTTCACTGATTTTATAGTTATTTACTAAGCTTAGCTTAGATATGGCACAAGGCCAGAAGTATGGGGCACCCAGTGAGAATCGAACTCACTAACAATGGTCTGCAAATCTACCTTGCTAACCATTACACCACGTGAGGTGCCCTTTCACTGATTTTATAAGGTGTGCTGAAGATCACAACTTGAATTTATAGACTCTTCTAGACAGTGTTTCTGAATCAGCCAATCAAAACGCTCGATTACATGGTTGGTTTACAGTTTAAAGGCCTTGGTGGATTGTTACTTAGTTGCTCGTGGGATGCACAGATGAATGGACCAACAGACAAGGATTCTTTAACACGAACGAACGAACAAGGATTATAGGATCATAGTCTACATCCGACCTTGTAAACTATCTAATTCATTTCTAAGTGCAGTAGGGGAGGCTGATTTTTAACTTTTTTTTAAAATATCAAATTCTCTCAAACAGTGAAAGGTTTGTGTTGGCGTAATAAATACTGATACCAAAAACTAGATCTCCTACTTGCACCATTGTTTGAGGAAATAGCATCAAAGATCGTCTATTAAAATTCAACATTTAGCCTAGAAATTGTTCAGAAAATTTAACAATTTCAATATCTAAAACATTAAATAAAAAGAAATATTATAACCAGAATTCAAATTCAAATATATATATATAAAATTTATATATAATCAATGCCATTAATAATGTTAATATTACTAATTCATTTCTTAGATTAACCTAAGTTAGGCATACTCAATTTGTCGTCTGCTACAAATTTTAAAAATGAATTAGAATTAATTAAATCTATTATTATATGTATTATTAAAATATATATATAAAATTTATATATAATCAATGCCATTAATAATGTTAATATTACTAATTCATTTCTTAGATTAGCCTATGTTAGGCATACTCAATTTGTCGTCTGCTACAAATTTTAAAAATGAATTAAAATTAATTAAATCTATTATTATATATATTATTAAAATATATATATAAAATTTATATATAATCAATGCCATTAATAATGTTAATATTACTAATTCATTTCTTAGATTAGCCTAAGTTAGGCATACCCAATTTGTCGTCTGCTACAAATTTTAAAAACAAATTAAAATTAATTAAATCTATTATTTAAGGTCAAACTTTGTCTAAATTGATAAGTAGTAACATAATGACCATCATTAAAAAAAGAAAAATATTACATATGCAGTTTATTTTTAATACATTTAAAGGGGTTTGTTTTGGTCAATTTCGACACGATCCGCCATTATGTCTCTTTTTCAATGGTTTTAGGCGCTTGTTTACAATTTTAATGTAACATTTGTGATTGCAAAAAATTTTACCAAAAATCAGGTAATTATCCGATTTCTGATATGTTGCTTAAATAATGCCATTTATTCTGTTGATTCAGCTGAATAAATATATATATATATATTGTACTGTGATATATCCACAGGTCCTGCTAGTTCGCTTTATAATTTAAAAGGGAAACAAAAAATCCCATAAAAAAACAACAAAAAAACACAAGAAAATCTCCTTAAATAATGCCATTTATTTTGTTGATTCAGCTGAATATATATATATATATATATATATATATATATATATTATATATATATATATGTACTGTGATATACACAGGTCCTGCTAGTTCCTTTATAATTTAAAAGGGAAACAAAATGTCCCATCAAAAAAGACAACAAAAAAGAAAATCTCCTTAAATAATGCCATTCATTTCTGTTGATTCGCGAATATAATATATTTAATATATATATATTTATATATATTTATATATATATATATATAAATATATATATATATATATATTTATATATATAATATATTTATATATATATATATATATATATATATATATATATATATAATATATATATATATATGTACTGTGATACATCCACAGGTCCTGCTAGTTCCTTTTATAATTAAAAGGGAAACAAAATGTCCCCATCAAAAAGACAAAAAAAAATACACAAGAAAATCTCCTTAAATAATGCCATTTATTCTGTTGATTCAGCTGAATAATTATATATATATATATATATATAATATATATATATAATATAATGCTTCACTCTGAGAAGTCCGATTCTTGTATGTGGTGCGAACTTTTTCACACACATAAACTGACGGCGAAACCACATGTGTAAGTGATATCCGATTAATGTGATATCGATTAAATTCATTTTATCCATTTACTTTTCTTTTCTTCTCATTTTTCCTCATAGTGTCGGATTCAATTCCTTTTTCCATTTTACACACCATATATATATAATATATATATATTATATATATATATATATATATATATGTACTGTGGATATATCCACAGGTCCTGCTAGTTCCTTTATAATTTAAAAGGAAAACAATGTCCCCATCAAAAAGACAACAAAAAAAAAAAAACACAAGAAATCTCCTTTGATATACCATTTATTCTGTTGGATTCAACTGAATAAATATATATATATATATATATGTACTGTGATATATCCACAGGTCCTGCTAGTTCCTTGTTAGGATTGTTAGCTGTGACTGTGGCCAAGGCGATATAGTGTTTTCACTATGCCTGCTGAGGTCCCGGTTTCGATTTCTGTCAGAGGGAAATCATTAGTATATATCGCTGATGAGATTAATAAAGTCGAAACAGTCTGTACGATATTCTACACACCGAGCGATCCTTTGCTGGGATTACAACTTGTCAAGTTCATTTTTCTATAAGAAAAAGTATCGAACTTTTATGCGATACATGAGTGTAAGTGCCTTAAGTAAAAATTAATAGTATATATATATTATATAATAATATAATGTACATGTGGATATCTACAGGTCTGCTAGTTCCTTTATAATTTAAAAGGGAAACAAAAAGTCCCCATCAAAAAAGACAACAAAAAAACCCTCCTTATATAGTGCAATTTATTCAGTTGATTCAGCTGAAATAAATATATATATATATATATGTACTGTGATATATCCACAGGTCTGCTAGTTCTTTTATAATTTAAAAAGTGAAAAACAAAAAGTCCCCATTAAAAAAGACAAAAAAAAACCACAAGAAAATCACCTTAAATAAAAAAAAATCTCCTTAAATAGTGCAATTTATTCAGTTGATTCAGCTGAATAAAGAATCCAGATTTCTCACAATGAAGATGCAATTCTAAATATGATTTGCCTGAAACTCTTGAGCAATTCTATTTATAATCACGTCCATTTTGATGTCTATTAGAAGGAGTTAAGTCTTTCGCTTTGAGTGAATAAGTGTCATTAGATTGCGAAAGATTATTTCAAAATCGGAAACCATTCACTTCATGCTAAATTCCTTTGGTAAAGTAATTACATAATATCATCCTATTATAATGGAGATTCAGTGTCTGTTTGCCTGTAATCGAAATTATGTCACTGCTTATGTCAAAATACCCTCAGGAATTTTGTAAGCTTATATATATTTAATTTTTTCTAGTTGAAATGGGAAGCATGTGTAAACAAGGAATGAGAAGGAGTGAAAAAGAAGCCGCCACAGAAAAGAGAGCCAAATGAAAGGAGAGACAACATCATCTACAGCAAGCATCACTGTTTATTTGCAGTCATTGTATCAGAGATTGCCATTCAAAAATTGGTTTGTTCAGCAACTCACACAGTTGCAGATAAAAAAAAAAAGTGGACACTACGACATTGACTTTAGTAGACAGAAGGATGCCAACAGTTGAAATAAATTCATAACTGCCTACGACTGTTTAAGTTTTTCTTATTTCAAGTTTGCATATATATATATATATATATATATATATATATATACATATACAGTATATATATGTGCGTGTGTGTGTGTGTGTGTATCTTATTATAAGGAAGAACCAGTGTCTGTCTGTAACCCAAAATATGTCAGCGTTTACATCACAATATCCGTAAATATCATAAGCTTATCAATGAGTATTTAATTTATTCTAGTTGAAATAAATTTATAACTGCCCACAGGAGAATTTTAAGCTTTTTCTTGTTTCAAGTTTTCATATATATATATATATATATATATTATAATTGAGAATCAGTGTCTGTCTGTCTGTAACCAAAACTACGAAATGTATGAATCCAATCACTCTCCCTCCAGCTATGGGTAAATAGTAGGGCAGACTGGGCTCTTTAACCTTGGTTAGGCAACTAGTCTAGGAGAAGGAAAACTAAATTAAAACCTGTTAAACTGTAATGGTTAGAGTTGTTGAAAATGGTCTCATCATACAGTTCACATAGCGCTAGTAGCATTGGAAAATGTATGAATGCAACTACTCTCCCTCCAGCTAAGGGTAAATAGTAGGACAGACTGGGCTCTGTAACTTTGGTTAGGCAACCAGTCTAGGAGAAGGAAAACTGAATAAACCTGTTAAACTCTGCTAGGGGTGGTCACTACTAGAATAGGCTCAGTCCTAATTAGTGATCTATTTCACTGGTCTAAAGAGCCCTTGGTCACTACTAGAATAGGCTCAATCCTAATTAGTGATCTATTTCACTGGTCTAAAGAGCTCTTGGTCACTACTAGAATAGGCTCAGTCCTAATTAGTGATCTATTTCACTGGTCTAAAGAGCCTTGGTCACTACTAGAATAGGCTCAATCCTAATTAGTGATCTATTTCACTGGTCTAAAGAGCTCTTGGTCACTACTAGAATAGGCTCATGTCCCTAATTAGTGATCTATTTCACTGGTCTAAGAGCCCTTGGTCACTACTAGAATAGGCTCAGTCTAATTAGTGATATATTTCACTGGTCTAAAGAGCCCTTGGTCACTACTAGAATAGGCTCAGTCCTAATTAGTGATCTATTTCAACTGGTCTAAAGAGCCCTTGGTCACTACTAGAATAGGCTCAGTCCTAATTAGTGATCTATTTCACTAATTTTTTTTTTGAGGCTTTCAAATGCTTAATGAGATTACATGTGAAATTTTCAATAAACTGACTTTAGATTTTACTTTGCAATAAGACAAAAAAAAGTAAAGTAAAGTCGTTGGGGTGGCCTAAAGTTGGTATCAGCCAATCTGTGAGGGAGTCTATCTCCTTTTCACTAGCGCTAGACCAAAGAGGTAGTTTTGGTATCTAAGGTAGAGCACCACACCTATGATCAGCTCCTTACTTTACCCCAAAGATCCCTGTGCTACTCATATGCTGAGTTGTTGATGGCCGGTATCGAACTAGGAACCTTGTAGTTTCTAGTCAAACATTCTACCGACTGAGCTAACCCGGCCTTAAGACAATAAGACAAAAACTGCCAATTATAATTAGATATTTATTTTACTTTTATGTAAGTGGGTTTGAATATATATGTTCCATATTGTGTGTTATAAAAACCCTCAAAAAACAAAAGAAACAAAAAAACAAAAAAAAAAACAGCTGAGGTGGTCACTACTAGAATAGGCTCAGTCCTAATTAGTGATCATCCTCCACACATTAATACAACAACCAACATTATGTTTTTTGTTTTGGTGTGACATTGTTTATATTGTGTAATGTGTGAAAATAAACATTGTCTTCTTCTTCTTCTTCTTCTTCTTCTTCTTCTTCTCTTCTTCTTCTTCTTCTTCTTTACTCTTTTCTCTAATAGATATTCATTCTCCTTTATATATCTTTTTGTTCTCTCTCTCTCTCTCTCTCTCTCTCTCTCTCTCCCTTCTTCTTCTCTTCTTCTTCTTCTTCTTCTTCTTCTTCTTCTTCTTTACTCTTTTCTCTAATGCATATTCCTATCTCCTTTATATATTTTCTCTCACACTCTCCTCTCTCTCTTCTTCTTCTCTTCTTCTTCTCTTCTTCTTCTTCTTCTTCTTCTTCTTCTTCTTTACTCTTTTCTCTAATGTATATCTATCTCCTTTATATATATTTCTCTCACACTCTCGTCTCTCTCCTCTCTCCCTTCTTCTTCTTCTCTTCTTCTTCTTTCTTCTTCTTCTTCTTCTTCTTCTTCTTCTTCTTCTTCTTCTTCTCTTCTTCTTCTTCTTTACTCTTTTCTCTAATGTCTATTCATATCTCCTTTATATATCTTCTATCTTTCTCTCTCTCTTCCTTTTCTTCTTCTTCCTTCTTCTTCTTCTTCTTCTTCTTCTTCTTCTTCTTCTTCTACTTCTTCTTCCTCTTCTTCCTTTTCTTCTAGATCAATATTGTTTATTGAACCATTACCGACAGGCGCCCATTTACGGGAGTTACCCTCCCTTGGTTCACAGGTTTCTTTAAAATTTTATATAAATTTTTAAAACTTTAAACCTTTATTTCCTTTCTCTTCTTTCTTCTCTTTTCTTTCTTTTTTTTCTTTTATTTTTTTTTTTCATTGTTATTTCAACTCGAAAGCTGCTCATTAGATATGTATTCATAGAATTATTAATTTCCTTAAAAAAACCGAAAAAACCATCAAGAAGAAATATTGGGTAAGTTTTTCCGGACGGGAATAAACGTTCTCTTTGTTTTAAAATAGGTTCATTAATTTTTTAATTAGCACCTGGTTGAAAGAGCTCCAACTAAAAGTTGAGATAATTGAGATGAAGGCATTTTTTATAATTGAAGATTTAATTTCTATATCCCATTTTTGTCTGGACAGTCACCAGAGGAGGAGGAAGTTCCAAGAACTTTTGAAATCACTGGAAAAATAATTTTTAGGATTCTGATTTGGAAGGCTAATAATTAACAGACTGGTAACCTATATATATATATTTATAATATATTTATTATATATATTTTATTATGGGAGTAATTTACAAAACATCCATCAATTCTTCACCGCCATAATCTATCCTGATAAAGGTTTAAATTTAAACCGAAAGTTTAAGCATCAATAAATAAATTCATCTTATTTTTAGAAAATACTTTCGTTTTTTTCAATTTCTTAATATATACTATATATATATTATATATATTGTTAAATAATGCAGCATCTTCTGTCTGCAAGTCTTGTCTTTGTTTTTTCTGTATTGCGGATTTATTTTTGTAATCATCTGGCGAGAATTGGCTGATGTATTTGCCACGTATTGTATAGACTGAGTACTCTTCTGCCTATCGTGGGCTCTCAAGGATATTTTTAACGCGTACAACAATGGCATATTCCATTTACCATTTATAATACGGTTGTGTTTATTATTATTGTTGTTGTTATTATTAAGTTTATTAATTCATTATTGTCATAATTATTAAATATTACTCTTTGTTGGTATTTTAATTTTATAGTAATTATAAGGCATTGAATATATATATATATATATATTATATATATATTAAATATATATATATGTAAGGTATCCAAATGACTGGTAGAAAAAAGTATGATTCCACTGGTGATCCTCAAAATCTCATGTATACCTACAGTATGCTCCTGTAGGGTGCAAACATATAATTCATACAAGGATTTTTTATAATTCTAAAAGAGCTAATGTATTATAATATCAAATAAATTAGATTAAATACATATTTAATTTTCAAAAGAAAGAAAAGTCTTCACAAACCGTAATTCCTCATAATAGATTTATTTCGAGCAAAAAGTCAAATGGCTTTTTTAAATTTTAACAAATTTTTTTTTTTTTTTTTTTTAAATTATCCTTGAGAGCGCTATGCCCTCTTTCGAACGGAGATTACAATAATGAGGAATTCACTAAGAGACAGTTTCAACACCCAGAAAAATTCAGGTCAGACGAGCAACGTTATAAGGATGAAAATTCTAAATTTCTTAACAAAGAGATATAAACATTTCCCNTTTACTCATTTTCGCTCATAAGTGTCGGATTCCAATTCCTTTTCCATTTTTACCACACACATATATATATTATATATATATATAAGATATATATATATATATATATTATATGTTACTTGTGATTATATCCACAGGTCCGCTGTTCCTTTATTAATTTAAAAAGTGAACAAAATGTCCCCATCAAAAAAAGACAACGAAAAAAAAAAAACACAAGAAAAATCTTCCTTTTGATAATACCATTTATTCTGTTGATTCCAACTGAAAAATTATATAATATATATATGTACTGTGATATATCCACAAGGTCCTGCTAGTTCCTGTTGTTAGGATGTTAGCTGTTTGTACTGTGGCCAAGGCGATATAGTGTTTCACGTATGCCTGTGAAGGTGTCCCGGTTTCGATTTCTGTCAGAGGAATCATTAGATATATCGCTGATGAGATTAATAAAGTCGAAACAGTCTGTACGATTATTCTCTCACAGCCCGAGCGAATCCTTTGCTGGGATTACACTTGTCAAGTCATTTTCCTATAAGAAAAATATCGAATTTTATGCGGATTACATGCTTGTAAGTGCCTTCAAGTAAAAATTTAATAAGTATATATATATAATATTATATATATGTACCTGTGATATATTCTACAGTCCTGCTAGTTCCTTTTATAATTTAAAAGGGAAACAAAAGTCCCCTATCAAAAAGAACAACAAAAAAACCCTCCTTATATAGTGCAATTATTCAGTTGATTCAGCTGAATAATAAATATATATATATATATATGTACGTGATATATCCACAGGTCCTGCTAGTTCTTTATAATTTAAAAAGTGAACAAAAAGTCCCCATGTTTTAAAAAAGACAAAAAAAAACCACAAGAAAATCCCTTAAATAAAAAAAAACTCCTTAAAAGTGCAATTTATTCAGTTGATTGAGCTGAATAAAAATCCAGAGTTTCTCACAATGAAAGATTGCAATTCTAAATATGATTGCCTGAAACTCTGAGCAATTCTATTGTATAATCACGTCCATTTTGATGTCTATTTAGAAGGTTAAGTCTTTCGCTTTGAGTAATAAAGTGTCATTAGATTGCCGAAAGATTATTTTCAAAATCGGAAACCATTCACTTCATGCTAAATTCCTTTTGTAAAGTAATTAATTAATATCATCCTATTATAATGAGATTCAGTGTCTGTTTGCCTGTAATCGAAATTATGTCACTGCTTATGTCAAAATACCCTCAGAATTGTAAGCTTATATTATTATTAATTTTTTCTATTGAAGATGGGAACCATGTGTAAACAAGGAATGAGAGGAGTGAAAAGAAGCGACCCACAGAAAAGAGAGCCAAATGAAAGGAGAGACAACATCATCTACAGCAAGCATCCTGTTTATTTGCAGTCATTGTATCAGAGATTTGCCATTCCAAAAATTGGTTTGTTCGCAACTCACACAGTTGCCAGATAAAAAAAAAAGTGAGGACACTACGACATTGACTTTAGTAGACAGAAGGATGCCAACAGTGAAATTAAATTCATAACTGCCTACACGACTGTTTAAGTTTTTCTGTATTTCAAGTTGCATATATAATATATATATATAATATATATTATATATACATATACATATATATATATGTGCGTGTGTCGTTGGTGGTGTGTATCTTATATAAGGAAAAGAACCAGTGTCTGTCTGTAACCCAAAATTATGTCAGCGTTACATCACAATATCCGAATATGCATTTTAAACTTATCAATGAGTTATTTTAATTTATTCTAGGTGTGAAATAAATTTATAACTGCCCCACAGGAAGAATTTTTTAAGCTTTTTCTTGTTTCAAGTTTTCATATAATATATATATATATATATTATAAGTTGAGAATCAGTGTCTGTCTGTCTGTAACCAAACTACGAGAATGTATGAATCCAATCACTCTCCCTCCAGCTAATGGGGTAAAAGTGGCAGACTGGCTTTTAACCTTGGTTAGGCAACTAGGCTAGGAGAAGGAAAACTAAATAAAACACTGCTTAAACTGTAATTGGTTAGAGTTGTTGAAAATGGTTCTCATCATACAATTCACATAGCGCTATAGCATATGGAAAATGTATGAATGCCAACTACTCTCCCTCCAGCTAAGGTAAATATGTAGGACAGACTGGGTCTGTTAACTTTGGTTAGGCAACCAGTCTAGGAGAAGAAAACTGAATAAACCTGTTAAACTCTGCTAGGGGTGGTCACTACATAGAATAGGCCTCAGCTCCTAATTAGTGAGTCTATTTCACTGGTCTAAAAGCCCCTTCGTCACTACTAGAATAGGCTCAATCTACTTTAGTGATCTATTCACTGGTCTAAAAGCTCTTGTGTCACTACTAAGATAGGCCTCAGTCGCCTAAGTAGTGATCTATTTCACTGGTCTTAAAAGAGCCTTGCGTCACTACTAGAATAGCTCAATCCTAATTAGTGATCTAGCACTGGTCTAAAGAGCTCTTGCGTCACTACTAGAATGCCTCAGTCCTAATTAGTGATCTATTTCACTGCGTCTAAAGAGCCCTTGGTCACTTACTAGAATGGCTCAGTCCTAATTGGTCATCTATTTCCACTGGTCTTAAAGAGCCCTTGGTCACTACGATAGAATAGGCTCCGTCCAATTAGTGATATATTCACTGCGTCTAAAAGAGCCCTGGTCACTACTAGAATAGGCTCAGCTCCTAATTAGTGATCATTTCACTCGTCTAAGAGCGCCTTGGTCACTACTAGAATAGGCTCAGTCCTAATTAGTGATCTGATTTCACTATTTTTTTTTTGAGGCTTTTCAAATGCTTAATGAGATAATGGGGTGAAATTCAATAAACTGACTTTAGATTTACTTTGCCCAATAAGACAAAAAAAAGTAAAAGTAAAGTCGTTTGGGTTGGCCTAAAGTTTGGTATCAGCCAATCTGTCGAGGGAGTCTATCTCCTTTCACTAGCGCCTAGACAAAGAGTTAGTTATTGGTATCAAGGTAGCAGCACCACACCTGATGATCAGCCTCCTACTTTACCCCAAAGACCCTGTGCTACTCATTATGCCGAGTTGTTGATGTGCCCGGTATCGAACTAGGAACCGGTTGTAGTTTCTAGTCAAACATTCTTACCGACTGGTGAGCTAACCCGGCCTTAGAGCAATAAGGACAAAAACTGCCAAATTATAATTAGATATTATTTTACTTTTATGTAAAGTGGGTTTGGAATTATATATTTCCATTTGTGATGTTTAAAAACCCTCAAAAAACAAAAGAAACAAAAAAAAAAACAAAAAAAAAAAAACAGCTGAGGTGGTCACTACTAGTAGATAGGCTCAGCCAATTAGTGATCATCCTGCACACATTAATACAACAACCAAGCATTTGTTTTTGTTTTGGTTGACATTGTTTATATTGTCTGTTGTAATGGATTGTAAAATAAACCATGGTCTTCTGCTTCTTCTTCTTCATTCTTCTTCTTCTCTTCTTCTTCTTCTTCTTCTTTACCTTTTCTCTGCAATAGATATTCATATCTCCTTTATATATTCTTTTTGTTCTCTCTCTCTCCTCTCTCTCTCTCTCTCTCCTCCCTTTCTTCTTCTTCTTCTTCTTCTTCTTCTTCTTCTTTTACTTCTTCTTTACTCTTTTCTCTAATGCATATTCTATCTCTTTATATATTTTCTCTCAACTCTCTCTCTCCCTTCTCTTCTTCTTCGTCTTCTTCTTCTTCTTCTTCTTCTTCTTGCTTTTTACTCTCTTTCTCAATGTAGTATCCCTATCTCCTCTATATTATATTTTCTCTCACCACTCTCGTCCTCTCTTCTCTCTCCCTTCTTCTTCTTTCTTCTTCTTCGTTCATCTTCTTCTTTTCTTCTTCTTCTTCTTCTCTCTTCATCTTCTTCTTCTTCTTCTTCTTCCTTTACTCTTTTCTCTAATTGTTATATTCATATTCCCTTTATAATATCTTCTCTCTTCTCTCTCTCCTCTTCTTCTTCTTCTTCTTCACTTCTTCTTCTTCTTTCTCTCTTCTTCTTCTTCTTCTTTCTTCTTCTTCCTTTCTTCTAGATCCAATGTTTATTGAAAAATTACCACAGGCTGCCCACTTTACGGATGTTACACTCCTTGGTTCACAGTTCTTTTAAATATTTTATATAAATTTTTAAAGCTCTTAACCTTATTTCCCTTTCTCTTCTCTTCTCTTCTTCTTTTTTTTTTTTTCATTTGTTATTTCAACTCCGGAAACTGCTCACTTTAGATATGTCATTCATGAATTATTAACTTTCCTTAACAACCAAAAAAAAACAATTCAAGAGAAAATATGGGAAGGTTTTTTCGGGTAGGGAAGATAAACTCCTTATTAATGGTTCATTAATTAATTAAGCACCTGTTGAAAGAGCTCACAAAGTTGAGATAAGTGATGATGAAGGCATTCTTTAATTGAAGATTTATTTCTATCAATCAATTTTTGTCTTGACAGTCACAAAGAGAGGAGGAAAAGCTAAGAAAAACCTTTTGAAATCCACTGAATAATTTTATAGGATTCTGACTTGGAAGCTAATTTAACAAGAGTATATATATATATACTATATATACTATGATATTATCATATTATTTATAATGGGAGTTAAATATTTACAAAACATCCTATCAATTTCTTCACCCCATAATCTTTCCTGATAAAGGTTAAATAAACCGAAACGTTTAAGCATCATAAATAAAATTCATTCTTTATTTTTAGAAAATACTTCGTTTTTCAAATTTCTTAATATTATATATAATAATATATTATATATATTGTTAAATAATGCAGCCATCTTCTGTCTGCAAGTCTTGTCCTTTGTTTTTCGATATTGCCGGATTATTTTTGTAATATCTGGGCGAGAATTGGCTGATTGTATTTTGCCATATGTCATAGACTGAGTACTTTCTGCCTATCTGGGCCATCTTCAAGGTATTTTAACCGTACAACAATGGCATATTCCATTTACCATTTATATAGGTTGTGTTTATTATTTATTGTTGTTGTTATTATTAGTTTTTATTATTATATTCATTATTATATATTACTTTTGGTATTTTAATTTTATAGTAATTAAGGATTCATAAAATGTAAACTTACACCTATATATATATATATATATATAATATATATACTTATATATATATGTAAAGGAAGTATCCAAATGACTCCGGTAGAAAAAGTATGATATCCCACCTCGGGATCCTCAAAATCTCACTGTATAACCATACAGTATGCTCCTGTAGGTGCAACATATAATCATTTACAAGATTTTTATAATTCCCTAAAAAGAGCTCAATGTATAATAATCAATAAATTAGATTAAATACAATATTTAATTTTCAAAGAAAGAAAAGTCTTAACAAACCGTAATTCCATAATAGATTTATTTCGAGCAAAAGCTCAAATGGCTTTTTAAAATTTTTACAAAATTTTTAAATATCCTTGAGAGACTAGCCTCTTCGAACGGAGATTACAAAATGAAGGGATTCACCTAGAGACAGTTTCACCAGAAATCCAGTCAGACAGCAAGTATAAGGATGAAATTTTCTAATTTTAACAAAGAGATATAAACAATTTCCTGTTCAGCTGACATCCTCAAATATATATAATATATTATAGTATATATATATATATATATATATATATATATATTAAATCACACACAAAGCGGCTTTGAGTCTATATCTCTGCTGATGAGACATAATAGGCCGAAATGTACATACAGAGAATGACTTTTTCTCAATTTGTTTACACTTCACATTTAAACAGATATGTTCGCCTAATTCAGTAATTATCAACTAATTAGTTTCAAATTAGGTGACTTCAATTGAAGCACATATTCTCCCAAAAATTGTCAGCATAGCCATTTTCAAAAAACTGTTTGCCTACTTTCTTCATCATAATATTATATATATATATATTTGATAATTGAATCATATAATATATATAATATAATATATATATTATATAGATAGATAGATAGATAAGAGTAGACAAGGGTAGAAAGATAGATATATAAATGGATGAGAAGAGACTATATATATGCATATATATTTGTCAGTTTAGCTCAGTCGGTAGATCGTTCGGCTAGGAATCACAAGGTTCCTGGTTCAATACTGGCCCTCGCCAACTCAGTGTATGAGTAGCACAGGAAGCTATGTGGTAAAGTGAGGAGCTGATGTAGTGAAAAGGGGATAAACTCCCTTGCTGTCTGGCTGATACAAACATTAGACCGCCCTGACGACTTTACTTTTATATATATATATATATATATATACATAATGATAATAATGATAAGAAGAAGAACAACAAGAACAAAAACAAGAACAAAAACAATATAGTTTTCTTTATTCATAGGAGTGCTCACTTGTCATCGATAGAGCATATATATCTAAATTAAAGTACCAAAGCCATAAAGTCAACAGCGCTTGGAAACTGTCAGTTTCTCACCTATGTAGGTTTTCAAATCAACTGCCAATAGATAGATAGATAGATAGAATCAAACTAAGATAGATAGAACCTGATTAATATATATATTAATTGCAGTTGATTGCACATATGTAAGTAAAAAAATACACATGTGCAATCAACTGCAATTAATCAATATCTTGATTAATCCAGTGGATTTAACCCTGAAGATCCTTATGGTGAAACTCGAGTAGGTTATTACCGTGTACCATTATCATAATAAATTTGCTCTACCAACACATTGAGCACTTTATATTTGTTATATCGCTGCCTTATCATTGTGAATCTTGCATCAACTAACTATTGTGACCTGTTTCACCGGTAAGTCACCTTTTCCACAAATACCATATATATATAAATATATATATAGATGTATATAATGATAATAATTAAAAGAAGAACAAGAAGAAAAGAACAAAAACAAGAATGAAAACAATATAGTTTGCTTTATTCATAAGTAAGGAGTGCTCACTATCATTGATAGAGCATATATATCTAAATTAAAGTACCAAAGACATAAAGTCAACAGCGCTTGGAAACTGTCAGTTTCTCACCTATGTGGTTTTCAAATCAATAGATAGATAGATAGAATCAAACTAAGATAGATAGATAGAACCTGATATCTATATCTATATATATCTATATCTAAATATATATATATATATATATATATAATATATTATATAATAGTGTGTACAGAAATAATGTACTCAAGTTTCAACATAAGGATCTTCAGGGTTAAATCCACTGAATTAATCAAGAAAGTGATTAATTACAGCTAACTGCAGTTAGTAGGTTATTTCTGTACACTCTATAATAATAAATCCGCTCTAATTATGTATCGAGGACTTTATATTTGTTATAACGCTGACTTATCCAAGTAACACTTATACCAATCAAATATTGAGTCCAACCCAATATTTTTACTGGTAAGTCATTCCTTTTACACACACACACACACATATATATATATATATGTATACATATATATCTATGAGGTAAAATAAGGAATGAAAGAACAAAATTCAGACAAAAATGTGTAGTATATTTCGCTGGAATGTTAAATTCCGCTTCTTCAACCTTTATTGAATCATTAGGATCATACAAGTGTTTCAATAAAGGCTGAGACGGCGGAATTTAATATTCCAGCGAAATATATCACACATTTTTGTCTGAGTTTTGTTCTTTCATTCCTTATTTTACCTCATTCTGTCGGATTCATTCCAATCCCATTTTCCTCATGTATATCTATATATATGTGACAGCTGCCTCTGGCCGCACAGGTAAGAGGATTGGCGAACGAAAGTTCATTCGGGTCTCAAACCCGGCCAGGAGTAGCTGTTAAGGTATAACCACACTGATGAGAGGTGAAACCTTGAAACACGTATCTGTGGATTACTTATTTATTATATATATACTCCCACTTTGGTTGAGTTCTCTAAATAGGAATTTAATAATAAAATTTACCATTCTGGCATGTAGCTAACCCTCGCTTTGTTTACAAAAGTTTGAGGACTCTAGTAAATTCATTTCCGCTTAGAAATGAGCCAATCAAATATTCTCCTATATTTGACAGCTGCCTCTGGCCGCACGGGTAAGAGGATTGGCAGATGAAAATTAATTCGGGTCTCAAACCCGGCCAGGGGTAGCTGTTAAGGTATAACCATGTAGGGTTCAAAGTGATAATACTTGAAGATAAAACTCCGACAGAGGTTGATAGACAAAACATTTAATAGGTATATAGCACATGGATAAATAGGGTACATAATACATAGAGGTGTACATAAACATACATACATAAGTAATGCAAAGTTACATGTAAAAAGGACAAACATAAAAGCAACAGACATGAGACTAGGAATAGTCCATGCTGTACGAATCACTTACAGTAATGTAAGCGGGGGGGGGCAAAGCCCCAACAAGAAGGGGGTAGACCAGAGTCTAACCCATAGTGGTGTCTTGTACGTCGAGCAACAGGAAAAAGAGGAAGAGACGTTCAAATCAGCCGCTTAAATATCAAAGGCCCCTAGCGGGAACCAGCAAAACTAAATGAGCAGACAACTCCCCAGGCGAATACGAAAATAACGCCACAACCACACTGATGAGAGGTGAAACCTCGAAACACGTGTCTGTGGATTACTTATTTATTATATATATATATATATAGAGAGAGAGAGAGACAGAGACAGAGACAGACAGACAGACAGACAGAGAGAGAGAGAGAGAGAGAGATAGATAGATATGAGCAGACTAAGATCGATATATAAGAAGAGAATACTGGAGCCTAGATAAGTAGACAGATACCAACTGAGTTGAACAGAAAAATATGACTAATGAGATAAGAATACAGATTGGATACTTTGCTGAGGGATTGGGGTTAAAGAGTACAGTAACACAGTAGTAATAATCTCATGGTACATCACAACTGTAGTGAGTTGACTCCTCACTGGGTGACCCACATTTTAGGCTTTAAGAAAATAGATTGATTATTTAAATTCAACGTCTGTACAGAGATTAAATGACTCATTTAATTATCATTATATTATTATCCTTATTATATATATAATATATATATATATATATATATATATATATATATATATGTACATGACTCATTTAATTGATTAAATAGGATTTGTAAAAAAACAAAATGCTATATGTGTACATTTCTACTTTAGCCACTGTCTCAATATATATATATATATATATGTGTGTGTGTGTGTGTGTGTGATGCTTACATATGTATGTATGTATTATGTCTATATATATATATATATATGTATATATATAACATCATATATAAAGGTGAACGTTATATATAACGTTCACCAAAAATACCAAAAAAACAACGTTCACTGGAACTAAGTTTATACATAACATATGTATATATATATGTATATATATATATAATATGCTTAGATATGTACGTATGATGCTTACATGTGTATATATATATATGTGTGTGTGTGTGTGTGTTATGCTTACATATGTATGTATTATGCCTAGATATGTATGCATGTATATAAGTATGTGTTTATTATGCTTACATATGTATGTACACATGTATGCATGTATTATTCTTACATATATATGTATATATGTCTGTCCCTATATATATATATATGTGTGTGTGTGTGTGTGTGTAAGTGTGTGTTTGTGAGCGTGTCTGTATGATCCTTAAATATGTGTCTATGTATTTATATGCTTACATATATATGCAAGAAATGTGAATGTATGCACTATTATATATATATATATATATATATATATATATATATATATATATATATTAAGTAAAGTAAAGTCGTCGGAGCAGCCTAAAGTCGGTATCAGCCAGTCAGTAAGGGAGTCTATCCCCTTTTCAATAGCGCTAGACTAAGGAGATTGTTTTGGCATCTGAGGTGGAGCGCCACACCTACCATCATCTCCTTACTTTACCGCACAGATCCCTGTTCTACTCATACGCTGAGTTGCGCAGGACCGGTATCGAATTAGGAACGCTCTACCGATATATATATATATATATATATATATATATATATACATATATATAGGCTATGACTAATTTGAAGAAGGCTTACAAATATGCATAAACAATGTATGTATGTATTATGTTTACATATATATGTAAGAGAATGTGGAAATATGCACTTATATAAATATAGGCTAAGACTATCATGTTGCAATGAAATGTGGATGTATGCACACACACACACACACATATATATATATATATATATATATATATATATATATATATATATAGGCTATGCTAATTTGAAGGAGGCTTGCAAACATGCATAAAACAATGTATGTATGTATTATGTTTACATATATATGTAAGAGATTGTGGAAATATGCACTTATATATATCGGCTATGACTATCATGCTTGCAATGAAATGTGGATGTATGCACTTATATATATATATATATATATATATATATATATATATATATATATAGGCTATGACTAATTTGAAGGAGGCTTGTAAATATGTATAAACATATTGATTGAAAAATCTGGTAAAAATTCAATGACCTGAAGATGTTAGTTAACCAGAGGAACTTTATTTTTTTATCATTTCATCAATGTACTGCCTAGATAATTGGGCAGCCCATTTACTGACCTCCAAATAATAAAAAAACATCAAAAATAAAACCAATATATTGCATTCTGCTTGGAGGCATTATCATGATATATTGTTAAAATTGGGTGGAAAAAAATGAAATAGATCTCTATAGAAAAAAAGTTATATAGAATTAAAGAAAAAGAAAAAAAAGATATTAAAGAGAAAAATCTTGACTATTTCAAGTCTAAATATAAACCTTGTTCTTTGTTGTTATACCTTCTACTACTATGCCTTTTGAAATATTTCTTGCTATTAATAAAAGAAAAAGTAATGATGATAATAATATGAGGATGATAACTAATTAGGAAAGATAAAAATAAATATTTCTGAGAAAAATTGTTTCAAAAAAGTGGAAAGGAAGTGATGAAATGATAAAAGAATTCAATAAAATAACCCTTTTTCATTTCTTCATTTCTTCGTTTCTTTATTTCGGTGTTTCGTTTTGTCTTCATTTCTTCATTTCAATATTTCTTCAATTCTTCACTTCGTTAATTCTTCATGTCTTCATTTCTTCATTTCTACAATTCTTCAATTCTTCATTTTTTGAAAGGAGACAGATTTTGCAATATTTTTTCTTTCTGATGTTGAACTTGGCTTTTTTCCCTTTCTTTTCCTTTCTTTTCCTTTTATTAACTTTTTCTCTTTTTTCTTTTTTTAATTTTCGTTTTTGTTTGCTTATTCATCATCTTTCTTTTTATCAATATCAGTTTTTCATTTTTCTATCAATTTTCTTTTTCCTCCATTTTCTTTTTCTTTCTTTTTCCTTCATTTTCTTTTGCATCCTTTTCTTCTTTTTTTATTTCCACCTTTTTCTCTTTCAGTCTTTTTTCTTTTAAGTCTTTTTAATTTTCCTTCTTTTTATTTTTTCTTCTTTTTCTTTTTCCTTCTTTTTATTTTTCCATTTCTTCATCTTTCAATTTACCTTCCCCTTTCAATTATCTTTCATTTTTCAATTATTTCACAATTCATTCTTAATTCCTTCTTTTTTCTTTCAAAATTATTCCTCTCAACATTATTCATTTTCTCCCGCTCCCTGCTTCTTTTTTATTCATTTTCCCAATTTTCTTTACTTCTAAAATATTTTCTTTTTCTTTTTTCTTCTTTATTTCTTCTCATTAATTCTTTTATTTCTATTATTCCTTTGATTTACATGCATTTCTTCTTCTTCTTCTTCTTCTTCTTCTTCTTCTTCTTCTTCTTCTTCTTCTTCTTTTCTTCTTCTTCTTCTTCTTCTTTCTTTCTTTCTTTCCTTTCTTTTTCTCATACAAATTGTCCACAAAGTTAGTGTTCACTTTAAAGTTATAAATATTTTAAAGTGCACAATGTCTTTATGGATATCATGTATCAATTATTTTCCTTAATTTTAAAAAATATTTATTTGTTTTTATTTACAATTTTATTTCATTCATTTTTTTTTGTTCTTACAATTAATTTTCCTTCCATTCATTTTTTTATTCTTCTCTTTTATTTTTTTCACCTTGAAGCAATTATTTTCAATTTTTTCTTTCATCTTTCATCCTTATTTTTAATTTTTTTTTCCTTTCTTCTACTTCATGTTTTATAATTTTTAAAATCTTATTTAGTCATACATTAAAAAAAAAAATATTTCTTTTTTTGAGAGGTGGGGTCTTTCTGCATTCTCTTACACTTTTTTTTGTTTTTTCTATTTCTCTTTCTTTTTTTTTCTTTTTTTTTCTTTTTCGTCATATTTTACTTCTTTTTTTTCTTCAAACTTTTTTCTTTCCATTTTTTTGAACAGTCTCCCTCATTTTACCAAATTTTACCCAATCTGCCCACCTACATTTTTTTTTCTTTCTTTTATCGCCTCCCCTCCTCCCTTTCTCTGTTTCTGTCTGTCTCTCTATCTCTATCTCTCTCTGTCTCTCTTTCTGTCTGTCTCTATCTATCTTTCTCAATCTCTCACTGCCTCTGTCTCTGTCTCTCTATTTTTCTTTATCTCTTTCTCTGTCTCTCTGTGTCTGTGTCAGTGTGTCCCTCTGTTTCTTTCTGTCTCTCACTCGCCTCTGTTTCTCTCTCTCTCTCTTCCATCTCTCTCTCTCTCTCTCTCTCTCTCTCTCTCTCTCTCTCTCAGTGTGTCCCTCTGTGTGTCTCTCTCTCCTCTGTTTCTATCTCTGTTTTCTCTCTGTTTGTCTGTCTGTCTGTCTCACTCTCACTCTCTCTGTTTCTGTCTGTCTCTCTATCTTTCTCTGCTTCTGTCTCACTTTTTCTTTCTCTCTCTTTCTCTCTGTCTCTCTGTGTCTGTGTCAGTGTGTCCCTCTGTTTCTCTGTCTGTCTGTCTGTCTGTCTGTCTTCTCTCTCTCTTTCTCTCTCTCTCTGTTTCTGTTTCACTCATTCTTTTTTTTTCTTCTTTATTTCTCTGTCCTCTCTGTCTCTCTGTCTCTCTGTGTCTGTGTCTATATGTCCCTCTGCTTCTCCCCCTCCTCTCCTCCTCTTTCTCTCGGTGTTCTGTCTGTCTGTCTGTCTGTCTGTCTCTCTCTCTCTGTTTCTGTCTGTCTCTGTCTGTCTGTCTGTCTGTCTCTCTCTATCTGTCTCTTTCTATCTGTCCCCCCTCTCTCCTCTCTCTCTCTGAGTCTGTGTCTATGTGTCCCCCTGTTTCTTTCTCTCTCCTCTGTTTCCCTGCTGTCTGTCTGTCTCTCTCTCTGTCTCTCTCTCTGCTCTCTTTCTCTCTGTCTCTGAGTCTGTGTCTATGTGTCCCTTTGTTTATCTCTGTCTCCTCTGTTTCTCTCTTTTTCTTTCTCTCTCTTTCTCACTCTGTCAGTCTGTCCATTTATCTGTGTGTGTGTGCCTCTCTCTCACAGGACATATCTATTTTATATTTTCTTTTTTTATCTCTCTCTCTCTTTCTCCCAGACCGGCCCTCGTCAACTCAGTATATGAGTAGCATAGGGATCTGTGCAGTAAAGTAAGGGGCGGATTGGAGGTGTGGAGCTCCACCACAAAATCAATCTCTTTGTCTAGTGCTAGTGAAAAGGGGATAGACTCCCTCGTTGATTGCTGATACTGACTTTTAAGCCACCCCGACGACTAAATTCTTATTAAATGTTTTCTCCTCTCTCTACCCCTCTTCTGTCTTTCTCTTTCTTTCTCTCTCTGTCTCCTCTCCCCCTCTCTCTCTCTCTGTCTTTGTATGTGTCTCTCTCTCTCTTTCCCAAGGTATATTTCTTTTATCTTTCCCCCTGCCTCTTTCTCACTCTCTCTCTCTCTCTCTTTCCCTTTCTCTTTCTCTCTCTCTCTCTCTTTCTCCCAGGGTATTTTCTTTCATGTTTTCCCTTTCTCCCTCTCTTTCTCTCTCTCCTCCCTCTCTCTGTCTGTGTGTGGTGTCTCTCTCTTTCCCAGTGTATATTTCTTTTATCTCCCCCCTCACTTTCTCTCTCTCTTCTCTCTCTCTCTCTCTCTCTTTCTCCCAGGTATTTTTCTTTCATGTTTTCCTCTTTCTCCCCCTCTCTCTCTCCCTCTCTCTGTCTGTGTGTGTCTCTCTCTCTTTCCCAATGTATATTCTTTTATCTTCCCCCTCTCTCTTTCTCTCTCTCTTTACCTTTTCTTTCTATCTCTCTCTCTCTCTTTCTTCCAGGGTATTTTTCTTTCATGTTTTCCCCTTTCTCCCTCTCTCTCTCCTTCTCTCTGTCTGTGTGTGTGTTCTCTCTCTTTCCCAGTGTATATTCCCTTTATCCCCCTTCTCTTTCTCTCTCTCTCCCTTCTCGTCTGTGTGTGTATCTCTCTCCTTTCCCAGTGTATATTCCTTTTATCCCCCTTTCTTTCTCTCTCTCTCCCTTTCCTGTGTGTGTGTCTCTCTCTCCCTTCCCAGTGTATATTCCTTTTATCCCCCCTCTCTTTCTCTCTCTCTCCCTCTCTCTTTCTTCAGGGTATTTTTCTTCTATTAATTTGAAAATACATTTTTATTTAATCTTGCTTTGGCATTATTTCTTTCCATTTTTTTTATTCTTATTAGCAGAAAGCACAAAATATGCCAGCAAAATATCACCACCACCCCATAAACAAAAACAAAAAAAAACCCCAAAGAACTGAAGCCAACGTAACTCTCCCCCATGAAATACCAACAGATTAAAAAATAAATAAATAAATGATAAAACCAGAAGTCCCCCTAATATTTTCTCATTTCAACTTCAACATATCAGCAATTTTTATATTATCCATTTTTTTTTATTATCGTTCGAGCTAATAAGTGCCGCTTTCATAAATGTAAACATTTTGTTTGGCTCGCTGACAACATAATGAATATGCGGTGCGCGAGCCAATTGGTTCCCACCTATGTGTCTCTATGGCAACATAATGGCTGCTGCTTTTCTCACCAAATCGGGATTTTCATGGCAATGGGAAGAAATAGGAAATAATGGAGGAAAGAAAGTGAGATGAGATGTGAGGTTGATTCATTTAAAAAGGAACGAAAAATAATAAGCGGTGGTTCATTCAACAACTACAGACAAGAAGAAGAAATATTTTTTTCTTTTTTTTAGGGGGGGGGGGCTTTTTTTCTTTTGTATTTTTTTTTTCTTTTTGTTATTTTTGGGGTATTTTTTTTCTATTTTTTTTTCGTAGTTTTTGGAAAGGAACGAAAATAATAATAGAGGCTCATTCAAACAACTACAGACAAGAAGAAGAAATAGTTTTTCTTTTTTTGTGGGGGGGGTTCTTTTGTATTTATTTTTGTTTACTTTTTGTTATTTTGGGGTATTTTTTTTCCATTTTTTTTTTTTTTTTTTTTTTTTTGTAGTTTTTTTTTTTTTGGAAAGGAACGAAAAATAATAAGTAAAGGCTCAATCAACAACTACAGAAAAAGAAGAAGAAATAGTTTTCTTTTTTTTTGGGAGGGGGCTTTTTCTTTTATATTTTTTGTTGTTTTCTTTTTGCTATTTTGGGGTATTTTTTTTCTATTTTTTTGTTTGTTTTTGTTTTTTGTTTTTTTTTGTAGTTTTTTTTTTGTGGAAAGGAACGAAAATAATAAATAGAGGCTCATTCAACAACTACAGACAAGAAGAAGAAGAATTAGTTTTTGTGTTCTTTTTTTGTTTTTTGTGTTTTTGGGGGATCTTTCTTTTTTCATTATTTTGGGGTATTTTTTTTCATTTTTGTTTTTGTGTTTTTTTTGGAAAGGAACGAAAATAATAAGTAGAAGCTCATTCAACAACTACAGAAAAGAAGAATTTGTTTTTTGCCTTCTTTTTTTTGTTTTTTGTGTTTTTTGGGGGAATCTTGTTTTTTCTTTTTCGTTATTTTTGGGGTATTTTTTTTCATTTTTGTTTTTGTTTTTGTGTTTGTTTTTTTTATAGGAACGAAAATAATAAGTAGAGGCTCATTCAACAACTACAGACAAGATGAACATTTTTTTTTCTTTTTTTTTGTTTGTTTTGGGGGCTTTTTTTTTCTTTTTATGTTTTTTTTTTTTTCTTTTTGTTATTTGGGGTATTTTTTTCATTTTTTTGTCTTTTTTTTTTGTTTTTTTTTTAAAGGAACGAAAATAATAAGTAGAGGCTCATTTCTTCTTCTTGTCTGTTGGGTGAAACTACAGACAAGAAGAAGAAATAGTTTTTGTCTTTGTTTTCTATTTTTCATTTTTCAAATTTTTTTATTTGGGGAATTTTATTTTTTATTTTTTATTTTTTATTTTTTGGAAACTAATGAATAATAAGCAGAGGCTCACTCAACAACTAGTCTTGTTTTTTTATTTTCTTCTTTTTTTCATTTTTTTTGTTTTTTTGTTTTGTTTTGGGGGGGGGTATTTTTTTCTGTTTTTTTTTAATTTTTATTTAAGGCATCTTTTTCTTTCTTTCTTTTTCGTTTTTTGTTTTTCTTTTTTTTTTCTTTTGTTTCTGTTATTTTAGGTATTTTTTGTTTGTTTGTTCTTTTTTGTTTTTGGAACATGATAAATTATTCACATCTTTTTCAAACCTTGGGCATGAACCCATTTTCAATTCCAGGAAATTGTGCACTTTTCTGAGAAAAGATATCAGGATATTTGTCTCCTATTTTTATTTTTACTCATTTTTTCTCTCTTTATTGTTTTACTTTTTGTTACTTTAGTTTTTACTTTGATTCTTTTTTGTTTCTTTTAACCATTTGTGATTTCCCTTAATTTTTGGCGCGCCAATTTATCTGTGATTCTAATTCTTCCCTTGCCGTTAATTTTTCTTGAGATTTGTGCGTTTTCATTTTCAAGTGATTATTTGAAGATCTAAATGCATTTTTTGTCCTTTTTTATCTCTCTCTCTATTAACTTGACATTTTTACAAGGAATTTCTGGTCATTAAAAAGAATTCTAATTTGCAGAGAATCCTAACTCAATTAAACCTCCAGGATTTTTGTCTTTCTCTTCCCCTAGAATATATATATATATCTGATGAGTCGGGAGAGTTAGACATTTGTCTAAGCTCCCTGAAATAGACTGTAAAACTAAATCTCTAAGTCTTTTGTATTTCTTTACTTATATATTTGCTCTGTGACTCTAACATTAAGAGCACACATTGAGCTCTCAAAACTGCAACAGGTTTCTTAAATAAAACTCTTGTGTCGTAAGGAAGATTTCTTCTCTGGACTTTTGGATTATGCATATATATATATATATATATATATATACAAGGTGTGTGAAAAAGTATTGAGATTTTTTGTACATTTTGACACTATGTATTCTAAGAAAATTAACGTTCCATTCATTGTTCATTTCTATCTTGGTAAATACACCTTTAATTTCAATACTTTTATGACATGCCTATATATATATATTATATATATATATATATATATATATATATATATATATATATATGAAAGGGTTTTTGTAATTTGCTTGAAGCATTGTGTTTATATTGGTTTTCTGGTTGGTTTTCAAGGCTATCACAATGTTAGTGTAAAGAAAAAAGAAGGTAACTGTGGTGTTGTTTGTTAACCTGTGATTTATTCTCAATTCTTAATATTTCGGGATAAAAATCCCATCTACAGAAGATTACTAGAACTGAAGTTGTTGCTAATGGCTGTTCATTTGTTCTGTCTCATGTCTTTTTAAATTCTCTGTGTGTGTGGCGGTGGGTGCTTGTTTATGTGGGTGTGTAAGTGTGTGTGTAAGTGTGTGTGCGCGTGTTTCAGCAAACCAATATAATAATAATAATATATATATATATATATAAATGTTCCCTTCATTGTTCATTTCTATCTCGGTAAATACAGCTTCAATCTTTATACTTTTATGACACACCTTATATATATATATATATATATATATATATATATATATATATATAAAGTGACCAGCTAAGTCTGAATGAATTTGACATGAACAAGCTGGTATATATGAGACTCAGGAATATTCCATATTTGACTATGGGTGATACCATTCTCCGAGTCTTGAATTTATAGGGGCTATGCTGCTTAGATAAATAAACCATCACTCTGTACTGGGCTTGTGACAATGCAAGTTCTGTATTGAGTTACAGCTTGCTTGCTGTCTTTGTCTTCCAATTTGATGGTAATTGGGCTTCTACACTACTGAACCCCACAGCACCGTCGGTTGGGGCTTTAGAATACACTGACTGCACCTCTGCAATTGGGGCTATCTGTTGGCTGTTGGTGGCGACCCGTCATGCTTAAGGATGCTTATCAAATCATCCACGATGAACTCAGCTTCCATAAAACAAGAATGCGGGTAATTTTTTGCATATCCCTCCTAAAAAACGATTTCCTTATTTGTAATCTTTATTTTTTGCGTTTGAGACTTAATCAATTTCGTTTTTATTCTACTGAAAGGTTTAGCAATCTTTTCGCAAAATTAAAAAGATAAAGAACACCTGTGCTGCGAACAATGTTGGAATCAGCAATTCATTTGTATAAACATCTATTTTTATACTTGACGATCACTATGTATTCATGTTGGTTGTTTTCTTATACGGCATATTAACCCTTTTCTGGTCATCTAATGCTAAATCAAGTCAATTTGATAAACTAAAAGATTCAGGTTGATTACAGTACCTGCTGTTGCTTAAGTGGTCATCCAATTAAGTATTGAATAAGCTCATTGCTGCTTAACTTGTATGATCTAGTACGAACTTACTTTCTGGGGGATATTCTGGAATTATTTATAAAAATGTACTAGCCACACAAAACCAAACGAATATTAACCCTTTTCTGATCATTTCATGGTGAATCAAGTCAATTTGATAAACAAATGTCTCAGGCTGCTTACACAACCTGCTGTTGATTAATTGTTCAACCCGTCTAAGTATTGAACAGACTCTGTTGCTTAAGTGGTCATCCAATTAAGTATTGAACAAGCTCATTGCTGCTTAACTTTGGTGATCTAGCGGGAACCAATGATTTCAGCGTGATTTGATTGTAATTTGTTGAACAGCATAATTCATTATGAATCTAATAGAGATAAAATGGGGATCAATTTGCAACTTGGTTATAATACAAAAATGATCCCTCACTTTACACCCAGAAACAGGCATGATATAACCCTGGACGGGTTGATATGCCGTTAAAATTAATAAACCAAACCATTATTTGGGTTAATTTATTTGTTGACCAGTTTGTTTTACGGCATATCAACACTTTTTGGTTTATATGATGCTGAATCAAGTCATTTTGATCAACAAATGACTCCGGTGATTTCAGTGTGAATTTACCATAGTTTGTTGAACAGCGCTTCAGAATCTAACATGGTCAAGAAATGATCGCTCACTTTACATCCAGAAACACGAATGGTTAAAAACAGTCCAGGTATATGGTGTGGATTGGTTTGTTTGTTGGACAGGTTGGTTATTTTGTCTTACAGCGTATCAACCCTCTCTCGGGTCATTTAATGCCAAATCAAGTCCTTTTGATTAACAGAGAAACTCAGGTTGATTACAGTACTGTTGCTTAAGTGGTCACCCAATTAAGCATTGAACAAGCTCATTGCTACTTAATTTCGGTGATCTAGTGAGAACTTGCTTTCTGGATATTCTGGTTTTACGATTTTAGTAGCCATCCTTTAGGCTTCAAGCAAGAGCGCTTGTCAGTGGAGATCCTTGGAAAAGAATCCTTTGGTTGTTCCTTGATGCTCCTCAGTACTGCAGGTCCTTCATCAATGATTGCAAATGGACGTCTCTCAGTATCAGTGAAGTCAACCACCCACGCATTAGGGAGGAGAGGGAGTGAGAGAGAGGGAGAGAGAGAAAGAGTGTTGTGTGTGTGAGAGAGAGAGAAGAGAGAGAGAGAGAGAGAAAGTAAAAAAGTTTTTTAAATTATTGAAAAAAACGTACATATATATAAAAATTATCTAACGTCTAACACACACACACACACACACACACACACACACATTATATATATATATATATATATATATATATATATATATATATATATATATAAAAAGGACGCGTAAAAGCATATGCATGTTGTTAAAATAAATTGTTTTTGTTTTTTCTTAAAAAGAAAAGTAAGGGTACCCTAGTTAGATTTTAAAATCAGAATGATTTTCTTTTTTTCGCTCAATGCTCCTCAGAGAAAAAAAATACATTGAAAGATGGTAATGTAGTTTAGTTTTTGTTGTAGACAACGGAATAGTCAGAAAGCAATGAGAAAAAAAGGGAATTTTTTTTTCTCAATAAGACAAAGAATTCGTAAAATTACGAAACTTACACACTCACAAGGGGGTTATATATATATTATATTATATATATATATATATATAATATATACAAGACAAAACGTAACCCGTTGAGTCACCCATTTCTTGCTTTCTGGAGGATATTCTGGAATTATTTATAAGATGTACTGGCCACACAAGAACTAAACGAAATTAATGATTTATTTCACATTAAGGCCATCTATCTATCTATACATATATAAAGGGTAGATGTGTATGTATGTATGTATGTCCGGTGGAAACTACGAAAATAAAACAATTTACGACAAACTAAATATAAATACATTCATTCACTATCACCAGATCTTGCATTTTGAGGAAAAAATGAAGATTTGATTTATATTCGTGAAGATAATTAAAAAATAAAATTTAAATAGTAAGAGCATTTTTTATTTTATTTTAATAGGAGACACTGATTTTTCTTTTCCGAGTATATGTGCACTCTTTTTCTGACGACCCACCAAGCCGGATCAACGCAAAGGTCAGTTACTTAATTGCGCTCTTTAACCATGGCTAGGTAACCAGTCTGGGAGAAGGAAAACTTTGAATTCGAACCTCTTAAGCTCCACTTAAAAAAATTTACCTTGTGTCACATCCTGCCCGTGCCGAGAGGTTGGTAGAGAGGTGGTTGTTTTACGGTATATCAATCCCCTTTTGGGGTCATTTAATACCGAATAGTCATTTTGATAAATAAAGGACTTGCTTACAGTACTTTAAGTGGTCACCCAATTAAGTGCTGAACTGGATCATTGCTGCTTAACTTCTGTTATCTAGCGGAAACCAGTGTTTTCAGCGTGACTTGACCGTAATTTTAGGAGAGAAGAGAGAGAGAGAGAGAGAGAAGAGAGGAGGAATGGAAATGTAGGGAGAGAGATTCTGTTGAGGAGAGAAAGAGATGTAAGATTAGAGAGGTTGGTTGGATGTTTAGTGGTTTTATTTTGTGATCAAGTGAGAACCGGTGCCTTCAGTGCCATTTGACCATAACGAGAGAGAGAGAGAGAGAGAGAGAGAGAGAGAGAGAGAGAGAGAGAGAGAGAGAGAGAGAGAGAGAGAGAGGGGTGTAAGGAAAGAG
>CM042173.1:38812792-38867792 GCA_023376005.1 Doryteuthis pealeii | reverse complement strand
AGACAGACAGAGACATAAGCTCCGTTATAATAAGATGATATTTAATAATTGTTATGTCTATGTGGATAATTTCGAAGGAAATTATAGGCCTGGAAAAAAAAAGAATGTTCCCGCTTATGGGAAGATAAAGTATAGCAGAAACGAGGAGGTTGATTTACACGTGTGTTTATTCCGAAGACGCCATATTGGTTCTTTCTTCTCTATCTCCTTCTCTAGAGAGTGGAGGTTGTAGGGAGATAATTAAAATACAATACGAATGATAATAATAATAATGAAATTGCGTACAGTGCTCAGGTGCATTACCACTCACCGACGATGCATGTATAGCTCAACAAATAATGAACAAATGTCAGGAAAATGAACAGTGTATAGTCATATATATATATATATATATATATATATATATATATATATATATATATATATATATATATATATATTAGTTGAATGAAGTGACAAATAAAAGTTTTAGCTTTATTCATTTATTTGGGAACGATATTACTACTAATGGTTTCCTGCTAAAAGCATTATCAGGTAAACGAAATGTTTTTTTTTTGTTTTTTAAACCATTTCATTTACCTGATGAATGCTTTTAGCTGGAAACCATTGGTAGTAATATCGTTCCCAAACAAATGAATAAAAGCTAAAACTTTTATTTGTCACTTCATTCAACTATCAACGCTCTATCACGGATATTGAGCACTCGTCTAATAACACTGTACGTTGGATTACTATTAATTTTTCTAGTATACTAGTACCAACTATACACATTATATATATATATATATATTATATATATATATATATATATATATATATATATATATATATATATATATATATATATATCGTGAAAAATACAAGGTTCAAATAATGAAATAACTTTTAATACACTCAGTGTTTAATATTGATTTTTCGAACTGGTGTTCTCATTTATTGTGTTATGTATAAACACAACGTTTTGACCGCGGTATCCTTCAGCTTTCCTCAGGTATTTCCTGTGTATTAGAGCATAGTAATGACCCAACATGGGAAATCATTTTTAATAGTTTGACTGTTGATCGAAGAATTTTTGAAGATCCTATTCAAATAAGGACGTCATTGATTTTGCACGCCTATCATTTCGATATGCGCCACGAGAAGAATCACGATCATTTAAAAGAAAATACAGACAAAAACATTCCTTGTTAACAAAGAATTTGAGCATTTGTCTCGTTTTGTTCAGTTATTTTTTATTTTTTATTTTTTTTCTAATTTGACCTTTGAATACATTTCAGGTTTCAGAACACCTTGTGGGGATTAAATGAAAATAAAAATAAGATAAAATAAAAAATTAAAAAATAAAATTCTTCCTGGACCTCTCACACAGTATGAACCCTCTGGGCATGCACATAGAAAAAGGTCCCTTCCTGGCGCCAAAAAGATCCTTCGACCATTCCAACGCAGACCTTTACTGGAAACACACGTTATTGACTAGCTGAGGAGAAAATATCATATATATATATATATATATATATATATATATATATATATATATAGTCATTCACAGACACGTGTTTCGACTTATCAAGTCTCTTCAGTGTGGCTAGACATTTGTAAGCTGCCTACAACCGGGGTTGAAATCCGATCGGTTCAGTGTCAGTCAGACACCTTAACCGTGCTCCATCCCTTATATAGGAGAGAGTTGCGTTTACGCTTTTGTTGGCGGTCGTAAGCTAAATTCCCCCCAAAGTACTTAACCCTGGGGGATGGGGAGCATATATATAGTCATCCACATATATATATATATATATATATATATATATATATATTGAAATGAAAAATTAAAGAAAGAAAATGTTCAATGGATAAAATAGGATTTATTTTATTCTATTTTATTATACTGACACGTGTTTCGGCCAGGAGCATAAATTAAAAAACAAATTTTATATAAAAAAAATTCAAATATTCCTCATGCATTGAAAATTAAAATTCCACCTGACTTTGTTCCTTATATTCTCCAGCCAACTTCTCTCCTTTTCAAAATCCGCTGCATGCGACGATGATGTCAACATGACTGTTTCTCTATCGCTGTAGAACGTTTTCTTCAAGCGGTTTCAAAAAAGTTATTTTTTCGAATATCTCAGAATTTCTCCGTATTTCAACCGATTTGATTTAAAACAACAAGGATTTTCTCTGACCAAGGCCGTTATTTCCTTGTATACTAAAAAATTTGTTGTAGTTTTTCTATTATTGTTATTTTATTCTATTTTGTATTTAAAATTATGATAGATAGAATACATGTGTACATGGATAAACCCCTGGCCGAAACACATGTCAGTATAATACAATAAAATAAAATGAATCCTATTTTATCCATTCAACATTTTCTTTCCTTTATTTTTAATTTCAACATATCGTCGGATTCGCTTCCATTTTTAACTCACCACACACACACACACACACACACACACACATATATATATATGCAAAATGAATGGAAGTGAATCCGACAGTGTGAAATAAATATTTAGAAAAAACAAACACATGATGTTAAAATTCGCTGACAGAATTCTGTTTCGACCCTTTATTGAAGTGGTCTTCATCAAGAGTGAGTTGTGTATAATAGAGAGAACGGTGAAAGTGGACCCTTATGAGACGAAAGTGGTGCAGATGAAACGTTCAATATTATTATTATATTATATATATATATATATTATATATATATATATATATATATATATATATGCCTGTTTACTCCATTCTGTCATTTGCTCCATCGGTTTACTTGTATTCAACCGCAGTTTGCACGAGTTGACACTATACTGTAAAGAACAACGATTTTATCGAAAGGAAATCGGTGAGTGTGTGTGAATGAAAGTAGACAAGATGAATTATAAAAGGCGTCAATTTTGAAGCTCAAAACAAACAAATATGTCGTCAAGTCATCGATGGGATTCCTTCTCGTTGATATCATGCAATTTCGGATAACCTGCTGTGTGTTAATTGGAGAAAAGAGGAGATTGTCAAATTAACGTTATTCCCCTGAGATTCCATCAACGGGGAAATATGCGGCATTGGCAACCTGACGAAACAAAAAGCGGTAATTTTCACCTTTAGTTTGTTAAAATTCCTAGCATAAAATTGTACGTGCGCATTATCTGAAATGAACTTAATTGTTATTAAGAACACGTTTTATGATATTTTTGTGTTAAAGCATGCAGTTGTATTGTTTTCGAAAAAGTTTCTAAGATTAGTATATTTCGCACGAACACATTCAAAATGCGGCATTGGCAACCTGACGAAATAACAAGCTTATGAAGAAACATCCATTACACGTAGGGATTATGTGTAAGACTTGGTGACATTTACATTAAGTTTAACCTGTGTTTAAAAAAAACAACTTACATACAACAATTTCAAAACAACAAGTCATAAAGTATTAAATACATAAAAAAGATCCAGGATAAAGGTCTAACCGCATCAGCGTGTATATGTCAATTCCACAGTGTGACAACAAACGAACACAGTCTTGTGGTATCGTGAGATACTGCTGGGGGGACTCTTTGTTAATGGTAATGATGTTTTGGCCCCGAAACCATGTCTGAATCCAGATTCATCATCTGATGCTACAGTGTAAACAACAGTCGTTGTTAGGTTTGTTAAGTTTGTTTTGTTTTACGGCATATCAACCTCGGTGGGTCATTTAATGCCAATAAAGTTTTGAAATAAATCAATTCTTAATGGATAATACAATTTTTGTATAAATACATTTTTCTATTTAACCCATAGATGGGACCCTAACAGGTACTACCACTCCGGGTCAGAGTGGACCAGGGAGCAATGGTGATGAATGGGGTGCTCCACATTTCCCAAACCTCCAAAACTGGAACCTCACCATCAGATAGAGTTTAACGTCATTCCCAGGACATGTAGACCCGCAGCCACTGCCTTCAAGCACCCATATGATAAAAAGGGGTTGGGGCTTGCCATAATGACAATAGGGTTGGGAAAATCATATAGGTGCTAGGGCTTGACGTGACCAGCCGATTGATCGGAGGGGGCCTCTCCGATCGCCCGTCTAGCCCAAGAAAGGGCCAAAGTGGAGTATTGCATGTCATGAACTGCTCATCCACCTGGGCTCTATCCTTAAGCACCACGGATCGCCACCCACGGCCAACAAGTGGCCCCATTGGGGGAGTCTTACCCCTCTGCAGAGGTGCAGTCGGTGCATTCTAACGCCCCAGCCGACAGGGCGCAACAGTCGTTGTAAGAAATTATTATGTTATTTACTAAAGTTCTGCTGAGTATAGCACTCAGGCCTTATATAAATTTATGCAATTTTATTTTAGACATATTCTAAATTATTTGTACTAGCAAAATAAAAAAACACCCTCCGGGCGATGTAAAAATAGATTTTTGAAACATATTGCCTGAGGAGTGAAGTTAAAAATTCAATGTCAGCGAGTTTGTACCCTAAGTAAGTAAAATCATCAAATTCATTAAAGGATTAAGAAATAAAACAATTTGAAATGTAAACTTTAAATATGTATTAAAATAAAATAAACTATATATAGATATATAATACCAGTCATGTATTTATTAAAACTTGTTTTAAAAAACAAGGAGGACTGTCTAATGTTGCATGTTCAAATTTTGAGTGTATTTATTCTATGTTATTTTGGGTAATGTGATGTAAGCAGTGACGTAGTTTTTGTTACAGACAAAAAACGGAAGCGAATCTCCATTATTAATAGATAATAGATTAGATAGGACAGTCTAACAAAAAATGTAAATATGAATGCAATTCATTAACTTCTACACATGAAATAACCCTAGACCGGTTGACATGCCATTAAAATTCAATCAATCAACCACGATAAAACAGTAGTAAACAACAAACATAAACAAAATCAGAATTGAATCCTTCTTTTAAATATATTTTCATGTGACTCGTTGTTTTTTCCAGTTTTAAAATGGCTGCCACTTTAAAGCAACTGACTGCATTTTTCTTGCATTTTTTTGTTCTTTTTTTAAAATTATTATTCATCTAGCCAGGGTCCAATTTAGCTCAGTCGGTAAAGCAACGGCCTCGGAACCACAATGTTCCAGATTTGAAACCTTCGACTCAGCGCATGAGTAGCATAGCCTGGATCTGTGCAAGTGGAGAGCTGATTATATGTGTAAATTAATAAAAAAACAACTCAAAAGCGTTTCCTGGTTTGAAAAAGGACATGGAAATATTTTTACCAGTTAAAGATATTTCCATATTATTTGATTTTTTTAAAGATTCGATTTAATGATGTAATCGAATATTTCTCCTATATTACTCGTTTTTCTTTTAAAAATTAAAACACTCAACCCTGACTATGTCCTTTTGTTTACATGTTTAATTTTATGTTTGTCTATTATTATTATTATTATTATTACCTTATTTTATATTCAAAATGATTTTAAATAGAGTACTGTATGTGTAAGCAAATGTTGGTCGAAACACGTGTTGACATATAACAATAAATTTCATCCATACCAAAATACTTTTTTTCTTCCATTTATCTTGTCAACATAAGTTTAAAGTTTTTTCCTTCATTTATTGAATATTTTGCTCTGTCCGTCCACTCACTGGCACTAGACGCATTGAGCTCTCATTACGATTTACCTGCATCATTTTGGTTAAACCACACATGGAAAGATCCTAACTACAAGGATATATATATATATATATATATATATATATATATATATATATATACATTCGTGAACCATACGCGAAACCCTTACAATTATATAAATATATATATATAAATACACACACACATACACACACACATGCACACACACACCACACACACACACACACATATATATATGTATATACATATATATATATATATATATATATATATATATATATATTCGTGAAGCATACGCGAAACCCTTACAATTTATATATATAATATATATATATATATATATATATATATATATATAATATACAAACTTGTTGGTAAATCCTCGCGGTAAGAAAAAAAAAACAGCAAATAGTTTGATTGTAAAAATATACTATCAAACATTACCCGGGGAGAAAAAAAATTTTTTGAAAAAAGAAAAGACCAAGATAATCATACCAACCAAAAATAATCTATTGGTACAATATTTGGCCAAAAGAAAAAAGTAGAGCAAATAATAAAGATAAATCTAATGAGTCAGATGAACCTACTAAAAGTTTCGTTTAATGCTCTTCAGGGTTAAGATCTGACTCTAAGAGTCAGATTTTAGAACTGAAGAGCATTAAGCGAAACTTTTAGTAGGTTCGTCTGACTCATTAGATTTATCTTATATATATATATATATATATATATATATATATATATATATATATTCATGAAGCATACGCGAAACCCTTACGATTTATATATATATATATATATATATATAAACTTTTCTGCAAGTGCTATTCTTCCATTTGGAGTGATGACCACTCGCCATTAAATATAAATGTTGTCTCCAATCTGTCTGAAATCTATAAACAATATTGATAATTAATTTCTACGTGCAAACATTAAGTGTTTTACATTTCTGAAAAAAAAGAAATCTCCACTCGGCAAAGAAATGAAAGATTATTTCTTTTCTTTCTTTCAATACTCACCAATATTCACGTGTCTGACAATGAAATGGCATTAAGATAATTGTTTTCTTTCGATCTAATTAATTTGAGATATTTTTTCTTCTTCTGGAAATGAGAAGGGGAAAACAAATACCTTTGCAATTAATCTAACAAATAGCAGTTTGTACTTTCTGTTGGATAAAATGAATATGCACTAAAAAATGCACATCAACACACAGAAATAAACACCAACTGACAGACAGACAAACAGACAGACACAGACACACACACACACATATATATATATTGATATACATATATATATTTACCAAGCCCTCCGCACGAGCAGGATGCAACACAAGGTCAATTTCTTAAGCGGAGTTTAACAGGTTGGAATTCAGAGTTTTCCTTCTCCTAGACTGGTTACCTAGCCATGGTTAAAGAGTCCAGTCTGCCCTGCTATTTATCCATTGCTGGATTCATACCTTTCCCAAGGGTATTAGCGCCATGTGAAATGCCAACGGCTTCGTCCAAGAATTGAACTCGCGTTGACGAGTCCATTTACTACGACTCTAACCATTAGACCACGCGCCTGTATATTGATATACATATATGTAAAAAAGTAAAGTCGTCGGGGCGGCCTAAAGTCGGTATCAGCCAGTCAGCGAGGGAGTCTATCCCCTTTTCAATAGCGCTAGACCAAGGAGATTGTTTTAGCATCTGAGATGGAGCGCCACACCTACCATCAGTTCCTTACTTTACCGCACAGATCCCTGTGCTAATCATACGCTGCGTTGGCGAGGACCGGTATCGAACAAGGAAGCTTGTGGTTTCTAGCCGAACGCTCTACCGACTGAGCTAACCTGGGGGGGGGGCATATATGTATGTATATGAATATATACATATATATACATATATGCATGTAGGTATATCAATATATATATATATATATATGTGTGTGTGTGTGCATGCACATGTGCACGTGTATGTGTATGTTGGTGTTTATATCAATCCATATATATATATATATATTGGTGTATATATATATATATATATGTATATATATATATATATATATATATATATATATATTTCATAGAACACGACGAACATTTTATGTCTGACAAGTTTCTTTCCGATCTTCTCAAGTTGTCTGGCCATTTTATTAACGTCTGGGTGGAGTTGGTTAATAAGTACACCAAAGGTTTTATCATAAGTACTTTCGGCATTTGAGAATATGATTGCTGTATTCAAAGTTAATCTTGTTTAAAGTATTTTATATATATATATAATATATCCTTTTAAGGAACGGAATTAAGTATATGTATTGACTGACAAATGTGTATAATATAGATGGATATATAAAAAAAAACAGGTTGAGATAGATAGATAGATAGATAGATAGATAGATAGTGAACAGGGATAGACAGATATATACATAGATAAATAGACATTGAGCAGACTGCGGTAGATTGACAGATATATAGACAGACAGACAGACAGATAGATAGATAGATAGATATTGAACAGACCATGATAGATAGATAGTTAGAGATTGACCAGGCTGATAGATAGATAGATAGATAGATAGATAGATAGACATTGAACAGACTGAAATAGATAGATAGATATTGAACAGACTGAGATAGATAGATATATAAGGAGCCAACTGAGAGATAGATAGATAGAAGTGTAGATAGATAAGGAACAAGGTGAGTTTCTCGCCTATGCACTCTTCAGATCTTAATATATATATATATATATAATATATATATATATCGCTTTCTATGTATACATACATATATATATATATATATATATATATATATATATATATATATATATATATATGAAGTGGTCAAACGATGTGTTTGAAATGGCGAATCGCGCACAAAGCACTGCCCTGTCTATAGCTCTGCTGATGAGGCCTAATGGGCTGAAATGTACATACAGAGATCGACTTTTTCTCGATTTGTTTACGCTTTACATTTAAACCGATATGCACGCCTAATTCATTTAATTATAATTAATTAATTAACAAATTAGGTATGACTTTAATTAAGCACATAATCTCCCTAAATATATATATATGTGTGTGTGTGTGTGTGTGTGGTTAATTCAAATTGATACACATTGTATTTACATAAATTTTATTATATTAATAACCATACAATTAGTATCAACTCCCCCTCAAGCAAGATCCCATATGACCAAATATACACTGCATCAAAGCATGTGGGATGAAGCAGCTGACTCAAGAACTACCAAGGCCATTGAAAACATTTATAGTGGAATGCAGCATGCCCTGAACTTCACGTTTGGGAAAGCATTGTTTGCAATAACAGCGTGTACAATTAGATTGACAAGGCTGAAAGACACGACCCCCCCCCCGCAGGTCAGATTGAGTTGACACCCATTTGACCTGCACCGCAGCATCAAAACCAGGAATATATCGACCTGAGACAGAAATGACACAGTCGTAGGTGTAGTTGATTCACATCTACATACTATCTATGATATCATACGTAGTTTTTCAAAATTCTCTGTATTTTGATCGTTTTAACTTCAAATATCAAATATTTTACCCTGATGAAGGCCGTTTTTTCTTTGTATGCTTAAATATTTGATAATTTTATATTATTATTATTTTTTTAATTTTCAAATAATAATAAATAGAATACATGTGTACATGAACAAACTCCCGGCCAAAACACGTATTGGTATCTCAAATTAAATCTATTTTATCCATTCAACATTTTCTTTCCTTGATTTATTTATCCTTTCAACATATCGTCGGATTCATTTTCATTTTCAGCTTACACACACACACACACACACACACACATATATATATATGCATATATATATATATATATATATATATGTGTGTGCACAAATATTTGTAACCATGGAATATATATATATATATATATATATATATATATATATATATATATATATATATATATAGCATTCTTATGATTTATATTTGTCTTGTAAGTTCTTTTTAATAATTTAAAAGTTATGACAATGCTTTAAATATAATTACTAATTACACATAAACATGAACATATTATGAGTATAAACACACACACATACACACACACACACATACACACACACATATATATATATATATATATATATATATATATATATATATATCAGTCAGCCACAGACACGTGTTATATATATATATATATATATATATATATATATATATATATATATTTTAAGGCAAAATAATGCAGATTTATGTTGAAAAAAAAAAAAAAAAAAATTATATATATATATATATATATATATATATTATATAAGAATACGTCGGTTTGGGTGTGTCTCGTTAAGGTGCGTATATATTAGCATATGTATTAGCATGTGTGTAAACGCATTGCAATTTCATATTTAGAGAAAAAAAAGGAAATTCCATGGTGGGTGATTTTCCTTTGTGTACTTACTGCAATTCATGTTTTTTCGATCATTTATATCCGTATCTGTTTCTTCGATTCTTGTTCCATCCTTTCTCACACAAAAACAACTGAAAGACAAAAAAATAAATAAATAAATGTTCATTATTCTTTAATTAATCGATAATTATAATCAAATTATATTCACTTAAATTTTCAGTGTCATTTTTGCATCGTCTTCTTCCCACCTCCTTGACTGACTCAATAATTAGTGACTCATTTGTTGTATTGTGAAGAGATTGTTTAGTTAACTTAATTAACAGGTTTAAACAAATCAGTTAGTTAAGTATTTGTAGTTTAATGATTTGAAGCATTGATACTTAGTTTTGACGATGATGAACATTGTTTGAGATTATAATTTCTTTTTATTGTTGTTGTCTATTTCTTTTTTTATTAATCAATAAATATCATTTGTGAATAATGAGTCTACATAATCGGATTTTTAAAATGTTTCTTTTATGAGTGGCGCCGATTTCCAGAAAGCAAAAGGAATTCATGTATTTAAGTAAAAGAGCAGATTCTTCAGAAATGTCCATTTAATTAATATTTATTTCTCTGAATGTTTGAGATGAGGCTTGAAGATTAGTATTATCTGCGTTATTCGGAATTTTGTCCCCATCTTCATTGTTATTTGTACAACGTTTCGGCCGATATGCCCTCCGACTTTCTTCAGGTATTTCTTGTCGGAATGAGAACAGGATACCCCCGTGGAATAAATAAAGGGTTAGGTTCAAAGTTCCGTGATGGCTCCCGATTACGACAAGAAAGTTCCCGAGTTCGAAAAGAAGGTTCCCGAGTCTGAGAAGGTTCCCGAGTCCGACAAGGTTCCTGAGTCCGACAAGAAATACCTGAAGAAGGCCGGAGGGCATATCAGCCGAAACGTTGTACAAATAACAATGAAGATGGGGACAATAGTCCGAATAACGCAGATAATACTAATTAATATTTGTCTGACTTTTTTTTAGATGAGGCTTGATAATTTGTAGTATTTGCATTTTCCGGACTATTATTCTCATCTTTATTGTTATATACACAACGTTTCGGTCGATATGCCCTATCTTCAGGTGTTTCTTGTCGAACTCAGGGACCTTCTTAAACTCAGGAAACTTCTCTTCAAACTCAGGAACCATCTTATCGAACTCGGGAACCTTCACGGAACTTCGAATTAAACCCTTTATTCAATCCACAAGAGTTGACTGTTCTCATTTTGTTAACCATGACAATAATCTGAATAATCCAAATAATCCAAATTATCAAGCATCATCTAAAAAATAACGAAAAACAGCTGATGAAGGCCGGAGGGTATATCGGCCAAATGTTGTGTATATAACAAGAAAGAGAACAATAGTCCAAATTATCAAGCAAAACCCTTTATTCAATCCATGAGAGTAGACTGTTCTCATTCTGTTAACCATGACAATAGTCTGAATAATCCAAATAATACAAATAATCCAAATTATCAAGAATCATCGGATTTTTTAAATGTTTCTTTTATGAGTGGCACTGATTTCCAGAAAGCAAAAGGAATTCATGTAATTAAGTAAAAAAGCAGATTCTTCAGAAATGTTCATTTAATTAACATCTTACTATAATGGAGATTCGGTGCCTGTCTGTCTGCAATCAAAACTATGTCACTGCCTACATCATAAAGCCCCCAGGAATTGCATAAGTTTATCAATGAGTATTTGATTTATAGTCAAAATCATTAATACATAGAATAAATCTTACTTGCAATTTCTAGGCAGGTGCTCTAATGTCAAAAGTTCAACAAAAATTTAAAATCTGAATAATCCAAATAATCCAAATAATCCAAATTATCAAGCATCATCTAAAAATAAAGAGAAACAGCTGATGAAGGCCGGAGGGTATATCGGCCAAATGTTGTGTATATAACAAGAAAGAGGAGGACAATAGTCCAAATTATCAAGCAAAATTCGGACAAACATTAAATTAGTATCAAAATTTATCATCAAGTCTTTGTAAATTTTAAATTCTAGGGCAGAATGTTACTGGGGTATCTGTACTATATCATCATCATCATCATGTCGCGCATACAGCACGGGTATCCATGACAATCTTTCGCCAACCTTCCCTATCATTCATTGCACCTGGGAGCTCCTCTGCGTAGCAGCCAGCATCCTCACATAGCTGGTCAATGTAGGTCCTTGCTGGGCGCCACACACTTGCATGTCCATGTGTTGGCTTCCATAGGAGAACGTCGCTCACGAGTTCATCCTTGCTTCTCCAACAGTGTCCTGCATGTCTTGTCCGTCTCGCTCGGATAGTTTGTGAAATGGGGGGCAGATGACCGTACAGCTGTTTCCTTGTGGGGTGCTGCTTCCATGACTTGTTTAAGACTGCGCGCAGCATTCTTGTGCAGCTCCCATCTATCTTATTCTCAAGACGCTTTGTTAGGGTCCAGGATTCACTATCAAAATTGATTTATGTGTTAGTATATACAAGATGCCGATCTTTTTTGGTTATGAGAACCTCCAAGAAGATGTCAGTTGAAATGTTCGGAAGATTTGATGATTTTCATGTCAATCTCTCTGTGGAATTGGTTTTGTTTTTTTTCAAAGAATCTATTTTTATCTTGTTATGTAAACCATGAATTTATCCTAGATTCCCAGATGAAGCCAATATGATTCCAACCATTTTTCTTTGTCTTAGATATTATTTTTAGAAAGACACAGAGAAAAGTAAAGCATAATTTATTTGGCTGGCTGGTTGAAATTCACAGCATCTCAACCCTTGTTGGGTTATTTCATGCCAAAGACATTTTGCTTTATTCATTCTAGAGTGGTATTGAAAAATTTTTATAACTCAATTTTTACTAAAACATCTTTTTTAAAAGATGTGACCCTAACAGGTACTACCACTCTGACAAGGAGAGCATAGTGTTACAATGTGTTTGAAGAAAAAAATTTAATACCAGTAGAGCGTTCGGCTAGAAACCACAAGGTTCCTAGTTCGATACCGGCCCTCGCCAACTCAGCGTATAAGTAGCACAGGGATCTGTGCGGTAAAGTAAGGAGCTGATGGTAGGTGTGGTGCTCCACCTCAGATGCTGAAATAATCTCCTTGGTCTAGCACTAGTGAAAAGGGGATAGGCTCCCTCGCTGTCTGGCTGAAACCGACTTTAGGCCGCCCCGACGACTACTTTTTAAAGAATGAATAAAACAAAACATCTTTGGCATAAAATAACCCAAAGGGTTGACATGCCATAAAATACGAACAATCACAACCACTATGCATTCTATTTTATCTTCCTCCCTTTTACCCAACTATTTCTTTTCTGTTTTTCTCACTAGGAGTCGCCAGTCATATCAATTCTATCAATTCAGTACACGGAGACAAATTTCAACACACGTGTTTATGGTGTGAGAGTGGTGATAGAAATCAAGCACTTTCCTTCTTTTCTTTCTTATTTCCTTTTTCTTTCTTCCCTTTTCCTTATTTCCTTTTTCTTTCTTTCTTCCCTATTTCCTTCTTTCTTTCCTTCTTCCTTTCTTCTTATTTACTTTTTCTTTCTTCCTTTTTCCTTATTTCCTTTTTCTTTTTTCTTCTTCATTATTCCTTTCTTTCTTTTTCTTCCTTTCTTTCTTATTTCTTTTCTTTTCTTTCTTTCCTTCTTTTTTCTTCTTATTTCTTTTTTCTTTCTTCCTTTCTTATTTCCTTTCTTCCTTTCTTTCTTCCTTATTTCCTTCTTCTTCTTTTCTTCTTTTTCTTTTCTTTTCTTCCTATTTTTTTTCTTTCCTTTCTTCTTCCTCTTATTCCTTTCTTCTTTCTTCTTCTTTCTTTCTTATTTCCTTTTCTTCTTTTCCTTTTTCTTATTTCCTTTTTTTCCTTCTTTCTCCTATTTCCTTCTTTCTTTTTTCTTTTTTTCTTTTTTTTTCTTTTTTCTTCTTTCTTTCTTATTTCCTTTCTTCTTTTCTTTTCTTTCTTTCCTTTTTCTTTCCTTCTTTTTTCTTTCTTATTTCCTTTTCTTCTTCCTTCTTTCCTTCTTTCTTTCCTTCTTCCTTTCTTTCTTATTTCCTTTTTCTTGCTTGCCTTTTTCTTATTCCTTTTTTTCTTCCTTTCTTTCTTTCCTTCTTCCTTTCTTTCTTATTTCCTTTTTCTTGCTTGCCTTTTCTTATTCCTTTTTCTTCCTTTCTTTCTTCCTTCTTCCTTTTTCTTATTTCTTTTTTTTTCTTTTTCTTCTTCCTTTCTTTCTTATTTCCTTTTCTTATTTTTTCTTTTCCTTATTCCAAAGTGTATACGACTATGTCTGGCGTGTAAAATGAGATCGTGGGGGGTGTAACAGGCGATTGGAGAGATTGAACTCACATCCTCCTGATTGTGAGTCATGGCTTGACGTCGGACTACCTTGTTGACGTGCATGTAAATTACTACACTGTGCAATTGACTCGGATGTGGGATGTTAGTGTGATTATTTTAAGGCCTGCCTTAACACATGGTGCAGTTGCGTACGAATCTTGCTGACGAGGACAGTGACGTATGACAGGAATGAAGCAAGTGACTGCGAGAGAGGTGAAATCTGGGGGACTACTGAGTTTTGGGTAAAGTAGAAAGAAGGTCAGAGAAAAACGGTTACTGAGAGAGCAGTTTGCTGAACGAAAGGGATTACTGTTGTTAATTGAACAGACTCCAGTTGAAAAAAACTTTATTATAGTGAGTTTATTACATTGTATCAGATATCTGTCCTGAAAGACTACAACTTACTTCCTTCCCTTTCTTTCTTCCTTCCTTTCTTCCTCATTTCTTTACTTTCTTTCTTCCTTTCTTTCTTTTTACTTCTATTTTACTTTCTTTCTTTCTTCCTTATGTCCTTTCTTTCTTTCCTTCTTTTCTTTCTTATTTCATTTTTCTTTCTTCTTTTTTTCTTATTTCCTTTTTTCTTCCTTTCTTTTTTCTTTATTTCCTTTCTTTTATTTCTTCTTCTTTTCTTCCTTTTTTCTTTCTTTTCTTTTTTCTCTTTTCTTTTTCTTCCTTTTTCCTTATTTCCTTTTTTCTTTCTTTCTTCCTTATTTCCTTTCTTTCTTTCCATCTTCCATCTTCCTTTCTTCCTTATTTCCTTTCTTTCTTCTTTCTTTCTTCCTTCTTATTTCCTTTTTCTTTCTTCCTTTTTTCTTATTTCCTTTTTCTCCCTTCTTTCTTCCTTCTTTCCTTTCTTTCTTCCCTTCTTCTTTCTTTTCTTATTTCCTTTTCTTTCTTCCTTTTCTTATATCCTTTTCTTCCTTTTTTCTTCCTTCTTTCTTCCTTATTTCCTTCTTTTCCTTCTTCCTTTCTTTCTTTCCTTCTTCTTTTCTTCTTCCTCTTTCTTCCTTTTTCTTATTTCCTTTTTTTCTTTCTTTCTCCTTATTTCTTCTTTCTTTCCTTCTCTTTTCTTTCTTATTTCCTTCTTCTTTTTTCTTTTCCTTTTTTCTTCCTTTCTTTCTTCCTCATTTCTTTCTTTCTTTCTTTCCTTCTTCTTTTCTTTCTTATTTCCTTTTTTCTTTTTTCTTTTCTTCCTCTTCTTTTCTTTCTTATTTTTTTCTTTCTTCTTCTTTTTTCTTATTTCCTTTTTCTTTCTTCCTTTCTTATTTCCTTTTTCTTTCTTCTTCTTTCCTTATTTCCTTTCTTTCTTTCCTTTTCTTTCTTTCTTTCTTTTTCCTTTTTTCTTTCTTTCTTTCTTTTCTTCTTTTCTTCCTTTTTTCTTTTTTTTTCTTTTCTTTTCTTCCTTATTCCTTCTTTCTTTCCTTCTCTTTCTTTCTTTATTTCCTTCTTCTTTTCTTTCTATTTCCTTTTTTTCTTTCCTTCTTCCTTTCTTTCTTACTTCCTTATTTTCTTTCTTACTTCCTTTCTTAAATCACTTGTGCCATATATACATATATATATATATATATATATTTATTCATTGCGATATACCCAACTATTTCATTTCTGAAATCACCAGTCATATCAATTCTATCAGTTCAGTACATGGACACCAATTTCTACCCTCTTGTTTATGGTGTGAGTTTTATTACATTGTATCAGATATCTGTCCTGGAAGACTACAACCATAATATACATATATATTTATTCATTGCGATATATACATAAATTAATTTGCTATCTTTATTTCAATCTATTCATAACCATTAATATATATTGCTTTACACAAATCATTCACCATCTTGATTGTCATTTTGTTATGATCGCATGATCACATCTTATATTCATGAGAATTATATCTATTAATAATGGAGATTTGCTTCCGGTTTTTGTCTGTAACAAAAACTATGTCACTGCTTACGTCACACTACCTAAAATGTCATAACGTAGAATAAATATACTCAAAATTTGAGCATGGAATGTTAGACAGTCCTCATTGTTTTTTTTTTTAAACAAGTTTTAATAAATACATACCTGGTATTATCTATCTATATATAGTTTGTTTTATTTTAATATATATTTAAAGTTATCAGAACTAAGTTTCCATTTCAATTTTTTAATATTTTTTACTCCTTTAATAAATTTATTTTATTTTTTACTCCTTTAATGAATTTGATGATTTTACTTTACTTATGATACAAACTCTCTGATATTAAATTTTCAACTCAGGCAATATTTATTTTACGTCGCCCAGAGGGCGTTTTTTTATTTTGCTAGTAATAGCAAAATTGGTGGAGTGGTTTGTTATCGGCATCAGCTGGACAACAATGTAGTTTGAATAAATTCAAAATCTGAGGGAGTTAAGTGGGGAATTTTCATAACAGTTATTGTTTTGATTGATTGATGATGACACCGACTTAACCCATCCAGATGAGCACGATGACAGGCAAAATTATTCATATCAAGCTTCATCTTATAAATACTGACAAATGAGGTAGTCTATCTAACTGACTCTTTTCACTTTCACAAGACCAAGGAGATTGTTTTGAAAGCAGGAAAAGACAAGAGGAAGACTAACCCCTTTTCAATGACTGGGTAGGCCTCCTCCTTTCACAACTCAAAGGAAGGTGTGTCTGAGACAATGCTTTGATAACAGACTCTTAATAACACATTGCCTTAATATAAATAAACGACCGGGAATTTTTGGGAAATAATTTTAAAATCCTGGGGTACTGTAAAAGCGCCATATGAGAACGTATTCAGTGTTTGGTTTGGTTTGGTTTGTTTTACGACATATCAACCTCAGTGGGTCATTTAATGCCGATAAAGTTTTGAAATAAATTAATTCTTAATGGATAATCAATCTTTTTATAAATACATTTTTCTATTTAACCTATAGATGGGACCCTAACAGGTACTACCACTCTGGGTCAGAGCGGACCAGGGAGCAATGGTGATGAAGGGGCTCTCAACATTTCCCAAACCTCCAAAACTGGAACCTCACCATCAGATAGAGTTTAACGCCATTCACAGCACATGTAGACCCTCAGCCACCGCCTTCTAGCACCCATATGATAAAAATGGTTGGGACTTGCCATAAGGGCAATAAGGTTGGGACAATCATATAGGTGCTAGGGCTTGACGTGACCAGCTGTTTTTTGCATCTGAGGTGGTGCAGCATATTATAATGGTATTACTGCATATTACTCACAAAAGTTTTAGAAGTTTGGAGAGAAAAAAAACAAAAAACAATATCCAACAAAAAACAAAAATAAATTATTTGTTTTATTAGCTCGATCGGTAGAGCATTCACCTAGGCATCACAAGGTTCTGGATTCAATACCAGTCCTTGTCAACTCAGCACATGAGTAGCACAGCCTGAGTAATCTGATTTGTTCAGTAAGGCATCTTAGCTAAATCAATCTCCCTAGTCTAGCACTAGCAAAAAGAGGATAGACTCCCTTGCTGTTCGATGGATACTGATAATAAGCCACTCCAAAGACTTTACCTTTTGATATATAAATATTTGTAACTGCCAAATCTTATTTCAAGTCAGGGTAATTAAGTTTCATATTAATGGAGCATATGTTTGCTGCACACCTACCATCAGGTCCCCCCCCCTTAATTAAAAAGATTCAAGCTCTGTTACAGTTAGTGATATAGACTCTTTCCAGTATAGAGTGAAAGAATATTAAAGGAATACCAATAATAAAAGAATAATAATAATTTAGTTTCCTGATGTTTAGTCTTCAATAATACAAAATCAAAATATCCCCAGTATATTCAATATATTAATAATATTTTCCAATACATTTTTATAGTTAAAAAATCATTGTCCAATACATTTTGTAGAAAAATTATTTCTAATGCATTTTTATTGTAAAATTATTTCCAATGCATTTTTTAATTATTTCAATGCATTTATTGCAATGCATTTTATTATAAAAATCATTGTCCTATACATTTTTGTAGTAGAAATTATTCCAATGCATTTTTATTATAAAATTATTCCTAAAAATCATTGTCCTATACATTTGTAGTAGAAATTATTTCCAATGCATTTTTATTATAGAAATTATTTCCAATGCATTTTTATTATAAAATTATTTCCAATGCATTTTTATTATAAAAATTATTTCCAATGCATTTTTATTATAAAAATATTTCCCAATGCATTTTTATTATAAAAATTATTCCCAATGCATTTTTATAATAAAAATATTTCCAATGCATTTTATTATTAAAAATTATTTTCCAATGCATTTTTATTATAAAAATTATTTCCAATGCATTTTTATTATAAAAATTATTCCCAATGCATTTTTATTATAAAAATTATTCCCAATGCATTTTTATAATAAAATTATTTCCAATGCATTTTTATTATAAAAATTATTTCCAATACATTTTTTTTATAAAAAATTATTTCCAATGCATTTTTATTATAAAAATTATTCCAATGCATTTTTATATAAAAATTATTTCCAATGCATTTTTATAAAAATTATTTCCAATGCATTTTTATTATAAAATTATTTCCAATGCATTTTTTTATAATAAAAATTATCCAATGCATTTTTTTTTATAAAAAATTCCAATGCATTTTTATTATAAAAATTATTCCCAATGCATTTTTTATAATAAAAATTATTTCCAATGCATTTTTATTATAAAAATTATTTCCAATGCATTTTTTTTTAAAAAAATTATTTCCAATGCATTTTTATTATAAAAATTATTCCCAATACATTTTTATTAAAATTATTCCCAATGCATTTTTATTATAAAAATTATTTCCAATGCATTTTTGTTATAAAAAGTATTCCCAATGCATTTTTATTGTAAAAATTATTTCCAATGCATTTTTTTTATAAAAAGTATTCCCAATGCATTTTTATTATAAAAATTATTTCCAATGTATTTTTATTATAAAAATTATTCCCAATGCATTTTTATTGTAAAAATCATTCCCAATGCATTTTTATTATAAAAATCATTGTCCAATACATTTTTATAGTAAAAATCATTAGTTATATTTCCTGAAGTTTGGCATTCAATTATACAAAATCAAAATATCCCCAATATATTCAATATATTAATATCTTTAGAATTCTTTGTCAATTCAACTATAAAATCAGAAATTTAATGAACAGAACAGAAAGTGAAAGTGAAAGTAGTTTGATTAGTCATTGATAAATTGACTTGATAAGGTGATAGGTAATTTGATTAATGTAATTAGTTTCTGCCATATATGGTATTGCTTTACTGAATATTTGTTGGAATTTTGTTGGCTAGTTGATTGGTTAATTAAGGAATATGAGCAGTGTTGCCCTCGGCAAAAGTAATTTACCAATTTTAATTTCTAATTAAACGCTACTAAATTATAATTATAAGAATCTGAAATAGAAGTTGATACCTTGCTGTTGACCTGTGAATTTTAATGGAAAAAAAGAAGAGTAGATAAAAATAACAAAATCTGAAGCATACCATTATTTCCTATGATAGACTGTGTAGAGGGTACCGTTCTCTAAAAATGTAGAGACAATTCATAATTCTATACTCTCGCCAACCCAAGACTCTCAGACCCTCAGCCACCGCCTTCTAGCACCTATATGATAAAAAGGTCTGAGGGTCTGCCATAAGGACAATCATATAGGTGCTAGGGCTTGACATGACCAGCTGATTCGTTTTCTTAATGTGCGCGAAACAATAGCCTTTGTTTAAATGTAATATTAAACATATTTAGAAATCTTTATTTTAAGGGAAATATCTCAGGTTAACTTTAAATGAAAACACCTTGTATTCTGAAAAAAAATAACATTCCATTCATTGTACATTTCTATCTTGTTAAATTCAGCTTTAAACTTGGTACTTTTTTGACACACCTTGTATTCTGAAAAAAAATTAATGAATGGAACGTTATTTTTGTTCAGAATACAAGGTGTGTCAAAAAGTACAAAATATCTCGATACTTTTTTGACACACCTCATATATATATATATATATATATATATATATATATATTACCTTCAGTTAATACATTTTTGACACAACTTGTATATATATATATATGTATATATATATATATATATATATATATATATATTGCCATATATTTTATATATATATATATATATTGCCATATATATATATATATATATATATATATATATTGCCTTCAGGTAATTTGTGTTGATTCTGTCACAAAGTATGTGGATCTACTGCAGTTCTGAGAAGCCAAATGAAAGTGCATAGGGTTAATATCAACAGCAAATATAGGTCTTTTGTATGCTATATACCATTGAAAGGCCTGCAGCATATGTTACGTATGCAAAAGGGATTTCAAAGGTGAAGTTGACCTGAGGACCACATGAGTGCCATGGCATTCTTTGCAGGATTACGGAAATGACTTCTTCTGTAAAAGAACTCGCAGAACCTACACACAGACACCAACACACACACACACACACACACACATTAGTATATATTATATACTACTTAATATTATATTAATAGGAAAAATAAAGGGTCTACCATAGTTTCAATCAAATTTGAAATGGTTGCCAATATTATATAATATATATAGATATTTTTATGTGTGGGATTTGTCACTGTTTCAGCTTTTACCTGGAATGGTGTGTCAAATCACAGTATTATTGGGGAGTTGCTTCAAGATAGAATAGGCTGGTTATTTAATATTAATAAAATAAATATATAAAGGTTTTACATATCTATTTATTTGGATGACAAAGGAACAGTCGCAAACCATTTTGTTTTCATGTGTCGACAATACATTCACGGTGACTTGTTCACAAATCATTCTATGAAAATGCATTTTGAAAAAGTTACCTGATGAATTGTTGCGCATAAAACCAAAATGGTTGTGACTGTTTCTCTGTCACCTAAATAAATATATATGTATATAGATATATATTATTATATGAGGACCCTGTCTGACACTCATACGTCGATAATCGATGGGAGAGTCCATCATATATATACTTATATAGTAATATACTATATATTTGAATTCAGCAGTATAATCCCTCCTCCAGACCTGGTTACTACCAAGGCTGAGAGCCCCAGTCTGCTCTACTATTTAACTCCATAACTGGAGGGAGAATTATGGATTCACCACTTCCCAAGGATTAGGCGCTATTGAAATGCCAACAGCAGGAGGTTGATAACTGAATTCAAATTCCTGGGAGTCGTCATGTTGATCTGGTGTTGTGGCAAGCTTGATGCCAATTCTTTCCTATCGAGCTGTGCCAAAAAGTGTGGATGGTTCTCAACACAGCCTTCACACTATTATAACAATCACTGTGTGGACGTTCTATTGTATGAACCACTTGTACGGTGAACAATGGAGAGGTCATCATATAATAATAAGTATATATATTATATATATATTACATATATATATATTATAATATATATATATATATATATAATATATATATATATATTATATATGGAAATGGAAATGCTTGGTCATAATGGTTAAGTCATAGGAAATGGACTCTTACCCCAAGTTCAAATCCCTAATGTAATTGCAATTTCACTAGCGCTAATACCCTTGGGAAAGGTATATGATCCTACCTCTCTCTCAGCTATGGACTGAAGGCATTTCCTTCCTCAAATGAATTTTTTGTTTTTTTTAATGTATTCAAAAATAACATAATTTCAAAAAAAAATAATTTGGGAGGGGAAAGAAATGCTTCAGTCAATTCTTTTGATAAGAGGTTATTAGCTCGGAAAATTCAGAAGAAATAAAAAATACAGGCTAACACACAACATGCCGATTGTTACCTGAATTTATTAATTTTTTATTTATTTCCAAACTGCATTGTGAAGCCTCTAAATCAACCTCCAACCAAATATATATATATATATATATATATCATATGATATATAATGAATAAATGTTTATTCATTTAAACCATAGTGTTCCTCATGATCGATTTTTTTTCACTCTACAAACATCTAAACTTGCCATATACCAATTAAATTATTTCTTCTTTCGTCCATGTGACAATTCAAGTCATGCCAATGTCTTTCATCTTTTCTCTTGGTGAGAAGAATTTTTCTTGATATAATTAGCTCCTGTTGTACTTTTACAAAATGCTGCAGGTAACAAACTGAAACGGCTTTAATTAACTGAAAAGCTGTTGCTATGGTAACGTAATTTCTACCTTTTCCTCTCTCTTTCCAGGAGATTATCATAAGATAGTTATTTATTTCATGGTGCTGTATTCGCTACAGGTAGATTTTCTGGTAATTATGAACTTTTGTTTAGTAAATTAGGGTGTCCCAGAAAAACAGAACCCACAAATTTTGTAATAAAAACTGTTAATTTAACTAGGGTTTAGGTTAGGGTTAGGGTTAGGGTTGGGGTGTTGGGTTTAGGGTTGTTTAATGGAGATAAATAAATAATTTTTGGTTCTGTTTTTTTCTGGGTCACCTGTACGGGTGACCCAGAAAAAAACAGAACCCAAACCTAACCTTAGCCCAAGCCCAACCTAACCCTAACCCTAAACCCACCCCAAACCCCAACCTAAACCCAAACCTAGAATTAAAATTAACAATTTTATTACAAAAATATGTGGGTTCTGTTTTTCTGGGACACCCTAATTTACTAACAAAAGTTCATAATTTTACCGATTTTCTTTACAAAAAACAAGGAGGGGTAAAAAAGTATACCATTTCTTTATTTCATGTGAAGATTCTTTGACTAAAACTAAGGCCTACCATTGAGACCTGCTTACGATTACTTGGCTTCAAGCAGAAGGCATGAGTCAAGCAGAAATCCTTGTAAGAAACCTTGGTGTCTCTTGTGTCCTCATAGTATTGCAAAGTACTTCACACATGACTTGAAATGTGCATCTCAGTATCAGTGATTAAGTAGTCAACGGGCTGGTTGATTGCTGAGGTTTAAACCATCGTATCCCCACTAGCTCTAATTTAAGTGGGTGTATTGTGCACACCATTATATTACAAAGTAATTCAACAGACCCGTAACGAGGGTCAGAGTAAGTATCCAACGGAATAAGACTCATTTGCCAATCAAAAAATGTCCTTCCTTTTGCATGACAATGCTCAATCCACACACACAGAAAAAAATCCACTCAAGAAAATCACCTCATTCAGGTTGGACAACCTTCCACATACCTCCATTAACTCACCAGATTTTAGCGCTTTTTCAGACTATCATCTCTTTTGGGCCCATGAAAGAGGGGTTTGAGAGGCAAAACATTATTCAGTTGACGAGGACGTGAAATTTCTGCTGTGAAGAAGTGGCTCAAAGAACAGTCACCAGATTTTACGGGGCAGGAATACAATGTCTCATTCAAAGGAGGAACATTGCAATATTGAGAGAAACGGTGACTGTGGAGAAAGTATGGATGTAAATCACAGAGGGCCAGGCTTCAATTTCGATGTATGATACATGTTTCCTGTGTTTTGTAATTTACAAGCCCTAAACAAAATGGCATACTTTTGACTCACACTCGTATAATATTCCTATGACAAAAGAGACACAATTACTGTAGGAAAACCAATATTAACAAAAAAAGGCCTTTGTTATTTAGATAAGTGTCTCCACCGATTTTTGAGATCTGGAAGGGGTGCCTTAAGGTCATATAGTCTTTATGTATATTATTAATATGCGGTGCTACATTTATAAGTAAACAGTGCTCATAGCATTGATAGAGCATTCTATAATTTAAGTAGTTAGGTAATGAAGACATGGAGTTATACAGTGCTGGGTTCTGACAGTTTCTTTACTATTCTATTTGCTAATGATTTTAAACACTGGGTTTAATGATAATTATTTCCAATGCAAAGGCCAGGATGAATAATGAGTGAAAAATAACTAAATCGGGTAATTCCATTGTCAAATATCCAGGCCATGTCACCACCCTCTAAATTTTCTGATGAAATTTTTGTTTCCAAGTGAATGGATTATAATAAACTTCAGCCAATCCCCAAAATTGAGCTTCCAATTCCAGAAATCAACGGAGTTATGTTGATTTTAGCATCTCAAAATTGGGGGGGGGGGGGGTACACATAAAATTCGGCGACATTTTGTTCATACTATTATTTGTTCTGTAAAATTATTTCGTAAGAGCTTCCCACTCCTAAAAATCTGGGTTTTTATAAAAGTATTTTTTGTCCAAGAAATCCAAAAATGCTTTTAAAAAAACTCTTAAAGTCAACCAATTTTTAAGTTATTATGGATTATCTGATTTGGAAAAATGTTAAACCCTTGCTACCATACATAGACCCTTACTGCTCTTTATATATTTATAAAGTAAGTTAAAGTCGTTGGTATGAACCATCTTACAGCGAGGGAGTCTATCCTTCACTAACGCTAGACAAGGAGATTGTTTTGCGTCTAGGTGAGAGCGCCACACTAACGTCAGCTCCTTTACTCCACACTGAATCATGTGCTACTCAATATGCTGAGATCTAGTGCAGAGCCGATATCGAACTAGGAAACCTTGTGTTTCTAGCCGAACGCTCTATTGACTGAGCTAACCCGACTAATTATAAATATAAATTTTATGAATAGGATTGCATCAAGTTTAAGGTTGCTGATGTTAAGGTGTTTACAGAAACATCGTTATTGAAAATGTTAAGGAATAAATGGGAATAAAACCTACATATACAACAAGAAGAAAGAAAGATAGAATTTCAATGCTATTTCTATGTATATCTTTAATTTTTAAATATTCTTTGATATAAACAAATCTCATAATTTATGAACAAAAGGAATTGTTAATATATATATTAAATTTGTCATTAATTGTTTTATTTTCAATAGTTTCCTTCAAACACACACATACACATTACTGTCTTTAGTATATTTTATAGACTAATTATAAATAAGGAAAAAGAGGAATTGTTCCAATGCAATTTCATGTATATTTTAATTTTTATATTTTGAATACTAACTCAATATATCTGCATTATCGGACTATTGTCCCATCTTCATTTGTTATTTGTACAACGTTTCGGGATATACCCTCCGTCCTTTCAGTACTTCTTGTCGGATCGGGAAACCTACTCGGACTCGGGAACCTTCTCGGACTTGGGAAACCTTCTTATCTCGGAAACTCGGGAACTTTGTCGATTCGGGAGCAGTTAGTTTCCCAGCATCCGACAAGAAATACCTGAAGAAGGCCGGAGGTATATCGGCAAAACGTTAGTATAAATAACAATGAAGATGGGGACAATAGTCGAATAATGATAATACTAATCATCAAGCCTCTGATCTCAAACATTCAGAGAAATAGTATATAAATCAAATCTTCTAATGTTTTGACCAAAAGGATATGTATTAAATATATTAATTTTATATATATTAAATTGTCACTATAATTGTTTCGTATTTTCATCTGTTTCAGCCGAGACATACAACTACACACTTAACTTGCTTTCTTTTTTATTTTGTATTTTAAATTTTTTTAATATATTTATATATTTTCATAGTTTCATCCACGACATACATATTTTCATTTCCAGACATACATGATTCATCAGACATACATATTTATGTATTCAAATTTTTATATATTTTCATAGTTCATCCAGACATACATATTTCAATCCAGACATACATATTGCATCCAGACATCATATTTATGTATTCAATTTTTATATATTTTTCATAGTTTCATCAGACATACATACATGAACAGACATTACTGCTCTTTAATATAATTTAATTTTAATAATTTATGATATTTAATTTTAATTTTTAACTATCTTTTGAATATAAATTCAAATCTTCATAATTTTATGAAGAAAAAGAATGGCTATGTATATCTAAATCCTCATTAATTGTTTTAGTTTTCATAGTTTCATCCAGACATACCACATACACACTTACTGCCTTCCTTATATATTTAATTTTATAAATTTTACTATATTTAATTTAATATTTTAAATATTCTTTGAATATAAAATCAAAATCTTCATAATTTTTGAAGACAAAGAATGATGTTGGTATATTCTAATTCCTCTATCTTCATAAGTTTCATCCAGACATACATACATACACACTTACTGCTTCTTATATATATTTATAGGCTAATTATAATTATAAATTTTTATAAATAGGGAAAAGATGGCATTCAAGTTTTAATGGTTCATTAGTTTCATCAGACATCAATTACACGACTTACCTGCTCTTTTATTATTTATTTTATATGTATTTTATATATTTTTGTATAATTTAATTTAATTTTTAATTCTTTGAAATATAATCAATCTTCATTAATTTTGAAGAAAAAAGAACTGTGTATGCTATATTCTAATTCCTCATTATTTTTATTGTTCATCCAAGTTTGGAACATTCAAAAAAAAAACATACTTACACTTAACACCTTACTGCTCCTTATATTATTTAATTTTTATTATTTTTATATTATTTTAATTTTTAAATATCTTTGAATATAAATCAAATCTCATAATTTGAAAAAAAAGAATGTGTATGTATATCTAATTCCTCTATTTTCCATAGTTTCATCCAGATTACATACATGACACACATTACTGCCTCTTTATATATTATAGGCTAATTATAATATAAATTTATTAAATAGGAAAAGAGTTGGGCATCAAGTTTAATGGTTGCTGATGTTGGGTTTAAGCATATTTATAAAAATTAAGAGAACAATGGAATAGAACCAAACATTATAACAAGAAGCAAGGAAAAAAAAATTAACAAATTATCGGTCGGATGTTTTCCTACGATAATGACAGTAGCAGAGATAAAATTTACAATTATGTTAGAAATAAACAAGAAAACCTAATCTCTCGCAATGATTAAAACATTAATCCTGATTTATTGATAGCAAAGCAATAGTACCATAAAAAACAAAACCGTTGGAAAGATTTCTCGTAGGAGATCTGGTACAAACCAATCAATATTTTTGTCAGGTAACATTGTACAAAAGGATAAACAACCAGTTAACAAGAAAAAATCTTGTCCAAACAAAAACACCAAAAAATTTTCTATTTCTTTTTTTTTTTCTTCTTTTTTTTTTTTTTTCCGTTTTCATTTTAATCGTGCTAATTATTTGAATTATCGCAATTCTATTGTGAATTTAGAAGACTGGAAACAAAAGGATTAGAGAGAAAAACAATTTTATATAAGTTTTTAATATCCAAACGAGGAAAATTATTTGAAGAACTTTGATTCTAGATATATCTGTTGTTATAAAGGATATAAAAAAAAGTCTATTTGTACTTAAAGCAAAAAGCAAGAAAAAACGAATTAATATATTTCAAAGGAACTTACTCCAACATAAACATAAAATATTACTAGGCCATCATTTCATCTGTTCTGTTATTTGTGTATGTTTGTGAGTTTGTGTGTGTTGTTATATTATGTACTATGTGAAGTGTTGTGTGTATGTTTCTGTGTGTGATGCTAAGTGTTCAGTCATAGATGCAATTAGCTGTTTAAATGATCGATCAAATAGTAGTATAGTACTTGAAGTAAGCATATATAGATAGATATAGTAAGAGTCAAATAGTGTGAAATAAGGTATAGTGATAAATAGTATTAAATACTCTAATAGATAGATAGATAGAAGAGGCAGAAATAGAAAGTAATAGAATAGATAGAATTAATGTGGAGATAAGATGAGATAGAAGAAAGCTGAGATGCATATAGATAGACAGAAGAGACTGGTAAGATAGTGATAATATAGTAAGATAGCATAGATAGCAAGAAGACTGTAGAGATAGCATAAGATAGATAGTAAATGCTGTAAGAATAAATGGATAGCATAGAGATACATTAGTATAGATAGAAGACTGGGGATGATGGATAGATAAATGATAGATAGATAGATAATAGAAAGAGACTGAGATAGATAGATAGATAGTAGCTAGATAGATTGAACAGACCTAACGAAAGATTGATAGATACATAGATAGAAGAGACTAAGTAGATAGATTGATTAGATAGTAATAAGACATATTAGATAGGTTGCTTGCTTAAATCAATAGATAGATAAATTGATCCAGTATATATGATTGCAGCTTAGATATATATAGGATAGACTGATAGGTGCAAATTGACTGAGATAATAGATAGGATAGATAGATAGATAAATAACAGCGTGTAAGGATAGATAGATTAGAGGAGCACTGAGAATAGATAGATAGAGTAGTAGATAGCTGGCTAAATAGATAGAAGAATAAGATATGATAGACAGATAAATAGCTGGTAAGCATGGATAGATAGAGAGAGACTGAGATAGATAGATAGATAGATAGATAGATTGAAGAAGAGATTGGAGATAATGTAGATAGATAGATAGATAGATATGAAACAGACCAAAGAAGATTGATAGCATAATATAGATAGAAGACTGAGATAGATAGATAGATAGATATGATAGATAGGTATAGATAGAAATGCTGTTGAAATAGAATAGATAATAAATTGTAACATATATAGATAGGATTGCAGGTAGATAGATATATAGATTGATAGATAGGTGCCAAATTGACTGGAATAGATAGATAGAATAGATAACGGAGTAAGATAAGATAGATAGAAGAGCCTAGAGATAAGATAGATAGATAGAATAGATAGCTGGTAAGATAGATCGAAGAATATTGATAGATAGACAGAATAAATATCTGTAAGATGGATAGATAGAAGGACTGAGGTAGATACGATAGATAGATAAGATAAGCATAGGAGGAGTGAGAGGTGAATAATCCGACAAGTTGTGGTTGGAATAGAGGAAAGTGTGGATATGACAACACAGACAGCATAAAATCTTAATTGATATATCGCCTCATTTTAATGAAGCTTCTTCAGACTTGGTACATTTCTGCTTTTATAGGGAAAAGGTAATGGGTGAGGCGATGGAAAGTTGCGGTGGGTCGGTGTGTAGGGACTTTTATATATATATATATATACTAATGCCAGAAGGTGTACAAGTACAAATACTTATGTCACTAAAGTTCTGAGAGCTTCATCCAATATTAGGTGAATATCATCTGTTAAGGAGAGTTATCTCCCCCTAACGATTCGAACCTAGGATACTCTCTACAAAGGGAGGGGACCAAATTGGCAACAGACAAGAACCGAGCCAGGATACGTGACATGCGTATCCTACAATCAAGCCCAAACTGGAATTCCAAACCATCCCATTTATTTCACCTGACAGTAAAGAATAGAATAAAACCAATATTGTTATTCGTTAACATATTCACAGTATTTTTATTATCATTTCTGTATATCCTACATCTCGGAATTACAACACATTTGAATTTGATGCTGTCTGTGTTTCTATATCAACACTTTCCTCATTCTCAACCACTAGATGAGATAGATAAGTAAGTCGTCAGGGTGACCTAAAAGCGCTATCGCCATCAGCAAGGGAGTCTATATCCCTTTTCACTACGCTAGGACCAAGGAGATGTTTTGATACACAAAAACGCTGTTGGCATAATATTTTGTGATAATAAACCGTTGTCCAAATAAAAGTAAAGTAAGTTAAAGTCGTCGAGGGGGCCCTAATGTGTATCAGCCGATCAGCGAGGGAGTCTATCCCCTTTTCACTAGCGCTAGACCAAGGACATTATTTAGCATCTGAGGTGAGAGCACCACACCAACATCGTCCTCACTTTCCACACAGATCTCTGTTCTCTCATATGCTGAGTTGGCGAGGCCGGTTATCGAACTTAGAAACCTCTGATTTCTAGCGAATGCTCTACCTGACTGAGTAAACCGGCTCTTAATAGATAGATAGATAATTCTTATTGATCTATATCAATAATGGGGAAGGTTGTTTGTATGTCCTCTAATAAACAGTTGAAACAATTTGATTTCCAAAATTTCGTATGTTAATGAAGAAAAGATTTCTAATTGAAAAATAAATTGTTTGTTTTCTAATTAGTAGGAAATTAACAGATGAACAACAGGAAACATTGTCTTACCTATAACATTCAAATAATTACGGCTTAGCACAGTCGGACCAAGGAATCCACCACGTCCTAGTTTAGATACCGGCCCTCACCAATCAACGTATGAGTAGCACAGGGATCCTGTGCTGGCAAAGTAAAAAGCTGATGGTAGGTATGGCAGTCCACCTCAGATAGCAAAAAGAAACAATTCCTTGGATCTAAGTGCTAATGAAAAGGTTCCGTGGTTTGATACCAGCCCTCACAACTCAGCATATTAGCTAACACAGGATTGTGTGCAAAGCTAAGGAGCGATGGTAGGATTATATTTATGGCGCTTGCACCTCAGATGCAAAGAACAATAATCCTTGGTCTAGCGCTAATGAAAAAGTTCCTGTTTGATACGTCACTCACCAAACTCAACATATGAGTAGCACAGGGATCTGTGTGGTAAAGCAAGGAGCATAAGTATGGCGTTCTAACCTAGATTCAAAAAAAACAATATCCTTGGCTCTAGCGCAATGAAAAGGGTATCAAACATGGAACTTGTGGTTCCTAGGCCGGATGCTTAGCTAAACTGGCTTTAATATGTAATAATACCTGGACCTGGCATAGAGACTTGAAAAAACTGTGAATATGAGCACTCAATTGATACTAATTGTTAGTTAGGCACTTGTACATGGTATACCTAAAGTTTAAAAACTATACTGAACGTGGAAATCGAGAGAATTGAGACAATTCCAGACAAACATACATTGCTGAAATCGGCAAAGAATACCAGAAGTGTCCTGGAGACCTGAGGAGACTTGTTGTCACTTAGACTCCAGTGAAAGACCATCAGCTTATGCTGGTGTTTAAAAACTTTGCAAGGAGTGAAATGAATAATATGATGTTTTAAAATTCAACGAAAAAAATAAACAATCATTGCTATTCTTATGGAAAAACAAACTGCTATGTGGGCATAGGTGCTTATTCAAGGTGTTGTTGAGTTTGTTGTTGTTGTTGTTGTTGTGGGGGCCCTAAAGAAACAGACTATAATTGTAGGACCTAAAGGGACAGACCCTAATTGTGTCCTTAAAGGACAGACCTTAATCTAGGAGCAATTGGTCTAATATAGCTTAAAACTAAAAATGAAATAGTTAAAAAAAAAAAAGAAAATTGATTTTAAAGATTTCTGAAAAAAATGACAAATCCATTGCTCTTCTCTGAAAGCACACTGTCGTGGTATTAGGTGTTTATGCTGCAATGTGCAATGGGTATAGATGTATGAATGCAAATGTGCAATTGTGATTTTAGGTGTATATTGTGCAATGTGACATTGGTGTATGATGTACAATGTGCAATGAGGTAATTAGGGTGCTGTTGTTCAGTGTGCTGTTGTTGTGTGTATTGCCAAGAAAAAGATGATTTAGCACTAAAAAAATGGTGTTCCGGGGGCCTCTTTGCCCAAAGTAGCGGATGTGGTGGGGTATCCAATTAAAATCTGTGAGAAGAAATGAAATAGAAAATGAACTTATGATAATCTGTTGAATTTTGTTAATGCACAGATGCATTATTACGGGCATGTTCAACTTTTTCTTGGGTTATTTAAAAAAGAAAAAGAAATTGATTTTTTAAGATTTGCAGAAAAAATGAAAATCATTTCTCTTCTCTGAATAGCACACAGTCTGGATTAGGGGTATGGTGCAATGGGTATTAGAATGTATGGTGAAATTGTGACATTAGCGTGTATTTTGGTGCATGTTGCAATGTGGATATTAGATGTTATGTGCAATAGTGACATTAGGTGATATGGTGCCAACTGTGCAATGGGTATTAGATGTATGGTGCAATTGTGACATTAGGTGTATGGTGCAATGTTGCAATGAGGGTTATTGATGTATGGTGCAATGTGACAATTAGGTGTATGTGGTGCATGTGCAATGGGGTATTAGATTGTATGGTGCAATGTGGACATTAGGTGTTATGGTGCACTGATGCAATGGGTATAGATGTTAGGGTGCAATGTGACATTAGGTGTATGGTGCAATGTCAATGGGTATTAATGATATGGTGCAATGTGAATTAGGTGTATGGTGCAGATGTGCAATGGGGTATTAGAGTATGCATGCAAGTGACACTTAGGTGTATGGTGCAATGTGCAATGGGTATAGATGTATGGTGCAATGTGACACATTAGGTGTATGGTGCAATGTGCATGGGGTTATTAGTGTATGTGCAATGTGACATAGGTTGCTATGGTGCAATGTGCAATGGGGTATAGGTGTATGATCACCAATTTACAAGTGTAGTATTAGGTCGTATTGATTCATGTGCTGTTGTATGTATTTGCCAAGGATGTTACATAATTATTGGATCCCAATACATTTTTAGTTTATAGAAAATCATTATGGCTATCAGTACAGCTGAAGGCCTTGAGGGTGATGACGGCGGCTGACCTCACTCCTGAGCATTGCATTTCTGGAAAATAGACCGGTGAGAACCAGAACCCCATAGAAATCCCCTTCCGTTTTAAGGAGTAAGCAACTCAGTTAGTCAGTTAGAAGATTAGGAGCCAAGCTAGCAGATGCTGAGTCTCACTGCGCAGATTGTCTGGTCTGGGGTCTACGAATAAGTAACATTCATCGTAAATTGAATCTTTGTGCTTTATTACTAAAAAACCAACAATGACACAGGGCTTCTTGATAAGGATGGATTCCCCAACAGGAAACCAGACACGGACATCCTCAAATAGAAGACCAGACGAGACCTTAGAAGATATACCAGACCAAGATAGATGATAGACGATCAGAAGCAAATCTCGTCCAGAAGAATAGCACGACAGAGTAGAAGTAAGAAGCGGTATATAACATATACCGATTTAGTGCCGGTAAAGAAGGGATTATGCAACCAAGATAGAGATGATTAGAATTACAAAAAAATGATTCCGCCTATTTACCAAGTAGCGAGATGTAGGGGTACCTTAAATGTGGTAGGTAATGGTTTTTGCCAAAGAAAATGGACACGACCAATACCTAAGTTCAAATCCTGGATAGAGGCTGGTTGCATTTATGTGCTGGCACATATCCTTGGACAAGAGTGATGGAATCCAACTATCTCCCTCCAAACTATGAGTACATTAGATAGGGTAGACTAGTGTTCTCCAACCTTGCTAAGGCAACTGTCTAGAGCAGGGAAAACTCTGAATTCTAAAACCTGTTAACTCCACTTAAAAAATTAGCCTTGTGTCAAAATCCTGCTCATGCGGCAGGGTAAAGTAGGAAATAGACTGGGCTCTTTAAACTTTGTATGTTGACCCAGTATGGAGAAGGAAAGTCTGTGGAATTCAAACCTGTTAAACTCCGCATTAGAAATAGACCCTTGTGGCTCAATTCTGCTCATGCGGAGGTCATTGGTAAACCTAAATATAGGTAAATAGTGGGCAGACTGGCATTCTGACTCACTTTCACTTCAACACAACAATGTGTCTGAGTATATTCTCATTCAGAATTGGAGGTGATTCATTCAGAATTCTGAAAAAAACAGATTATCCTCATCACAGGCTCAAATAATGAAGCAAAATGTTAAAAGGATTGAAGGATTCAAAATCTATTCCGATGGGGGGGGGGAGGGATAGGGGTGTGATGGGATGATGGCCATTTCAATCGAGCTGGAGAGAATTACTGAAAAGAAAATGAGAAAACAGATTAAATATCATATGTTGCTTCCATGATACAAAAGTTGAAGGATGGAAGTGATGTTCATGCCAGAGGTCAACTGGAAACAATACCCATGATCTTTGCAAGATATTGAAACATTAAGGCCACTGGCAAACATTACGAGGTCACATGAGAATACTAAAGATAAATGTTCATGGATTTGAGGAGAACTTGTACCACTTGATCCCCAGTAATTGATCACAAATTATCTGTGGTGTCAGTATCACAAAATAATAATAATATAGGTAACTTGGTACATAAAAAGATTGCATGATAATAACAGTAACAAAAAGAAATACGATCGATAAAGGTAATAAAAAGTTTAAAAGTCATCAGAGTGCCTGGTGTGGTACTCATCTACGGGTCATATTTAAGAATGAAGTGGTAGTACTGTTAGGATCCTCATCTAGGGCTCATATTTTAAAACAGAGTTTAGTATCGTGAGTTCATTATGGTGTCAGATTTTAAACGCGCATGGTATACCTGTTAGGGTCTGACCTATGGGTCATATTAAAACAGAGTGTTAGTATCTGTTGAGTCATTGGGTCATATTTAAATGAGAGTGTAGTACCTTTAGGGTCTGACCTATGGTCATATTTCAAAACAGAGTGTTAGTATCTGTGAGTCCATATGGGTCATATTTAAAACGGCAGTCGGACGTAGTACCTGTTTAGGTCTCACCTAATGGTCATATTTAAAACAGAGTGTTAGTATCTGTGAGTCATATGGGTCATATTTAAATTGGAAAGTGGATAGTACCTGTTAGGGTCTGACCTATGGGTCATATTTTAAAAGAGTGTTAGTATCTGTGAGTTCATATGGTGTCAGATTTAAAAACGAGTGTAGTACTGTTAGGGTCTACCTATTGGGTTCCATATTTAAACAGAGTGTTAAGTATGTGAGCATTGGATCATTTAAAAATGGCAGTGGTAGTACTGTTAGGGTCTACCTAATGGGTCATATTTAAAAACAGAGTGTTAGTAATCTGGTGAGTCATATGGGTCATATTTTAAAAACGGAGTGGTTAGTTACCTGTTCAGGGTATACATGGGTCATATTTAAAACGAGTGTTAAGTTACTGTGAGTGATATGGTAATTTAAAAGGAGTGTAGTACCTGTTAGGTTCACCTATGGCTGTCATATTTAAAACAGCAGTGTTAGTATCTGTTTAGGGTCTCATCTATGGGTCATGTTTAGAATGGAGATAGTAGTACCTTTAGCTCAATCGATAGAGCACTCGCCTTGAATTGCAAGATTCCTGGTTCCAATACCGGCCATGGCGTTACTCAGCGCCGGTAAACAGGGATCTGTGTGGTGAGGTGAGGAGCTGATTGGTAGCGTGTGGAGATCCACCTCACATGCCAAAAAACCAATCTCCTTGGTCTAGCGCTAATGGGAAGGGGAAACTGTCTGGCTGGATTACCGACGTTGTGCCACCCACTACTTTTAGTAAGTACCTGTTAGGTCAACATTCTATGTGTCATGTTTATTAAAATCAGAGTGGATAGTACCTGTTAGAGATCTCAATCTAATGGGTTCATATTTTAAACAGAGTGTTGTATCTGTGAAGTCATATGGTCATATTTAAAACGGAGTCGGTAGTACCTGTTAGGGTACTGACCTATGGTTCATATTTAAAACAGAAGTGTTGCTTATCTGTGAGTTCAATATGGGTATATTTAAAATGGAGTGGTAGTACCTGTTAGGGTCTCACCTATGGGTCATATTTTAAAACAGAAGTGTTTTAGTATCTGTTTGAGTCATATGGGTCATATTTTAAAACGGAGTGGTGTACACTGTTTAAGGGATCTGACCTATGGACATATTTAAAAAGAAGTGTTAGTATCTGTGAGTCATATGGGTCATATTTAAAGTGGAGTGGATAGTACCTTGTTAGGTCTGACCTATGGGTTCATATTCTAAAACAGCAGTGTTGATATCTGTGAGTCATCATGGGTCATACTTTAACGAGTGTAGTACCTGTTAGGGTCTCACTATGGGTCATATTAAACAGAGTGTAGTATCTGTGAGTCATAGGGTCATATTTATAATGGCAGGGTAGTACCTGTTAAGGGTCTACCTTATGAGGTCATTTTAAAACAGAAGTGTTAGTATCTGTTGAGTCATATGGGTCATATGTTACGGGTGGTCGTACCTGTTAGGGTATTCACTAATGGGTCATATTTAAACAGAGTAGTAAGTATCTGTAGAGTTCTATGGGTCATATATTAAAACGGAGTGGTAGTACCTGTTAGGTTTCACCTATGGGTTCATATTAAAACAGAGTGTTAGTATCTGTTAGAGGTCTCATCTATGGGTCATGTTTAAGAATGGACAGTAGTAAGTACACTTTAGCTCAATCGATAGAGCACTCGCCTGGGAAATTGCAAGATTCCTGGTCATACCGGCCATGGCCTACTCAGGCCTGAGTTAGAACAGGAGATCTGTCTGTGGTGAGGTTGAGGAGCTGATGGTAGGGTGTGGAGATCCACCTCACATGCAAAAACAATCTCCTTGGGTCTAGCGCTAATGGGAAAGGGGAAACTGTCTGGCTGACTACCGACGTTAGTCCACCCCACTTACTTTTAGTAGTACCTGTTAGGGATCACATCTATGTGTCATGTTTAAAATAAGAAGTGTAGTACACTGTAGGGGTCTCATCTAGGGTCATATTTGAATGATATACTTGTTATTATTATTTTATATTATGATTATTATCTTTTTTGTGTCATTAATGATAATGCAGTAGATGATGTGAATGAAAACAGTAAAAGATAAAAAGATTATGATGATGAAGTGGGAAAAAAAGAAAGAGGAAAAAAGAAAAGAATATATTGGTCAGGAAAGAAAAAAGAAAATTGCGTGAAATTATTATTAGAGTATCAATTCAACTTTGATTGTAAAAAGTTTTCCCAAAAGAAAAAAGTTCTTTTGAGGCTACAATTACAACAAGGAGCGTTCCCACGTTTTGCACAAGAGAAGCGATCCGAGTTCAAAAAGAAAAATCCCGAGTTCGAGAGAAGAATCCCTGAGTTTGGAGAATAAGGTTCCAAGTTTGAAGCAGAAGTTCCCAAGTTCAAAGAGAAGGGTTTCCAAGTTGACAGAATATTTGAAGAAGGCTGAGAGGGCACCAAACAAACCAGAAAACATAAGGATTAGTAAGAAATACAATAAGAAATAGAAAGGACATATACAAATTATCAAGCAATAATTCTCAAATAATATACTAGAAGAAAGATATGATAGTTCAGATAAATTGAGGCGCTTTCAGGCAAAATACACTAGTTCCACCTTGACACCAAAACAGATGGCCGAAAATTAGAAAGATAACAACAAAAAAATTAATCTGACAAGAATTGAATACAATGATAAACAAGTAAATACAAAAAAAACTATAGAAAAATATAAAAGAAAAAATGCTGACAAAAACATTATTAAAATAATCAATATTAAAATAATACATAATATAAATTTCATAAAACTATAATATAATACTAGCAAATATATGCACCCTCCGGGTGCAAGTATTTAAGTTTTAATGTAATAAAATATTGTATTAAATTAGAAAGGCTAATGAAACTAAATAAGAATACAGATAAAAAGATTTGAAACAGGGAGTATAATAAAAGATTTGAAACAGAGGGAGTATAATAAAAAAAATGGAACAACTGAATCTTACTCTTCCATCACTTTCATCTTTCATTGTTATTTTTTCTAATTTAAGTATTTAGTTAAAAGAGGAAGTAAATAATAAAATGAGTTATTTTTTCTGTTAATGGATTTCATTTAAGATTCATTGAAGAGATTTTACTTATATTCATTAAAATAAAACCAAACAGTTAGAAATCAATAATACTAAGCACATATTTATTAAATTCGATTTTTTAATATTAATATGCAAATTACCCTTCCCCGTTCACACTGTAAACCGCTATTTTGTTGTATATATAAATATAATTGCATGTATGTAGACATAGTTAACAGTATTAATAATGTAAGACAATTTATTAAAATAATTGAGGTTTATAAAAATAAAATCATGGAGAATGTGATGTCAATAACTAAGAGAATTGTGACTTGAGCAGGAATATAGTTTCGGTTACAGACAGAAAACACACAATCTCCATTATAATAAGATATATATATATATTATATATATATATATATATATATATATATATAAACACACACACTTTTAAAGAAAGATAAACTTAAACCATCATTTGACTATTATAAATCTATTTCAATCAGAACTCAATATGAGCTTAGGATCATCAGATAGCCTATTACATAAAGACCGAGAAAAACTAGAATAGAGAAAAAAGTTTTTTCTTTTCTTTTCTTTATAAAACCAGTAAATATATATATATATATATATGTTGAAAAAATGAATAAAGGAAAGAAAGTATAGAATGGATAATATAGGATATTTTAATCAATTTTACTTACACGTGTTTCAGTCAGGAGTTTATCCATGTGTACATTATTCAATCTATTATTATTTTTAAATAACAAAATGAAATGAAATAATAATAATAGAAAAAATGTAGAAATGTTCTGCACACAAAGAAAATTCGACCTTCATCAGAGTAAATCCTTATTTGAAATGAAATTCGTTGGAAAAATCTGTTCGCATGCGATATGACGTCATTAACCATCTTTCTTGGTCACGTCTGAATGTGAATTTTTAAAAAAAGTTCTTTTTTCAAACATTTCAAAAATTCTCCGCTTTTTTCCAACGAATTTCATTTCAAATAAGGATTTACTCTGATGAAGGTCGAATCTTCTTTGTGTGCGGAACATTTCTACATTTTTTCTATTATTATTATTTCATTTCATTTGGTTATTTAAAAATAATAATAGATTGAATAATGTACACATGGATAAACTCCTGACCGAAACACATGTAAGTAAAATTGATTAAAATATCCTATATTATCCATTCTATACTTTCTTTCCTTTATTCATTTTTTCAACATATCATCGGATTCACTTCCAGTTTCATTTTACATATATATATATATATATGAGTAAGAAAAGGTGGAATGAAAACATCACACAATGCTGTTAAAGAAGAAAACAATTTATAATATAATCATAGCAAATTGTTTTCTTCTTTAACAGCATTGTGTGATGTTTTCATTCCACCTTTTCTTACTCATATTGTCGGATTCATTTCCTTTCTTTTAACTTATATATATATATATATGTACTACAAAACCAAACAGGTGATGGTTGTTTTGCTGTATGGTATATAAACCCTTTTCAGATCATTTAATGCCAAATCAAGTAATTTTCATAAACAAAGGACTCAGGTTACAGTACCTGCTGTCGCTTAAGTGGTCCTCTAATTGAATATTGAACAGGCTCATCGCTGCTTAACTTTGGTGATCTAACAAGAACCAGTGCTCTCAGAGTGACTTGACTGAAATTTGTTGAACGGCATAATTCCTAATGAATCTAATGTGGTCAAGAAATGGGGGATCAGTTTAAAACTTTATTATAATAGTATTATTAGTGTTATTCAGACTATTGTCCCCATCTTCATTGTTATTTGTACAACGTTTCGGCCGATATACCCTCCGGCCTTCTTCAGGTATTTCTTGTCGGACTCGGGAACCTTCTCGGACTCTAGTTCCCGATTTCAATCCTGAGTGAAAGCAGTTAGAAATATAATTAATAAGCACAACTCCTACCCCAGCTATGGTCAGCGGAATGAGAACAGGATACCCCCGTGGAATAAATAAAGGGTTAGGTTCAAAGTTCTGTGATGGCTCCCGAATACGACAAGAAAGTTCCCGAGTTTGAAAAGAAGGTTCCCGAGTCCGACAAGAAATACCTGAAGAAGGCCGGAGGGTATATCGGCTGAAACGTTGTATAAATAACAATGAAGATGGGGACAATAGTCCGAATAACACTAATAATACTAATCTTCAAGCCTCATCTCAAACATTCAGAGAAATTTATTATAATACCGAAATGATTCCTCACTTTACATCCAGAAACACAAATGACTAAAAACTGTTAAGGTATCTGGTTTGGGTTGGTTTATTTGGCTGAACAGGTCGGTTATATTGTTTTATGGCATATCAACCCTTTTAGAGTCATTTAATGCCAAATAAAGTCATTTTTGACAAACAAAAGACAATTGGACACATAGCCTTGTGGATAAAGGAGTTAGGTTTAAGACAGTTCTAAGTGACAGTTATCTCTAGACTGCAGGTTCAATCCTGGTCAGGGGCAGCAGTAACATAGAATAATAATTAACACAGCTTAACACCTGGACTGAATGAAAGGTTAGGTTCAAAATTCCGTGATGGCTCCTAATTATGACAAGAAAGTTCCCGAGTCCAAAAAGAAGGTTCCTGAGTCTGAGAAAGTTCCAGAGTTTGACAAGAAATACCTGAAGAAGGCCAGAGGGCACATTGGCTGAAATGTTGTACAGATAACAATGAAGATGAGGACAATAGTCCGAATAATCCAAATAATACTAATTATCATGCCTCATCTCAAAAATTCAGAGAAATAGTGTAGATAACAATAAAGATGAGGACAATAGTCCAAATAATACTAATTATCATGCCTGATCTCAAAAATTCAGAGAAATAATGTAGATAACAATAAAGATGAGGACAATAGTCCAAATAATACTAAAAGACTTGGGTTGCTTACAGTACCTGTAAAATAATAAATTTACCAAAACTCAATACTTACATACAAGATGACATGTTGAAGTAGAAAAGTGACCAAATAAATCCAGTTCTCTGATCAATTGATGAGAAAAATATTCTAACTTAATATTCACAATGACAAGGAAGTTTGATAAGGTTTTTTTTCTTTTTTTCTTTTTTAAATCACAATGACATAGGAGTTTTAAAAAAAATTATCTTTTTAATATCTGATTACTAATTTGATTTTCCTAGAAGTTTACAATTCTATCGTATCCTGTTATCAAAATATTCACCACAAAAATTCATTTTCCTTTAATTTTCACTATTTATTAATCAGAGGTAAAAAAAAACCCCAAAAAAACAAAGTTGAGAACAATTAACAATATAGATTCCAGTTAAAAGTCAGAAGTTCAATCTTATAATATTTATAGTTATAAAAAAAAATAAAATAAAAAAAGATACAGTGTTGGTAATAACAAAGGTGAATTCCTAGGCGATTGGTCTACTGACTAAGCTAAACCTACCCATTCACTGATAAATAGGCCAAACCATTTACCATGAAAAGGATGTGACACAATATTCATTCATCTCATATTCATTTTTTTTGTAAAAATAATGATTCAGAAATAAATTATAAGAAAAGGAGTTACTTTATAATCACCCTGTATAATAAAAAAAATAATGTTTCAGAAATAAATTATAAGAAAAGGAGTTACTTTATAATCACCCTGTATAATAAAAAAAATAATGTTTCAGAATAAATTATAAGAAAAGGAGTTACTTTATAATCACCCTGTATAATAAAAAAAATAATGTTTCAGAAATAAATTATAAGAAAAGAAGTTACTTTATAATCACCCTGTATAATAAAAAAAATAATGTTTCAGAATAAAATTATAAGAAAAGGAGTTACTTTATAATCACCCTGTATAATTGAAAAAAAATAATGTTTCAGAAATAAATTATAAGAAAAGGAGTTACTTTATAATCACCCTGTATAATTGAAAAAAATAATGTTTCAGAAATAAATTATAAGAAAGGAGTTACTTTATAATCACCCTGTATAATTGAAAAAAAATAATGTTTCAGAAATAAATTATAAGAAAAGGAGTTACTTTATAATCACCCTGTATAATAAAAAATATAATGTTTCAGAAATAAATTATAAGAAAAGGAGTTACTTTATAATCACCCTGTATAATTGAACAAAAAGTCATATCTATAAATATTATAATTTCAAATCTATATATCAACTTTTCAGCTAATTGAAAAGATTGTATATCGAACTCAGAACTTGGTGATGCTATCAAAAGTAAAACTCAGAACCTTGCGATTCCTAAGTGAAAGCTATACTGATTGAGCTAAACCAGCCTAAGTTGTATAAATAGAATAGAGTGATCTGCCCCTATGTTTAGGCTGAACAGAGTGACCTGCCCTTGTCAGAGAGTAGAAGTGTCCATTTGCAATTTGACTTTTGACTTCTAACACTAGAGACCACATCCTTTGGACTTTATAAAAATAAAACCTGGAACCTTGCAATTCCTGGGTGAATGCTCTACCAATTGAGCTAAACCTGCACGTACTATCAAAGTTGTAGAAATAGAGTGATCTGCCCCTATGTTTAGGCTGAACAGAGTGACCTGCCCTTGTCAGAGAGTATAAATAAAACTGTAGAAGTGTCCATTTGCAATTCGACTTTTGACTTCTGAACACTAGAGACCACATCCTTTGTACTTAAAAATAAAACCTGGAACCTTGTGATTGCTAGGCAACTACTCTACCCACTGGGCTAGATCCTCTGATAAATAAAATAAGTTTCAGGTAAAGAGACGGATATAATGTAACTTTTAATTACAAAATTAAATTAAATTATCTTAAAATTATTTATCTCTAATTTTATAATAATGAAGCATTAATTATAGGTAATTGGAGAAAATTTTAATTGAAAATGAGGATAAATAGAAATAAAAAAATAAATGAAAAAAAAATTGAGAGAAAAAAATAAATGAAAAAAAAGGGAAAAAAAAAAAAAAAAAAAAAAAGGGAAAAAAAGAAAAAAAAGGAAAAAAAAATGAAAAAAAGGGAAAAAAATGAAAAAAAATGAAAAAAGGGAAAAAAATGAAAAAAGGAAAATAGAAAAAAAGGAAAAAAAAAAAGAAAAAAAAGGGAAAAAAAGAAAAAAAAAAGAAAAAAAGGAAAAAAAAGGAAAAATGAATGAAAAAAAAAAAAAGAAAAGTTATTTACATATACTTATTTACTAAGCTTAGCTTAGATGTGGCACAAGGCCAGAAATATGGGGCACACAGTGAGAATCAGATTCACTAACAATGGTCTGCTAAGCTAGCTTGCTAACCATTACACCACGTGAGGTGCCAATAGTTATTTAGTGAGCTCAGCTTAAATGAGGCACAAGGCCAGAAGTATGGGGCGCCCAGTGAGAATCGAACTTACTAACAAGGGTTTGCGAAACTAGCTTGCTAACTATTTCACCATGTGAAGTGCCCCTAAGTTATTTACATATATCTTAGTAAGAATAGAACTATTTTGAAATTAAAAGTTATACCCCCATTTCTATGCTCAGATAGACAAGGTACACCTGAAGAAGGCCAGTGAATAAATCGGTCGAAATGTTGTGTATCATGATAAAGATGAGGACAACAGTCTGAAAAATCAATATAACACATATCAAACCTCAAAATATTTTACAATATGTAAAAAAAATGTTGGGGCGGCCTAATGTCAGTATCAGCCAGACAGCGACGGAGTCTATCCCCTTTTCACTAGCGCTAGACCAAAGACATTATTTTAGCATCTGAGGTGGAGCACCACACCTACCATCAGTTCCTCACTTTACCACACAGATCTCTGTGCTTCTCATATGCTGAGTTGGTGAGGGCCGGTATCGAACTAGGAACCTTCTGATTCCTAGCCGAATGCTCTACCGACTGAGCTAAGCTGGCCCTAATATGCACAAAAAAGTATAAACCAAAACAAAACAAAACAAAACAAAACAAACCCACAAAAAACAGGAAAAAAATTTCTAGAGAATTAGATAAGTGATTTTAAAATAAGTCTTCAGCCAAATCCTTATAATCAAAATTTAAATAAAATAAAGCAATTTTGCATCATAAAAAACATGGAATTAAAAAAAAGCCAAAAAAAAAAAAAAAAACAAGACTAAGAAAACAATCTATCTATCTATCTATCTATCTATACATATATAATGGGCAGTTGTGTGTATGTGTATGTCCAGAGGAAACTTCGAAAATAAAACAATTAACGACAAAGTAAATATATATATATATACATTAAATATCACCAGGGCTTGGTTTTTGAGCAAAAATAATGAAGATTTTATTTATATTCGTGAAGATAATTTAAAAAAAAAATTAATCCAGTGGCTTAATTCGTGAAGATAATTTAAAAAAAAAATTAATCCAGTGGCTGGATCAACGCAAGGTCTTTGTTACACAGGGATTTTAATGGGGGCATACTACCAGGATCCAACTTACAATTCAATAATAATGGATCTGTGGGATTAGCCTTTTTTTTGCATCCCCTCTATCCAGGCGATGCCGGTAGCCGCTTCTAGTACATTAATCACAAAATAAATATATATACACATTAAATATCACCAGGGCTTGGTTTTTGAGCAAAAATAATGAAGATCTGATTTATATTTGGGAAGATATTTAAAAATTCAAATTTGAAAAGTAACAGAAGGGAAAGTCATTTGCATGTTATTTTGTTTATCTTTTCATTTCACTTTGTAATATAATATTGATTGATTGAATTAATTGCATCATTTTTATCTTATTTTTTTTTTAAATTGTAAATCATTAAATAGAAATTTCTTACTATATTGTTATATATTTCCGTGGGGATTTTTATGGGGCATCCAGTGAGGATCTAACTTGTGATAAGTAATAATGGATCTCTGAGACTAACTTAAAAAAAAATCCCCCCTCTACCCAGGCGACGCCAGGTAGCCACTGCTAGTACATATATAAAGGGCAGTTGTGTGTATATGTATGTCCAGAGGGAACTTCAAAAATAAAACAATTAACGACAAAGTAAATATATATATATACATTCACTATCACCAGGGCTTGGTTTTTGAGCCAAAATAATGAAGATTTTATTTATATTTGGGAAGATATTTAAAAATTAAAATTTTTATAGTAACAGAAGGTAATTGAAATATGATGTTGATTGATTGAATTAATCGCCTCATTTATATTGTATTTTTTTTTAAATTGTAAATTATTGAATTAAATTTTCTTACTATATTGTTGTATATTTCCATGGGAATTTTTATGGATCAGCCAGCGAATATCTCACTCGCGATAAGTAATAATGGATCTGAGAGACTAACTTTTTTAAAAATCCCCCCTCTACCCAGGCAATGTCAGGTAGCCACTTCTAGTCTATCTATAAAGGGCAGTTGGGGTGTATATATGTCCAGAGGAAACTATGAAAACAAAACAATTAAAAACAAAGTAAATATATATACACATTAAATATCACCAGTTTTTGCTTTTTGTGCAAAAATTATGAAGATTTGATTTATATTTGAAGATATTTAAAAACTAAAATATACATAGAAATAGCATTGAAATTCGACTTAGAAATGTCCAGCATTTGTAAATCTTAAAAGTAAACAAATCAATACACCTGGAATTTTTTTACCCCCCCTCTACCTCTAGTGAGTCTGAAAAAAATATAAACATATATATATATTTTTTTCTGAGTACGCATTTTGATAATAGAATAAATAATCCTAAGAGGCAAATTACAAAAAAAAGAAAAAAAGAAAAAACAAATGCATACCTATATAAAGAGACATTTAGATATACAGGGTGATTAAAAAGTAACTCCCTATTTTAAACTATTTATAATTTTTTTATATGCAATTACATTTTTCTCAATTCTTTAATGCATGTTCCTTAATCTACAGGATGATTGAAAAGTAACTCCCTACTTTAAATTATTTATAATTCTTTTATATGCAGTTACATATTTTTCAATTCTTTAATGTATGTTCCTTAATATACAGGGTGATTGAAGTAACTACCTATTTTAAACTATTTATAATTCTTTTATATGCAGTTACAATTTTCTCAATTCTTTAATGTATGTTCCTTAATGTACAGGGTGATTGAAGTAACTACCTATTTTAAACTTTATACTTTTTTATATGCAATTACATTTTTCTCAATTTTTAATATATGTTCCTTAATATACAGGGTGATTGAAAAGTAACTCCCTATTGTAAACTATTTATAATTTTTTTTATATGCAATTACATTTTTATCAATTCTTTAATGTATGTTCTTTAATATACAGAGTGATTGAAAAGTAACTCCCTATTTTAAACTATTTATAATTCTTTTATATGCAGTTACATATTTCTCAATTCTTTAATGTATGTTCCTTAATGTACAGGGTGATTGAAAAGTAACTCCCTATTGTAAACTATTTATAATTTTTTTTATATGCAGTTACAATTTTCTCAATTTTTTAATGTATGTTCCTTAATGTACAGGGTGATTAAAAAGTAACTCCCTATTGTAAACTTTATAATTTTTTTATATGCAGTTACAATTTTCTCAATTTTAATGTATGTTCCTTAATGTACAGGTGATTAAAAAGTAACTCCTATTGTAAACTATTTATAATTTTTTATATGCAGTTACAATTTTCTCAATTTTTTAATGTATGTTCCTTAATGTACAGGGTGATTAAAAGTACTCCCTATTGTAAACTATTTTATAATTTTTTTTATATGCAGTTACAATTTCTCAATTCTTTAATGTATGTTCCTTAATGTACAGGGTGATTAAAAAGTAACTCCCTATTGTAAACTATTTATAATTTTTTTTATATGCAATTACATTTTTCTCAATTCTTTAATGCATGTTCCTTAATCTACAGGATGATTGAAAAGTAACTCCCTACTTTAAATTATTTATAATTCTTTTATATGCAGTAACATTTTTCTTAATTCTTTAATGCATGTTCCTTTATATACAGGGTGATTGAAAAGTAACTCCCTATTTTAAACCATTTATAATTGTTTTATATGCAATTACATTTTTCTCAATTTTTAATATATGTTCTTTAATATACAGAGTGATTGAAAAGTAACTCCCTATTTTAAACTATTTATAATTCTTTTATATGCAGTTACATATTTCTCAATTCTTTAATGTATGTTCCTTAATATACAGGGTGATTGAAAAGCAACTCTCTATTTTAAACTATTTATAATTTTTTTTATATGCAGTTACATTTTTCTCAATTCTTTAAATATATGTTCCTTAATATACAAGCTGATTGAAAAGTAACTCCCTATTTTAAACTATTTATAATTTTTTATATGCAGTTATATTTTTCTCAATTTTTAATATATGTTCCATAATATATGGCAAGACTTGATTTTTATGCAAGATGGTGCTCCTTCACATTTTTCTCTTGTTGTTCATGAATGGCTGAATCACCATTTTCCTGGGAGATGGATGGGTAGACATGATCTGTATGAGTGGGCGGGCCAGAAGTCCTGATTTAACAACCTGTGCCTTTTTCTTTTGGGTTAGTCGAAAAAGCAAGTCCACTCTATGAAACCGTTGGCTTTGGAAGAACTTGAAAGATGAATACAAGAATTTATTTCTGCCATTGCACAAGAGTTCCTGGGAACATCAGTTAATGCAATTTCCGAATGGCTTGAGAGGCCGGAGGCAAATGCTGGTACCCATATAGGATTTTAAATAAAACTTCATGTTATGTGTGTTCTTCTCATATTCATTTTTAAAAATAATGATTCAAAAATAAATTATAAGATTTTTAAGCAAATGCTGGTACCCATATAGACTTTTAGATAAAACTCCATGTTATGTGTGTTTTCATTTTTTTGTAAAAATAATGATTCAGTAATGAATTAAGATTTTTAGAATCACCCTGTATATTTAAGTTAGGATATTTTTGTAAAAATAATGATTCAGAAATAAATTATAAGATTTTAAAATTAGGGAAGGGAGTTATTTTACAATCAAACTATATATATATATATATATATATATATATATATATAAAGTGTTATTATGGGTCCAACAGGAGAAAATTAAATATCTTATAAAAAAGAAGGTCTGCAAAATGGATTATGTTTTTTTTTTTTTTAAATTAATTATTATATTACATTTGCGAAACAGGTTTCAGATCTTCTGATATCTTCTTCAGGTATTAATTACAGACAGAATAAGGTTAATTAACTCCTGAAGAAGATATCAGAAGATCTGAAACCCGTTTCGCAAATGTAAAATAATAATAAAAAAAAAAAAAAAAACATGATCCATTTTGAAGACCTTTTTTTTTTTATAATATATATATATATATATATATATATATATATATATATATATAATTACTTTACAATCACCCTGTAGATTTGCATACAAAATAATCTCACGAATAGACCATGAAGCTAAAAGAAAGGAAAAAACACATGATATAACTGCAAAATTATGAGTTAAAAAGTAAAAAAGATACAATATTCTTAAGGAGTAGGATCGATTAAGTAAACAACAGCACATGTGGTGCGGACGAACAGACTGGTGACTTGCGTTGGTTATCCTGAATGTACAATGAGACACAGTTATGATGAAGTGGGTTGCACTCTTTATGGGAGTGTGTATGTGTGGTGTGTGTGTTTATATACATCTGCATATCTATCTATAACTATGACAGGGTCATACGTAGAGAAAGAAGATAGATAAGAAGAATGTATATAAAAAAGGAAGTGGGGAAGGAGAGAGAGAGAAAGGAGAGAGAGAGAGAGAGGAGAGAGAGATAAACAGACAAAGGAAGAAAAAGAAAAACAAAGAGAGAGAGAGAGAGAGAGAGAGAGAGAAGGAACTAAAGCGTGTGTGTATGAGAGGGAGGGGGGAAGAAAACCAAAGTGAGAGAGAGTGAAAAAGAGAGAACCAAAGTATGTGTGTGTGTGTGTGAGAGAGAGAGGGAGAGAAAATGAGAGAAAGTGAAGCAAAGTGTGTGTGTGGGGGAGAGAGAAAGAGACACACACACAAAGTGAAAGAGAGAGAGAGAGGGGGGAGAGAAAATAAGAAGGAGAAAAGAAAGAGAGAGACAAGAAAGAGAGAAGCAAAGTGTGTGTGTGTGGGAGAGAGAAAGAGAGAGAGAGAGGACACACACACACACACAAAAAGTGAAAGAGAGAGGGAGAGAGAGAGAGAGAGAGAGAGAGAGAGAGAGAAGAGAGAGAGAGAATAATAAAGAAAATACAGAGTTACAGAAAATAAAAAAAAGTTTAAGAAAGAAAGAAAGACTGAATACAAAAATAAAAGGGGAGAGAGAGAGAGAGAGAGAGAGAGATAAGAGGGAGAGATAGAGAGAAAAGAGATAGAAAGAGAGAGAGAGAAAGAGAAGAGAGATAGAGAGAGAGAGAAAGAGAGAGAGAGAGAGAGAGAGAGAGAGGACACAACATCCAACCTAGTCAAAGCTAAGCATCATCACCGCAGTTCAGGATACCCAATGACAAACCCGGAAACATCTTGGAGCAAATACAGCTGTCAAAATGCCAGGATCAAAAGAGTGCACAGGTTTACACCACAAGTTTCCCTGAAGACCCAAAAGAATTCCAAACCTGGACATATGTCTTCTCCACACACAATTCCATATATATATATATATATATATGTATATATATGTATATGTTGAATAGATAGTTGAAAAAACAAAAAATTTATATACTTTGGTATAGGTGAAATTCATTATTGTTATTTGTCAACACGTTTTGATCAAAATTCGTTTACACACACATAGAGTATTCTATTGGAAATTATATTAAATATATAACATCATAAAGCCTCCATGCTTCCTGTAGTCCGCCAACACTATACCTGATGCCCCTCTCCACACACATATGCACACACGTACACACATACATGCATATTACTACTGTAAACTGTTCATGTTTCTGACACTAATATATTATTCTGTGTACTTGACATGAGACTTTGATGAGTTGTGGTGCACTTGAGCACTGTACACAATAAATTTCTGCCCTGTCGGCTGGGGCATTAGAATGCACCGACTGCACCTCTGCAGAGGGGTAAGACTCCCCCAATGGTGCCACCTGTTGGCCGTGCTTAAGGATATAGCCCAGGTGGATGAGCAGTTCATGACATGCAATACTCCACTTTGGCCCTATCTTGGGCTAGACGGGTGGTCGGAGAGGCCCCCTCCAATCAATCGGCTGGTCACGTCAAGCCCTAGCACCTATATGATTTTCCCAACCCTATTGCTTTTATGGCAAGCCCCAACCCCTTTTTATCATATGGGTGCTAGAAGGCAGTGGCTGCGGGTCTACATGTCCTGGGAATGACGTTAAACTCTATCTGATGGTGAGGTTCCAGTTTTGGAGGTTTGGGGAATGTGGAGCACCCCTTCATCACCATTGCTCCCTGGTCCACTCTGACTCTGAGTGGTAGTACCTGTTAGGGTCCCATCTATGGGTTAAATAGAAAAATGTATTTATAAAAAAATTGTATTATCAATTAAGAATTGATTTATTTCAAAACTTTATTGGCATTAAATGACCCACTGAGGTTGATATGCCGTAAAACAAAACAAACCAAACAATAAATTTCATTATCAAAATGATAGAGACAAAATATCGGGCATGCAAACAAGAGATAATCTTCAGGACAGAGTTTGTTTGCATGCCTGATATTTTGTCTATCATTTCATTCTATATATATAAGTTTTCCAAAAACACAAAAACTATCATACACTGAAAATTAGATAGAAATAAAGTTATTTTGTTTTTGTTTTGTTTTACGGCATATCAACCACAATGGGTCATTTAATTCTGGTAAAATTTTGAAAGAATCGTAGAGATAGTTTGGAAGAAAATTTTTTAAACTCAATTTTTTTGGGTAAACAAATTTTTCTATTTAACCCATAGATGGGACCCTAACAGGTACTACCACTCAGTGTCAGAGTGGATCTGGAAGCAATGATGATGAAGGGGTGTAGAAATCAAAATGGCTGTTATAAGTTGCAGCAGGCGGCCTTGAAGGATTGAATGACAAGGCTTGACCTCAGTCCTGATCCTACTTCCGGTGGATACCGTGAGAATCGGTGGAGAAGACCCTCTTCCTGTTTAGATTAGAAAGATTTGTTTAGAGTCGACCAAAAACCACGATGGTGGTAAGTCGTGTTATGCACGCTCCGACTCAATTGAAGTCTTGTGTTATTAATAAAAAAACTCTTAATGACACAGGGCTTCTGATAAAGAGAAATCCCCAATGGAAGACCAGACACGAAGTCCCCAAGACGAAGTCCAGACGCTAGAAGAATAGAAGTAAGAAAGTAAGGAAAGAGAGTATACAACATTGGCTTACTATACCAGATGATTACTGAGGGTGAGACATTGATTAGCATGGTTGGTTGGTTGATTAGATTTTACTGCCTGTCAACCCTTATTGGGTTATTTTATGCCGGAAACGATTTGTTTTATACAACACTAACCCTAAACTTGCCCACAAGTTGGATTCAAAGGCATATAAAACCCATTTCTCTCTTTCTCTTTCTTTTCCTTTCTCTCTCCGAGTTATCTATCCACCGGTAATTTGTATTCAGGACCACTTTCTTCCTTTCTTTCTTTCACAAACGTATACATGAGTTCATTCTTTCTTCCTTTCTTTCTTTCACAAACGTATACATGCGTTCATTCTTTCTTTTCTTTCTTCCTTTCTTTTACAAACGTATACATGAGTTCATTCATTCTTTCCTTTCTTCCTTTCTTTTACAAACGTTACATGAGTTCATTCATTTCTTTCTTTCTTTCTTTCACAAACGTATACATGAGTTCATTCATTCATTTCTTTCTTTCTTTCACAAACGTATACATGAGTTCATTCATTCTTTCTTCATTCACAAACGTTACATGAGTTCATTCTTTCTTTCTTTCTTTCTTTCATATACATGAGTTCATTTCTTTCTTTCTTTCTTTCACAAACGTATACATGCGTTCATATCATTCTTTCTTTCTTTCTTCCTTTTACAAACGTATACATGAGTTCATTCATTCTTTCTTCTTCCTTTCTTTTATACAGTTCATTCTTTCTTTTCTTTCTCTTCTTTTACAAACGTATACATGAGTTCATGATTCATTCTTTCTTTCTTTCTTCCTTTTACAAACGTATACATGAGTTCATTCATTCATTCTTTCTTCTTTCTTTCACAAACGTATACATGAGTTCATTCATTCTTTCTTTTTCTTCCTTTCTTCTTTACAAACGTATACATGCTTCATTCTTTCTTTTTTCTTTCTTTTACAAACATACACATGCGTTCATTCTTTCTTTCTTTTTCTTCCTTTCTTTACAAACGTATACATGAGTTCATTCTTCTTTCTTTCTTTCTTCTTTCTTTTACAAACGTATACATGAGTTCATTCATTCTTTCTTTCTTTCTTCCTTTCTTTTACAAACGTATTATACATCGTTCATTCTTTCTTTCTTTCTTTTACAAAATACATGCGTTCATTCTTTCTTTCTTTCTTTCTTCCTTTCTTTTACAAACGTATAATAGTTCATTCATCTTTCTTTTTTCTTCCTTTCTTTTACAAACTATACATGAGTTCATTCTTCTTTCTTTCTTTCTTCTTTTTACAAACGTATACATGCGTTCATTCTTTCTTTCTTTCTTTCATTACACTTGCGTTCTTCTTTCTTTCTTTCTTTCTTCCTTTTCTTTTAACAAACATACGTTACATGAGTTCATTCATTCTTTCTTTCTTTTCTTCCTTTCTTTTACAACGTATAATGCGTTCATTCTTTCTTTCTTTCTTTCTTTTACAAACCATACACATGCGTCATCTTTCTTCTTTCTTTCTTCCTTTCTTTTACAAACGTATACATGAGTTCATCATTCTTCTTTCTTTCTTCCTTTCTTTACAAACGTATACATGAGTTCAGTTCATTCTTTCTTCTTTCTCCTTTCTTTCTTTTACAAACGTATGCATGGTTCATTCTTCTTCTTTCTTTCTCCTTTTTTACAAATTATACATGCGTTCATTCTTCTTTCTTTTCTTCCTTTCTTTTACAACGTATCACATGAGTTCATTTCATTCTTTCTTTCTTCCTGCTTTTTACAAACGTATACATGAGTTCATTCATTCTTTCTTCTTTCTCCTTTCTTTTACAAAAACGATTCTTCCTCTTTCTTTTACAAACATACACTGCGTTCATTCGATTTCATTCATTTCATTCTTCTTCTTTCTTCCTTTCTTTTACAAACGTATACATGAGTTCATTCATTCTTTCTTCTTTCTTCCTTTCTTTTACAACGTATACATGCGTTCATTCTTTCTTTTTTCTTTCTTTTACAAACATACACATGCGTTCATTCTTTCTTTCTTTCTTTCTTCCTTTCTTTACAAACAACGTATACATGAGTTCATTCATTCTTTCTTTCTTCTCTTCCTTCTTTTACAAACGTATACATGAGTTCATTCATTCTTCTTTCTTCTTCCTTTCTTTTACAAACGTAACATGCGTTCATTCTTTCTTTCTTTCTTTCTTTTACAACATACACATGCGTTCATTCTTTCTTTCTTTCTTTCTTCCTTTCTTTTACAAACGTAATACATGAGTCATTTAATCGATTTCTTTCTTTTTCCTTTCTTTTACAAAACGTTTACAATGAGTTCATTTCTTCTTTCTTTCTTTCTTCCTTTCTTTTACAAACGTCATACATGCGTTCGATTCTTTCTTTCTTCTTTCTTTTACAAACTACACATGCGTTCATTCTTCTTTCTCTTCTCTTTCCTTTCTTTTTTACAAAACGTTACACGAGTTCATCATTTCTTCTTTCTTTTCTTCCTTTCTTTTACAAACGTATACATGAGTTCATTCATTCTTTCTTTCTATTCTTCCTTATCTTTTACAAACTATACATGCGTTCTCTTTCTTCTTTCTTTCTTTTACAAACATACAATTGCGTTCATTCTTCTCTTTCTTTTCTTTCCTTCCTTTCTATTTACAACGTATACATTATGAGTTCATTCATTCTTTCTTTCTTTCTTCCTTCTCTTTACACAACGTTACATGCGCTTTCATTCTTTCTTTCTTTCTTTCTTTTACAAACATACACATTGCGTTCATTCTTTCTTTCCTTTCTTTCTTCCTTATCTTTTACAAACGTATACATGATTCATTCATTCATTTCTTTTCTTTCTTCCTTTCTTTTTACAAACGTAACATGAGTTCATTCATTCTTCTTTTCTTTCTTCCTTTCTTTTACCAAAACATTATACATTGCGTTCATTTCTTTCTTTCTTTTTCTTTTACAAACTACACATGCGTCATTCTTCTCTTTCTTCTTTCTTCCTTTTCTTTTACAAAACGTATACAATGAGTGCATTCATCTTCTTTCTTTTCTTCCTTTCTTTTACAAAACGTATACATGCGTTCTTCTTCTTTCTTTTCTTTCTTTTACAAACAACACATGCGATTCATTCTTTCTTTCTTCTTTCATTTCTTTTACAAAACAATACACATGCGTCTTCATTCTCTTTCTTTCTTTCTTTCTTTCACAAACGTATACAATGCGTTCATCTTTTCTTTCTTTTTTTCTTTTACAAACGTTACACATGCGTTCATTCTTTCTATTCTCCAAACGTAGACACTGCATTCTTTCAGAAAAAAAACAAAAAAAATAAAAAACATGCAAGACAAACTGGAATCGTATGAATAATAAAAACAATACAAAATCTATTGCATTTATACCATAATACCAATACACAAATATGACTATCAAATAAAATATTATATAAAATATCTCGCAAAATTTTCCCTGATTAGTATCATTGTGACCCAAATAATCGAATATACTCAATAAAACGTTGTGTCAAAAAATTAAATTTACATTGTTTTTTTTTTCTTATCATTATTATGTTGCTATAAACCAAAGTCAGCAGGTCAAAATGTAATAGGAATAATCTTAATAATTTGTAGTGTCAAATATGTACAGGGCCAGTTTAACTCAGTTCTGAAAAATCCAAATAATACAAATTATCAAGCCTCATCTCAAAAATTCCCATAAAATGATACCGTAACTTATTATACAATGCTTATCCATGATATTGAGACTTATTACTTATTAAATATACACATAAAGATTCAACGGATTAACATCACAGTTGATTAACAAATAACAGATGAAATCTTAAAAAAAAAAAATTTCATTCAACTCTCTGACTTCTCTCTCTTG
>CM042173.1:38779899-38812692 GCA_023376005.1 Doryteuthis pealeii | reverse complement strand
AAAAAAGAGAGAGATGAAGTGTGCATGTCATAGACTGCTCAGCCAACCCAAGGCCTCTCCCGACCGCCCTCTAGCCAAGAAGGCGCAAAGGGAAGTGTTGCATGTCATAGACTGCTCAGCCACCAGGGCCTCTCCGACCAGCACACCCTCTAGCCCAATAAGGCAAAAGGGGAGTGTTGCATGTCATAGACTGCTCAGCTCCACCAGGGCCTCTTCCCGACCTGCCCCTAGCCAAGTCAAGGAACCAAAGGAAGTGTTGCATGTCATAGACGCCTCAACCACCAGGGGCCTCTCCGATACCGCCTCTAGCCAGGTAGGCAAGTGAAGTGTTGCAATGTCATAGACTGCTCAGCCAACCAGGGCCTCTCCCCGACCCCTCCAGCCCCCAAGTAAGGGCCAAAAGGGGAGTGGCATGTCAAGACTCTCAGCCACCAGGGGCCTCGTCCGACCGCCGCCGCTCTAGGCCCAAGTAAGGGCCAAAAGGAAGTGTTGCATGTCATAAGACGCTAGGCCACCAGGGCCTCTCGACCGCGCCCTCTAGCCCCCAAGTAAAGGGCCAAAGGGGAGTGTGCAATGTCATAGACGCTCAAGCCAACTCCAGGGGCCTCTCCGACCGCCCCTCTAGCCCAGTAAGGCCAAAGTGAAGTGTTGCATGTCAAGACGCTCAACCACCAGGGCCTCTCTCGACCGCCCCTCTAGCCCAAGAAGGGCCAAAAGTGGAGTGTGCATGTCATAGACTGCTTCAGCCACCAGGGGCCTGCTCCGACCGCCCACTCTAGCCCAAGTTAAAAGGGCCAAAGTGAAGTGTCTGCAATGTCTAGACTGCTCAGTGCCACCAAGGGCCCTCTCCGACCCGCCCCTCTTAGCCCAAGTAAAGGGCCAAAGGAAGGTGCCATGTCAATAGACGCTCAGCCCCAGGGCCTCTTCCGAACCCGCCCTCTCAGCCTCCAAGTAAGGGCCAAAGTGAATGTTGCATGTCATAGACGCTCAGCCACAGGGGCCTCTCCAACCGCCCCTCTAGCCCAAGTAAGGGCCAAAGTGAAGTGTTGCATGTCATAGACTGCTCAGTCAGCCACCAGGGCCTCTCCGACCGCCCCTCTAGCCAAGTAAGGGCCAAAGTGAAGTGTTGCATGTCATAGACTGCTCAGCCACCAGGGGCCTCTCCAACCGCCCCTCTAGCCAAGTAAGCCAAAAGGGGAGTGTTGCATGTCATAGACTGCTTCAGCCACCAGGGGCCTCTCCGAGCCAGCCCCTCTAGCCCAAGTAAGGGCCAAAGTGAAGTGTTGCATGTCATAGACTGCTCAGCCACCAGGGGCCTCTCGACCGCCCCTCTAGCCAAGTAAGGGCCAAAGTGAAGTGTTGCATGTCATAGACTGCTCAGCCACCAGGGGCCCTCCGACCGCCCCTCTAGCCCAAGTAAGGCCAAAGTGAGTGTTGCATGTCATAGACTGCTCAGGCCACCAGGGGCCTCTCCGACCGCCCCTCTAGCCCAAGTAAGGGCCAAAGTGGAGTGTTGCATGTCATAGACTGCTCAGCCACCAGGGGCCTCTCCGACCGCCCCTCTAGCCCAAGTAAGGGCCAAAGTGAGTGTTGCATGTCATAGACTGCTCAGCCACCAGGGGCCTCTCCGACCGCCCCCTCTAGCCCAAGTAAGGGCCAAAGTGAAGTTGCATGTCAAAGACTGCTCAGCCACCAGGGGCCTCTCCGACCGCCCCTCTTAGCCCAAGAAGGGCAAAGGGGAGTGTTGCATTCATAGACTGCTCAGCCACCAGGGGCCTCTCCGACCGCCCCTCTAGCCCAAGAAGGGCCAAAGTGAGTGTTGCATGTCATAGACTGCTCACCACCAGGGCCCTCTCCGAACCGCCCCCTAGCCAAAGTAAGGGCCAAAGTGAAGTGTTGCATGTCATAGACTGCTCACCACCAGGGCCTCTCCCCGCTCCCTCTAGCCCAAGTAAGGGCCAAAGTGGAGTGTTGCATGTCATAGACTGCTCAGCCACCAAGGGGCCTCTCCGACCGCCCCTCTAGCCCAAGTAAGGGCCAAAGTGATAGTGTTGCATGTCATAGACTGCTCAGCCACCAGGGGCCTCTCCGACCGCCCCTCTAGCCCAAGTAAGGGCCAAAGTGAAGTGTTGCATGTCATAGACTGCTCAGCCACCAGGGGCCTCTCCAACCGCCCCTCTAGCCCAAGTAAGGGCCAAAGGGAGTGTTGCATGTCATAGACTGCTCAGCCACCAAAGGGCCTCTCCGACCGCCTCTAGCCCAAGTAAGGGCCAAAGTGAGTGTTGCATGTCATAGACTGCTCAGCCACCACTGCTCAGTCTCCAGGGGCCTCTCCGACCGCCCCTCTAGCCCAAGTAAGGCCAAAGTGAAGTGTTGCATGTCATAGACTGCTCAGCACCAGGGCCTCTGCCCCTCTAGCCCAAGTAGGGCCAAAGTGAAGTGTTGCATGTCATAGACTGCTCAGCCACCAGGGCCTCTCGAACCGCCCCCTAGCCCAAGTAAGGCCAAAGGGAGTGTTGCATGTCATAGACTGGCTCGCCACCAGGGCCTCTCCGACCGCCCCTCTAGCCCAAGTAAGGCCAAAGGAAGTGTTGCATGTCATAGACTGCTCAGCCACCAGGGGCCTCTCCGACCGCCCCTCTAGCCCAAGTAAGGGCCAAAGTGAAGTGTTGCATGTCATAGACTGCTCAGCCACCAGGCCTCTCCGACCGCCCCTCTAGCCCAAGAAGGCCAAAGGGGAGTGTTGCATGTCATAGACTGCTCAGCCACCAGGGGCCCTCTCCGACCGCCCCTCTAGCCCAAGTAAGGGCCAAAGTGAAGTGTTGCATGTCATAGACTGCTCAGCCACCAGGGCCTCTCCGCCGCCCCTCTAGCCCAAGTAAGGGCCAAAGTGGAGTTTGCATGTTCATAGACTGCTCAGCCACCAGGGCCTCTCCCGACCCCCTCTAGCCCAAGTAAGGGCCAAAGTGAAGTGTTGCATGTCATAGACTGCTCAGCCACCAGGCCCTCTCCGACCGCCCCTCTAGCCCAAGTAAGGGCCAAAAGGGGAGTGTTGCATGTCATAGACTGCTCAGCCACCAGGGGCCTCCCGACCGCCCTCTAGCCCAAGTAAGGGCCAAAGTGAAGTGTTGCATGTCATAGACTGCTCAGCCACCAGGGGCCTCTCCGACCGCCCCTCTAGCCCAAGTAAGGGCCAAAGTGAAGTGTTGCATGTCATAGACTGCTCAGCCACCAGGGGCCCTCCGACCGCCCTCTAGCCCCAAAGGGGAGTGTTGCACCAAGACCGCTCAGCTCACCAGGGCCTCTCCGACCGCCCCTCTAGCCAAGTAAGGGCCAAGTGGAAGTTTGCATGTCATAGACTGCTCAGCCACCAGGGGCCTCTCCGACCGCCCCTCTAGCCCAAGTAAGGGCCAAAGGGAGTGTGCATGTCATAGACTGCTCAGCCACCCGGGCCTCTCCGACCGCCCCTCTAGCCCAAGTAAGGGCCAAAGTGAAGTGTTGCATGTCATAGACTGCTCAGCCACCAGGGGCCTCTCCGACCGCCCCTCTAGCCCAAGTAAGGGCCCAAAGTGGAAGTGTTGCATGTCATAGACTGCTCAGGCCACCAGGGGCCTCTCCGACCGCCCCTAGCCCAAGTAAGGGCCAAAGTGAAGTGTTGCATGTCTAGACTGCTCAGCACCAGGGCCTCTCCGACGCCCCTCTAGCCCAAGTAAGGGCCAAAGTGAAGTGTTGCATGTCATAGACTGCTCAGCCACCAGGGCCTCTCCGACCGCCCCTCTAGCCCAAGTAAGGGCCAAAGGAAGTGTTGCATGTCATAGACTGCTCAGCCACCAGGGGCCTCTCGACCGCCCCTCTAGCCCAAGTAAGGGCCAAAGTGGAAGTGTTGCATGTCATAGACTGCTCAGCCACCAGGGGCCTCTCCGACCGCCCCTCTAGCCCAAGTAAGGGCCAAAGTGAAGTGTTGCATGTCATAGACTGCTCAGCCACCAGGGCCTCTCCGACCGCCCCTCTAGCCCAAGTAAGGGCCAAAGTGGAGTGTTGCATGTCATAGACTGCTCAGCCACCAGGGGCCTCTCCGACCGCCCCTCTAGCCCAAGTAAGGGCCAAAGTGAGTGTTGCATGTCATAGACTGCTCAGCCACCAGGGGCCTCTCCGACCGCCCCTCTAGCCCAAGTAAGGGCCAAAGAGTGTTGCATGTCATAGACTGCTCAGCCACCAGGGGCCTCTCCGACCGCCCTCTAGCCCAAGTAAGGGCCAAAGTGAAGTGTTGCATGTCATAGACTGCTCAGCCACCAGGGGCCTCTCCGACCGCCCCTCTAGCCAAGTAAGGGCCAAAGTGGAGTGTTGCATGTCATAGACTGCTCAGCCACCAGGGGCCTCTCCGACCGCCCCTCTAGCCCAAGTAAGGGCCAAAGTGAGTGTTGCATGTCATAGACTGCTCAGCCACCAGGGGCCTCTCCGACCGCCCCTCTAGCCCAAGTAAGGGCCAAAGTGAAGTGTTGCATGTCATAGACTGCTCAGCCACCAGGGGCCTCTCCAACCGCCCCTCTAGCCCAAGTAAGGCCAAAGGGGAGTGTTGCATGTCATAGACTGCTCAGCCACCAGGGGCCTCTCCGACCGCCCCTCTAGCCCAAGTAAGGGCCAAAAGTGAAGTGTTGCATGTCATAGACTGCTCAGCCACCAGGGGCCTCTCCGACCGCCCCTCTAGCCCAAGTAAGGGCCAAAGTGAAGTGTTGCATGTCATAGACTGCTCAGCCACCAGGGGCCTCTCCAACCGCCCTCTAGCCCAAGTAAGGGCCAAAGGGAGTGTTGCATGTCATAGACTGCTCAGCCACCAGGGGCCTCTCCGACCGCCCCTCTAGCCCAAGTAAGGGCCAAAGTGAAGTGTTGCATGTCATAGACTGCTCAGCCCCAGGGGCTCTCCGACCGCCCCTCTAGCCCAAGTAAGGGCCAAAGTAAGTGTTGCATGTCATAGACTGCTCAGCCACCAGGGGCCCTCCGACCGCCCCTCTAGCCCAAGTAAGGGCCAAAGTGGAGTGTTGCATGTCATAGACTGCTCAGCCACCAGGGGCCTCTCCGACCGCCCCTCTAGCCCAAGTAAGGGCCAAAGTGAAGTGTTGCATGTCATAGACTGCTCAGCCACCAGGGCCTCTCCGACCGCCCTCTAGCCCAAGTAAGGGCCAAAGGGGAGTGTTGCATGTCATAGACTGCTCAGCCACCAGGGGCCTCTCCGACCGCCCCTCGCCTAGCCAAGTAAGGGCCAAAGTGAAGTGTTGCATGTCATAGACTGCTCAGCCACCAGGGGCCTCTCCAACCGCCCTCTAGCCCAAGTAAGGGCCAAAGGGGAGTGTTGCATGTCATAGACTGCTCAGCCACCAGGGGCCTCTCCGACCGCCCCTCTAGCCCAAGTAAGGGCCAAAGTGAAGTGTTGCATGTCATAGACTGCTCAGCCACCAGGGGCTCTCCGACCGCCCCTCTAGCCCAAGTAAGGGCCAAAGTGAAGTGTTGCATGTCATAGACTGCTCAGCCACCAGGGCCTCTCCAACCGCCCCTCTAGCCCAAGTAAGGGCCAAAGGGAGTGTTGCATGTCATAGACTGCTCAGCCACCAGGGGCCTCTCCCGACCGCCCCTCTAGCCCAAGTAAGGGCCAAAGTGAAGTGTTGCATGTCATAGACTGCTCAGCCACCAGGGGCCTCTCCGACCGCCCCTCTAGCCCAAGTAAGGGCCAAAGTGAAGTGTTGCATGTCATAGACTGCTCAGCCACCAGGGGCCTCTCCAACCGCCCCTCTAGCCCAAGTAAGGGCCAAAGTGGAGTGTTGCATGTCATAGACTGCTCAGCCACCAGGGGCCTCTCCGACGCCCTCTAGCCCAAGTAAGGGCCAAAGTGAAGTGTTGCATGTCATAGACTGCTCAGCCACCAGGGCCTCTCCGACCGCCCCTCTAGCCCAAGTAAGGGCCAAAGTGAAGTGTTGCATGTCATAGACTGCTCAGCCACCGGGCCTCTCCAACCGCCCCTCTAGCCCAAGTAAGGGCCAAAGGGGGAGTGTGCAGTCATAGACTCAGCCACCAGGGGGGCCCCTCTAGCCCAAGTAAGGGCCAAGTGGAGTTTGCATGTCATAGACTGCTCAGCACCAGGGGCCTCTCCCAACCGCCCTCTAGCCCAAGTAAGGGCCAAAGTGGAGTGTTGCATGTCATAGACTGCTCAGCCACCAGGGGCCTCTCCGACTGCCCCGTCTAGCCCAAGTAAGGGCCAAAGTGGAGTATTGCATGTCATAGACTGCTCAGCCACCAGGGGCCTCTCCAACCGCCCCTCTAGCCCAAGTAAGGGCCAAAGGGGAGTGTTGCATGTCATAGACTGCTCAGCCACCAGGGGCCTCTCCGACCGCCCCTCTAGCCCAAGTAAGGGCCAAAGTGAACTGTTACACATCATGGACTGCTCAGCAACCAGGGTTCCATTCTGAAGTATCATGGGTTGCCACCACTCTGCAGAGGTTCAGTTGGTGTATTCTAACTCCTGACTGTTCAACATTTGTGGCGTAAATCAGCACAATATTGACTAATTCATCGCTGAAGTAGAAAAAGAAAAAATTTCCGACACTTAACTCTTTAACAGTTCGTTAATTTGAAGCAGATGCAGAGAGAAAAGAAATCCTATCAAAAAAGAAAAATATCCATTTGAGTCTCCCCCACCCTCACCCCCCAAAAAAAAATGTGGAAGGAAAAATATCTATTTCCAGACGCACAATACATTAATTTTTACTGGACATTGTCCAGACATTTTCCTGATTCAAATCTGTAGAAACTTTGGTTGGTTGGTTGGATTTTATGGCACTTATATATATATATATATATATATATATATATATATAACTCGTCGATTCGAGTTCAATTCCTAGACGAAGCTGTTGGCATTTCGCATAGCGCTAATACCCTTAGGAAAGGTATGAATCCATATACATTCTCCCTCCATCTATGGGTTAAATAGTAGGGCAGACTGGGCTCTTCAGCCTTAGGTTGGTAACCAGTCTAGGAGAGGGATAACTCTGAATTCAAAATTCCTGAGGTCGGTCGTTGATTGGGTTTGTGGCAACCCTTGATGCACCAATTCTTTCCTATCGACTGTGCCAAAAAGTGTGGATGGTCCAACACAAGCCTTCACCACTATAAACAAATCCCTGTGTGGGAGTTCATACGTCGATAATCGATGGGAGAGTCCATTTTATTTATATATATATATATATATATAACATATATATACATACATATATATGGTATTTGTGGAAAAAGTGACTTACCAGTGAAAATGGTCACAGTGGTTAGTTGATTCAAGTTTCACAATGATAAGGCAGTGATATAACAAATATAAAGTGCTCAATACATTAGTAGAGCAAATTTATTATCATAAAGGTACACGGTAATAACCTACTCGAGTTTCAACATAAGAATCTTCAGGGTTAAATCCACTGGATTAATCAAGATATTGATTAATTGCAGTCGATTTCACCCCCATGTGTGTATATATATATATATATACACATTCTATTGGCTTTAATCAAAATAAATATTAAAAATATGGTGAAACTTGAGTAGGTTATTACCGTGTACCTTTATGATAATAATATATATATATATATATATATATTCCTGGTTTGATACCGGTACCCACTAACTCAGTGTATGAGTAACACAGATTAGGTAATCTGACCTGTGTTCCACCTAAGCAAAATCAATCTTCCTGGTCTAGCACTAATGAAAAGGGGATAGACTCCCTCAATGTTCGGCTGATTCCAACAACAGGCCACACCCCAACTTTAGACCTTCTCTGACAAGCAAACACTGCAACCTATCAACTTAATCTTTGATTCGCACATCTGTATATCAATACTCGTGTTCCTTAATAGTACACAGTTATCGTCTTGCAACACCCTTGGGTTAAAAATGAGACTATCCCAATTGTTCAAGATGAAATGCAGACATGTAAATCCTGATTATCTGGTATTGCTTATATATATATATATATATATATAATCCAAAAGTTCAGAGAAGAAATCTTCCTTACGACACAAGAGTTTTAGTTAAAAAAACAAGTCGCAGTTTGAGAGCTCAATGTGTGCTCTTAATGTTAGAGTCACAGAGCAATCTCTAAGTCTTTTGTTATTTCCTTACTTAATATATATATATATATATATTATCATAAAGGTACATGGTAATAACCTACTTGAGTTTCACCATGAGAATCTTCAGGGTTTAATAAATGAAAGTGTCAAATATGCATATGTATACTGTATTTGGTAGTAGTAGTAGTAGTAGTAAATGAAGAAGGATGAATGAAGATGAAGAAGAAAGAAGATGAAGAAGAAGAAATATGAATGAATATACAAAGATGATGATGATGATGATGATGATAATGATGATGAATTAGAAGAAGAAGAAGAAGAAGTAGAAAAAGAAGATAAAGAAGAAGAAATATGAATGAATATACAAAGATGATGGTGATGATGATGATGAATTAGAAGATGAAGTAGAAAAAGAAGATGAAGAAGAAGAAGAAGAAAGAATGATGATGCTAAGAAGAAGAAAAAGAAGATGAAAAATAGAGAAAACCCCATATGGATAAGTGTGCATATGCATGTATAATTGTGCGTTTATGCTTATGTATATGAAGGTGTATGTGTATCAATAACAAAAAAATAAATAGATCCTTAGTGGTGTTTTTTTTTATAGAAGCTAGTGTAAATTTTGCCTGTTGGTGATATTTTTATTCTAAAATCTTATAGTTTATTTAGTATCCATATTTTATACATATATATGTAATTTTCCCTATCACAAATTTAAACCTATCAACAATCAACTATTTGCATATTTTTACTTTATTCCCTCAAGAAATAAGTCCAAGGTGGACACTTGAAATAACGGATTTGAATTATGTAATACATCTATAATAGATATCTACTAACATATATCTTATTATAATGGAGATTGTGTGCTTTTTTGTCTGTAACCGAAACTATATCACTACTCAAGTTACAATTCCCTTAGTTATTGACATCACATTCTCAATGATTTTATTTTTATTTTAACCTCTATTATTAATAAAATTGTTTTACATTATTAATACTGTTAACCATATCTACATACTAACAACATACAATTATGTTTATATATACAACAAAATAGCGGTTTACAGTGTGAAGGGGAAGGCTAATTTGCATATTGATATGAAAAAATCGAATTTAATAAATATGTGCTTAGTGTTATTGATTTCTAACTGTTTGGTTTTATTTTTAATGAATATAAGCAAAAATCTCTTCAATGAATCTTAAAATGAAATCCATTAACAAGAAAAATAAGTGTCATTTTATTATTTACTTCCTCTTTTAACTAAATACTTAAATTAGAAAAAAATAACAATGAAAGACGAGAGTGATGGAAGAGTAAGTTTCAGTTGTTCTATATTTCGATTATACCCGCCTCTGTTTCAAATATTTTTATCTGCATTCTTATTTAGTTTCATTAGCCTTTCTAATTTAATATGATATTTTATTACATTAAAACTTAAATACTTGCACCCGGAGGGTGCATATATTTGCTAGTATATATATACTAGCAAATATATAAAAAAAATAAAAATAAATACAATAAATAAAAACACTCCAATGAGGAGATCTTACCTGAAAATGTATAAATAATCCATAGTTGATAATATAATAGCAATTGGTCTTTAGAGAATCCTAAGTTATATATAAAATGCGTGCGTTTGTGTGGTAGTAGGTATTTACCTGACCTTTTCACCACAGCTAGGATGTGACACAAGGATGAAAATATGGAGCATCGAGCAAGAATCAAACTTTCTATTCAATGTATAAATAGTCCATAGTTGATAATACAATAGCAGTTTGTCTTCAGAGAATCGTATATTATTGTTAGGATCAATCCTTGCGAAAAAAAATATATAGAGTTGCACACCTTGTTGAGTAGGAGACAGTTGCCTAACGTGACTGGTGCATTGTGGGAGCTAGGACTGGAAATGGGAATTCAGTCATGACACACATGGATTGGTACACAAGATAGTTGCTTGCATACAAGTTGAGTTCTTAAGTCACTGTTTTTTGGATAATAACTACTCTGCAGTATATGGCCGGTTTAGCTCAGTTGGTAGAGTGTCGGACTAGAACCACAAGGTTCCGGGTTTGATACCAACCCTCGTCCACTCAGCGTATGAGTAGTACAGGCATATGTGTGGTAAAGCTGATGATAGGAATGGCGCTCCACCTCAGACACTAAAAACAATCTCTTTGGTCTAGCACTAGGGAAAAGGGGATAGACTCCCTCTTGTATAACAGTTATGTCACTCTCTGGGTCTTTGTAGCTACAATCCAATGACAAGCATAGCAAGATAACTGTTGACTATGCAAACTCGAGGTTTTATTTTCAGTCTACCTTCTCTTAGACTTTTTCCTGTCAAAGGATCCCTAAAAGTCAGCAGTGTTTTGTTTATGGAACTTCCTTCTTCACTTTTGATTTTGGAATTAACTTTTCCTAGGAGAGTTTCCTTCATTATGGCTTTGTCGTTAAACAGGAGTCCATTCTCCACCACAAAAATCCTGGACATACACATAACATACAAAATAGGTTGAAAGTAAATGTTGGCCTTTTTGTTGTTCCCATTGTGTGAACTGTCCAAATTAAATGCTATTGTCCAGCAAATCTATTTAGCCATTCATGGACATAATTGCTGTTGGAGAAAATGTTGTTTACATTAATTTTCATTTCTAAATGATATCCCTCTAACGGTATTGTTAAACAAATATTCACATTATGATTGGTTGGATTTCAATGCTGAACGAACTGATACTTCTGAAATACCATTAAAATATATATATATATATATATTAATACCCTTGTTCCTTAATTGTATGACCGTTATTATCTTTCAACACCCTCTGTTTAAAATGCATTGGACAATGATTTTTACCTTTAAAATGCATTGGACCATGTTTATTTACCCTAAAAATGCATTGAAATGATTTATTACAATAAGAATGCATTGAAAATGATTTTTAAAAAATGCATTGAAAATGATTTTTTACTATAAAAATGATTGAAAATGATTTTTACTATAAAAATGCATTGAAAATGATTTTTTACTATAAAAATGCATTGAAAATGATTTTTTACTATAAAATGCATTGGAAATGATTTTTTACTATGAAAATGCATTGGAAATGATTTTTATTATAAAAATGCATTGAAAATGATTTTTTACTATAAAAATGCATTGGAAATGATTTTTACTATAAAAATGCATTGGAAATGATTTTTATTATAAAAATGCATTGGAAATGATTTTTATTATAAAAATGCAATGGAAATGATTTTTACCATAAAAATGCATTGGAAATGATTTTTACTATGAAAATGCATTGGACAATGATTTTCTATAATAAATGCATTGGACAATGATTGTTACTATGAAATGCATTGGACAATGATATTTTCTATAATAAATGCATTGGACAATGATTGTTACTATGAAAATGCATTTGAAATGATTTATTACAATAAGAATGCATTGGAAATGATTTTTTACTATAAAAATGCATTGGACAATGATGTTTACTATAAAAAATGCATTGGACAATGATTTTTACTATAAAAATGCATTGGACAATGATGTTTACTATAAAAAATGCATTGGAAATGATTTTTACTATGAAAATGCATTGGTAATGATTTTTATTATAAAAATGCATTGGAAATGATTTTTACTATGAAAATGCATTGGAAATGATTTTTACTATAAAAATGCATTGGAAATGATTTTTACTATAAAAATGCATTGGAAATGATTTTTACTATAAAAATGCATTGGAAATCCTTTTTACTATAAAAATGCATTGGTAATGATTTTTATGCCAGGGGGACTCCACCAGGGCACTATATATGGGTGTGTGATTTGGCTTATTTTGATTCAGTTGTAAATATTTGATTGTAATCATAACTATTTATATATATTTTATTGAAAGAGCCATCCTTGTAGAAGAACAGTAATGATACTATTTAACCCATAGCTGGGGTTTAAGTAGGTTCACACCTTTCTCAAGGGTATTAATCCAAAAGGTAACATAATGGCCCGACTGAAGTTCGAACTCGCTTTCCGATACCACTTTCCAGGATGTTAGCCAATACGCTAACCAGGACCTCCTACCTTCGGGCTTTCTCAGTTGTCCATTGTCTTTTGGAATGTCACAACCTTGTTCTGAAAGGGCATGTACTTCCCTGCCCCGTGCACATCCAGTGCTTGTTGCCTGTGTCTATTAGGTGGATTGGAAACTCGCAGGTTCAGTTCAGAGGTCAAGAGTAGGAGACAATCCCAAGAACATTATTTTTAGTATACAAAGAAATAACGGCTTTCGTCAGAGTAAATCCTTTGGTGTTTTGAAGAACCAAAAACACCTGACGAAGGCAGTTGATAATAGCTAGAATACATGTGTACATGGATAAAATCCTGGCCGAAATACGTGTCAGTAAATTAAAATAAAATAAATTCTATTTTATCCATTCAAGATTTTCTTTCCTTTATTTTTCATTTCAACATACCGTCGATAAATTCCTGGCCGAAATACGTGTCAGTAAATTAAAATAAAATAAATTCTATTTTATCCATTCAACATTTTCTTTCTTTTATTTTTCATTTCAACATACCGTCGAATTCGCTTCATTTTCAACTGATATATATATATATCCCGGCTGTAGGTAGCTCGCAAAATGTCTAGCCACACTGAAGAGACTTGATAAGTCGAAACACGTGTCTGTTGATGACTCTCTCTACACACACACACGCATATATATATATATATGGAGGCGCGTGGGCTAGTGGTTAGAGTCGTGGGAAATGGACTCGTCGATTCGAGTACAAGCAGTGATTTTCGTGAAAATCGGACCATTAATTGATTTTTCATAGAATTTTTTAAAAAACCTCTTATCATAACTTGTTTTTAGCTACGTTAAATTTCAGTTAATTTAACAGTGCAAAAATAAAAACATTGTTTTTCAATCATAATTTTCATTATTTCCGTAAGCTGAAAATTTAAAAAAAAAATCATCAGGAGTTTGTTTAATGTTTTTTCTTTCGAATGGAACTTTGGTTAGTTGGGTTTTTACAGCATGTAAACCCATTGGCTTATTTCATACCAAAGATATGTTTGTTTAATTCATTCTAGATGGGCACTCATTTTTTTAAAAACTCAATCTTTTTAAAACTTATTCTATTTAACCCATAGATAGGACCCTAACAAGTACTACCACTCCAGATCTGTGTGGACCTGGGAGTAATGGTGATGAATGGATAATCCACACTCTCCAAAGCTCCAGAACTGGAACTTTCACCATTAGATGCAGTTTAAGTGCTCCAAATTAAAAAACTTAGGCCAGACTTAGTCAAGCTTAATAAACCGGTAAAAACAAAATGAATAAAATTTTTTAAAAACACTAAAAGACTGACCTCAAATCTAGATTTATTCGGTCAATCCTCAGGCATAAATATGGAAGGCCATTTTGAAAATAATAAACCTTTTAACATCAAAGTCATTATTGAAAGAAAGAGAATATTTAAACAGATGGTTTATTTGTAAATTTTCAGCAAAGCACTTAACCAAGTCAACACTTGATTGGAATAAAACGAAATTAGGATTTTTAAGGCATTATCTATCTATCTATCTATCTCTTATTTCTTCTATCTGTTCATATCTATCTATCTATCTCTTATTTCTTCTATCTATCTCTGTTCATATCTATCTATCTATCTATCTATCTCTTGTTTCTTCTATCTATCTATCTATCTATGTAAGTCTGTTTCTCTCTCTCTCTCTCCTCTTAGTCATTTCATATCTCTCTCTCTCTCTCAGTCTAAGTGTCAATGTAGGAAAAAAGATAGAAAAAGCAGGAGAATGAGAGAAGAAAAAGGAGAGAGAGAGAGAGAGAGAGAGAGAGAGAGAGAGAGAGAGAGAGAGAGAGAGAGAGAGAGAGAGAGAGAGAGAGAGAGAGAGACTGTTCATATCTATCTATCTTACTCTTCTCATATCTATCAGTCTTTTTCTCTCACTCTCTCTCTCTTCATATATCTCTCTCTCTCCCTCTCTCTCTTATATATATATATATATAATATATATATATATATATATATATCTTTTCATCTATTTCTCTCTATATATTTCTCTTATATATATATATCTTTATATCTCTCTCTCACTATATATATAATATATATATTTTCATCTCTCTCTGTATGTATTTATATATATATATATATATATATATATATATATATATATATATATATTTTTCATCTCTCTCTCTCTATATATATCTTTTCATCTCTCTCTCTCTATATATTATATCTTTTCATCTCTCTCTCTCTCTATATATATATCTTTTCATCTCTCTCTCTCTCTCTCTATATATATATCTTTCATCTCTCTCTCTCTCTATATATATATATATCTTTTCATCTCTCTCTATATAATATATATCTTTTCATCTCTCTCTCTCTCTATATATATATATATCTTTTCATCTCTCTCTCTCTATATATATATATATCTTTTCATCTCTCTCTCTCTATATATATATATCTTTTCATCTCTCTCTCTCTATATATATATATATCTTTCATCTCTCTCTCTCTCTATATATATATATCTTTTCATCTCTCTCTCTCTATATATATATATATATTCATCTCTCTCTCTCTCTCTCTCTCTATCTCTCTTTTCATCTCTCTCTCTAACTATCTTTTCATCTCACTCTCTCTCTCTCTTTTCATATCTCTATCTCTCTCTCTCGTTTCATATCTCTATCCCTCTATCTTTTCATATCTTCTCTCTATCTTTTCATATCTCTCTTATCTTTCATATCTCTCTCTCTCTATCTTTTCATATCTCTCTCTCTATCTTTCATATCTCTCTCTCTCTTTTCATATCTCTCCTCTCTCTCTCTCTTCTCTCTTCATATCTCTCTCTCTCTCTCTCTCTCTCTCTCTTCTCTATCTCTCTCTCTCTCTCTTCATATCTCTCTCTCTCTCTCTCTCTTCATATCTCTCTCTCTCTCTCATTCTCTCTCTCTCTCTCTCTCTTCATATATATATATATATATATATATATATATATATATATATATATATAGTGATGCATTACCATTATTATTTACTTGAACATCTAAGCATCAAAGTAGGGGGAAAAAAGATAGAAAAGAGGGAGAAAGAGAGTAGAACAGGCAACGATTGAGACAGACAGAGAGCGAGAGAAGTTGAAAAAGGGAGAAAGAAAGAGAGTAAGAAAAAAAGCGAGAGAGAGGAGAGAGAGAGAAGAGAGAAGGGAGAAAGAAAAAGGGGGGGGGAGAGGGAGAGAAATATGCATCCGTTTTCTCTGGGTGTGTAATCCTCTTATCTTTGCTTTTTTGATCTTTCCCCCTGCCCTGCAATCAACAACATGCACCTTCCCCATGACCCCTTACCATCCCTTACCAACTGACTCAGCTCTGTTCTCCTCTTCATTGACCGATTCCAATATCCAAAGTCATCATCCCCTATCTCTTGCCAATCAATGAATCCGTTGCTATCAATATCTGCCAGACATTTTCAACTTTTGGGCCGAGAGGCAAGAATTCACAAATGTCACCCTTATGAAATGACGGAATTTCCTCAGAGATTGATACCCTCTTGTTCATGCCGACAGAACACTGACGCTAGACTGGCCGGGGGTGATAAGGAAGAGAGGGGGGGTCTAGTGGAGGTGGGGCGTCAATGTGTTGCATTACTGAAGATAGTGTTAGTGGTTTGGTTGGTTGGTTGGGTGGGTGATTTTTTATGGCATGTCAAGTCTTATTGGGTTATTTTATGCCAAAGACATTCTTGATGGGTACACAATTTCCTCAGAGATTGATACCCTCTTGTTCATGCCGACAGAATACTGTGGGAGTAGGGCGTCAATGTGTTGGATTGCAGAAGATACTGTTGTAGGTTGGTTGAATTTTATGGCATGTCAAGCCTTGTTGGGTTATTTTATGCCAAAGACATTCTTGATGGGTACACAATTTCCTCAGAGATTGATACCCTCTTGTTCATGCCGACAGAATACTGTGGGAGTAGGGCGTCAATGTGTTGGATTGCAGAAGATACTGTTGGTTGAATTTTATGGCATGTCAAGCCTTGTTGGGTTATTTTATGCCAAAGATGTTTTGTCTTATTCATTCTTCATGGGTACTTAATATCCTCAGAGATTGATACCCTCTTGTTCATGCCGACAGAACACTGCACTAGATTGGCCAGAAACGATAAGGCTGAGAGGAGCATCTAGTGGGGGTGGGGTGTCAATCTGTTGCATTGCTGAAGAGAGTGTTAGTGGTTTGGTTGGTTGGTTGGGTTTTATGGCATGTCAACTCTTGTTGGGTTATTTTATGCCGATGATGTTTTGTTTTATTCATTCTTGATGGATACTCAATTTCCTCAGAGATTGATACCCTCTTGTTCATGCTGACAGAACACTGATGCTAGACTGGCCATAATTGTAAAAGTGACTTTGGCATAGAATAACCCAGCAAGGGTTGACATGCGATAAAACCAACCAACCAACCAACCAACCAATACTGTATAATTTTTTTGGAAATAACTGTTTAGTAAATGATACCCAACAAGAATGAATAAAACAAAATGTCTTTAGCATAAAATAACCCAACAAGGGTTGATATGCCATAAAACCAACCAAACAACCAACCAGCCAACCAACCAAACTTTTACAGTGAGAGAGACAGCAAGACATAAAATATAAGAGAGAAATTCTACCAAAAACCATGTGCTGGATATAATTGGAGACTATAATTGTTAAACTGACTTTGGCATAAAATAACCCAACAAGGGTTGACATGATACATTTTTGTACTGTACATAATTGGAGACCATAATTGTTAAACTGACTTTGGCATAAAATAACCCAACAAGGGTTGACATGATACATTTTTGTACTGTACATAATTGGAGACCATAATTGTTAAACTGACTTTGGCATAAAATAACCCAACAAGGGTTGACATGATACATTTTTGTATTGTACATAATTGGAGACTATAATTGTTAAACTGACTTTGACATAAAATAACCCAACAAGGGTTGACATGATACATTTTTGTACTGTACATAATTGGAGACCATAATTGTTAAACTGACTTTGGCATAAAATAACCCAACAAGGGTTGACATGATACATTTTTGTACTGTACATAATTGGAGACCATAATTGTTAAACTGACTTTGGCATAAAATAACCCAACAAGGGTTGACATGATACATTTTTGTACTGTACATAATTGGAGATAATTGTTGAACTGACTTTGGCATAAAATAACCCAACAAGAACTGACATGCCATAAAACCAACTAACCTTTTCACTCATGCATAGAAGATAAAATAAATCCATTATCACGAGTTTTAGTATCTCTCCAATCTTATCTCCTGTGGGTGATCCAGAACTGGATTGAATGTTTCAAATATCAAATTGCACAACTAATGAAGCCCATGACAATAAAGAACATCACTTTACATCAACAACGTGCGAGCAGTGTTACAGTTGTTTGCTCAATTGGATGCACATAAAAGACATCAACACTAAATGAGCAATATACTTAACCCTCTTGATAACAAACACAAAATAGAAAACTGTGATCCAATCTATATAACAATACTAGTGTTCCTGCAAAATAGGACTGTTATCAGCTTGCAACACCCACTGGTTAAAAATGAGACTGTCCAAACAAGTGTCATCACCTCAGCTAAATAATGGACCATTCTGTTTTTATTATAAAGAGAGAGAAAACGGAAGAAAAAAGACATGCTATGCAGAAAAAAATGTGCAAGCATCGTTACACTTGCTTGCTCAGCTTGATGCACATGAAAGACATGCTAAATGATGCTATATACTTGGTTTGGTTTGTTTTACGGCATATCAACCCTTTTTGGGTCATTTAATGCTGAAACAAGTCATTTTGATAAAAGTTTCAAATTCTTCAAATTGATATAAAAAATTGAGTTTAAAAAAAGAATTTTGAATGCCCATCAAGAATGAATAAAACAAAATGTCTTTGGCATAAAATAACCCAACAAGGGTTGACATGCCATAAAATTCAACCAACTTAACTTTGCTTAGTAATATATGCATAGATCAATCTGAACAAATTCCTACATTTATAAAATAAAACATCCTCGGCATAAAATAATCCAATGCTATAAAATCTAACCAACTAACTAACCAACGAATCAAATTTTCATAAATAACAATAATAATAATGTGAGGGGCTAGTGTTAGGTTTGTAACTATGAAGAACAAGTTAACAATGATATATATAGAAGTGAATGTTTCTTTGTCACCCAATAAATAGATATGTAAAACCTATATATTTATCTTATCATATATATATATATATATATATTTATAAAGGAAAAGTTGACTTACCGGTGAATTTGGTCACGATGGTTAGTAAGTGTGGAATTCAGAGGGGTAAGTCAGCGATATAACAAATACAAAGTGCTCAATACTAAGTAGAGCAAATTTATTATAAAATGGGTACAAGAGATAACCTACTCGAGTTTCACCATAAGGATCTTCAGGGTTAAATCCACTGAATTAATCAAAACACCGATTAATAGCAGTAGAATGCAATGACCACACACGTGAAATCGACTGCTATTAATCGGTGTCTCGATTAATTCAGTGGATTTAACCCTGAAGATCCTTATGGTGAAACTCGAGTAGGTTATCTCTTGTACCCATTTTATAATATATATATATAAGTTTTGTTGAACTGTACAGACAATTCCTGTCGGACAAGTTTTTGGTTGATCCGTTCCAATTTTCGGGCCATCTTTCTGGTGTCGGGGTGTAACTGGTATAACAGTCCACCACTACCATTCCTACAACCTCCCACTACTAATGGTTATTACCTCCCACTTCTAATTCCTTGCTACTACTCGTTCTCGTTAAAAACGAGACACAAAATCATACCATTGTTTCCTACCTGATGATGGCAAACTGTATTGCCGAAAGCGCTCGTTTTGAAACCTTTGGTGGACTGTTACACCAGTTACACCCCGACACCAGAAAGATGGCCCGAAAATTGGAACGGATCAACCTAAAACTTGTCCGACAGGAATTGTCTGTACAGTCCAACAAAATTTGTATAAAAGAAAAAATGCTGCCAAAATACACTTATTTTAATATATATATATATGTATTGATAGGTGAGTGATGAAGTGGAAACATACAATGTGTTGAATTAGTAATTAGGTCAGCATGAATAACTCAATTTTTCCTTGAGTTCTTGACCAGTAAAGTCCTTGATCAGATGAACAAAAGCAGCAGGAGTCGCTTGACCACAGTCAAGTTAACTTATACATAAATCTATATATTAATACTCATATTCCTTATTTGTATGTATTATACTGTAATATATCCACAGGTCCTGCTAGTGTGTATAATTTTCATAATATTAGGTGTCTGAAGGTCTACATGTCCTGGGAATGACGTTAAACTCTATCTGATAGTGAGGTTATAGTTCTGGAGGTCTGGGGAATGTGGAGCACCCCTTCATCAACATTGCTCCCTGGTCCACTCTAAATAAATCTATATATTAATACTCATATTCCTTATTTGTACTAGCAAATATATGCACCCCGGGTGCAAGTTTTTAAGTTTTAATATAATAAAATATCATGTTAAATTAGAAAGGCTAATGAAACTGACTAAGAATGCAGATAAAAAGATCTGCAACAGAGGGGGTATAATCGAAAAATAGAACAGCTTTGAAACTAACTATTCCATCATTTTCCATTACTCCCCTGTTTCATTGGTAAATTTTCCTAATTTAACTATTTAGTTAAAATAGGAAGTAAAGGATAATATTACAGTTATTTCTTCTTGTAAATAAATTTCTTTTAAGATTTATCTACGAGATTTTTGTTTATATTTCTTAAGATAAAACCAAACAATTAGAAATCAATAATACCAAGCACATATTTATTAAAATAAAATTTTAAATATCAATATGCAAATTAGCCTTCTCGTTCAAACTGTAAACCGCTATTTTGTTGTATATATAAATACAATTGCATGTTATTAGTACGTAGATATGATCAACAGTATTAATAATGTAAAACAATTTTTATTAATAACTGAAGGTTTAAAAGAATGAAATCATGGAGAATTTGACGTAAATTAAAGGAATTGTGACTTGAGTAGTAATATAGTTTCGGCTTCAGACAAAAATGCAGTCTATCTCCATTATATATAGATTGTGACTTGAGTAGTAATATAGTTTCGGCTTCAGACAAAAATGCAGTCTATCTCCATTATATATAGATGTATTATACTGTAATATATCCACAGGTCCTGCTAGTGTATATAATTTTCATAATATTAGGTGTCTGAAGGTCTACATGTCCTGGGAATGACGTTAAACTCTATCTGATGGTGAGGTTCCAGTTCTGGAGGTCTGGGGAATGTGGAGCACCCCTTCATCACCATTGCTCCCTGGTCCACTCTGACCCGGAGTGGTAGTACCTGTTAGGGTCCCATCTATGGGCTAAATAGAAAAATGTGTTTATAAAAAATTGAGTATCCACTTAAGAATGAATTTATTTCAAAACTTTATCGGCATCAAATGACCCACTGAGGTTGATATGCCGTAAAATAAAACAAAACAAAAACTACTGCTACTAACACTACTCGACCACAACTTCTTCAAAAGTCTTTTCTACTCTTGTTGGTTCCAAATTTTACTGGTTGCCTCTAGCCTACCTGACAACTAACTGAGCCTAACCTCAACCCTCTGTTCTGATGATATATCGGTAATTTTATACTGGTCCTGCTAGTGTATATAATTTTCATAATACTCAGCATTGAATATCTTTTGTGATTTTTTTTCTTCACACACACACACACATATATATATATATATATATATATATAGTTTTGATATATATACATAGAAGAGAGTGTGTGTGTGTGTATATACATATGAGGGTAGGTTGAAAAGTTCATAGGTAACCAAGATAGTCTCATAGAATATGACCAAAAGAAGTTTATTTTTCAACATAATCCCATCTTGCAGTCCATGCACCACTTCTTTCATCGGTGTTGCAGTGCTTGGATACCACTATCTCATGGAATGTAACCAATGAAGTTTATTTTTTCAATATAATCCCCCTTGTGTTTCACACGCTTTTTCCATCGGTATTTCAGTGCATGGATACCACTATCTCATGGAATGTGACCAAGTAATGTTTATTTTTCAAAATCCCACCTTGCAGTCCACGCACTTCTTCCATCAGTGTTGCAGTACGTGGATACCACTCTCTCATGGAATATGACCAAATGAGGTTTATTTTTCAACATAATACCCCCTTACAGTCCACGCACTTCTTCTATCATTGTTGCAGTGCTTGGATACCAAGATAGTCTCATGGAATGTGACCAAGTAATGTTTATTTTTCAAAATCTCACCTTGCAGTCCATCTACTTCTTCCATCAGTGTTGCAGTGCTTGGAAACCACTCTCTCATGGAATGTGACCTAATCCCCTTTGTAGCCCACTCTTTTTCTACTCTAGTTGGTACCAGATTTTACTGGTTGCTGTTTTTAAGCCTCTAGCCTACTTGACAACTAACTGAGCCTAACCTCAACCCTCTGTTCTGATGATATATATCGGTAATCTTATACTGGCAGTTGGTGTTTATCTAAGAGCAAATCCATTTTATAATTATCACTTAGTTAGGCCTTATTCCAATTGCACACCTTTCTCGGATGCCAAACGGGCTTATCTTCAAAAGGTACTTATTAGTAAAGTTTCTCTCTTCTCCGTCAACTTAATAATATCTTTTGCTTCAAGTCCTAACTATTATGATTACCAAAGCTGGTGGTTGGTGTGGTTGGTTGTTTAATGGCATATCAACCCATGTGGGTTATCTAATACCAAATCCTGTTGGTAATCTGAACATTAACTACATAAATGAGAGTAATCTCTTCTTGTTTCTTTCACTTTGAGGAAGCCGTCTGTTTTGGTCAGCCATTTTCATTTCGCCGTAAATCTACACTGAAAATACAAATTTGTTTGAATCAATACAACTGAATTGTTTTAACATGAAAATATCATAAAACGTGTTCTTAATTGTGCTTGTGCATTATTTGAAATGAACTTAATTGTTATTAAGAACACATTTTATGATATTTTCATGTTAAAACAATTCATTTTTATTGATTCAAACAAATTTGTATTTTAATTACGGTGAAATGAAAATGGCCGACCAAAACAGACGGCTTCCTCAAAGTGAAAGAAACAAGGGGAGGTTACTCTCATTTAATGTAGCTAATGTTCAGACTACCATCTTGTTCCCATCTATGGGTTAAATAGAAAAACAGGAGTTTATAAACAAAATGTGATTATCCATCAAGAATGAATTTATTTAAAAATTTTATCGGCATTAAATGACCCACTGAGGTTGATAGTAAATCTACACTGAAAATACAAATTTGTTTGAATCAATACAACTGAATTGTTTTAACATGAAAATATCATAAAACATGTTCTTAATTGTGCTTGTGCATTATTTGAAATGAACTTAATTGTTATTAAGAACACATTTTATGATATTTTCGTGTTAAAACAATTCATTTTTATTGATTCAAACAAATTTGTATTTTAATTACGGTGAAATGAAAATGGCCGACCAAAACAGACGGCTTCCTCAAAGTGAAAGAAACAAGGGGATGTTACTTCATTTAATGTAGCTAATGTTCAGACTACCATTTTGTTTTCTTCTATATGAGAAAATTTTTGTAAAAGTCCCCAAAAATAAAATAACAAAAATAATGGCTTTGGGCTTTATATATGACTAAAAGCGGTTACCCAGTGTTGCCTGGGAAGAGGAGGGGTAATGAAAAATTAGTCTCCCAGATCCATTGATTGTTTTGGTCTTATATAATTGATTTGTTTATGTTTTAGCCACAAACGCCACCAATGATGTTCCCTTCTCTTACTATTTAAATCCTAATTTTTAAATATCTTAAATATCAAACTATTGAAGTCAGTCAGTCAGTCAGTCAGTCTACTATTGGTTTGAACAATGTGACTGGCTAAGCACAACTGAACCAGTGTCAAGATAACTGGTACTTATGGGAATTCAGAACAGTCCACTCATGCATCGGGTGATTGGCTGCTTGGTTTGTAGGATCCTCTGAGGCTCCATAAATCCTGCCATTTTGCAGTAGTCTTTGCAGCAAACCAGAATCGTATTTCAGTTACGATTGCTTGCTGTCTTGTCTTGCTAATTCGACAGTAATTGGACTTAGTATTATTCTACAGTTGTAATAATTAGATTATCATACTGTGGTATATCCACAGGTCCTGCTAGTATTTTATCATTTCTGATTCATGCTGTCATCGACACACATACAGACGCATGCACACAACTGAATCTTTCAGAAGAAAATTTTTGTAAAAGTCCCCAAAAGTTAAATAATAAAATAACCAAAATAATGACTTGAGGCTTCTTTCTACATGAAAGCACCTGCTCCTAAAATGATAAGTAATATGTCAAGATTACTTATCTACTCGGTGAACTTTCTCTTTAAAACATTTTACTAAGAGATTTTTTTTTTTCATTTTTCTTATAAAATCTTATTTCTTTTTATTAAAGAAGGCATCAATTATGAGAAAGAGGGAGAGTGAGAGTGATAGTGAGAGAGTGAGAGAGAGAGAGAGAGAGAGAGAAGAGAAAAGAGATAAGAGATAAGAGAGAGAGAAAGAGAGAGAGAGAGAGAGAGAGAAAGAAAGAGAGATGAAATAAAGTGAGCAAAAGAGAGAGAGGGAGAGAGAGAGAGAGCGAGAGAGTGAGAGACATACAGGGAGAGTGAGAGAGTGAGAGAGACACAGACAGTGAGAGAAAGAGAGAGAGAGATAGACTAAGAGAAAGAGAGAAAGTTATGAAATAAGAGTGAGAATTTTATATTTTGGTTTGAATTTATAAGCAGGTATCCATTGCATGTGTCTATTTCCCATTAGCTGTCCAACTGATGCTGAATCGATCGAAGTTATATCCCGGCTGTAGGTAGTTCACAAAATGTCTAGCCACACTGAAGAGACTTGATAAGTGCGTATTTACCCAACCTCTCAACCATGAGTATTACAGTCAAGTCATCCAGAAAGTACCAGTTCCCACTTAAGCAACAGCAAGTACTGTAAGCCACCTGAGTCCTTTGTTTATCAAAAATGACTTGATTCGACATTAAATGACCCAAAAAGAGTTGATATGCCATAAAATAAAATTTAAAAAAAAAAGAAAAAAAAAGACAAACCATACACATGTGTACCTACGTACACATACATACATACATACATACACACTAGTTAAGTAGTGATGAGCCTGTTCAATACTTAAAGGGCAATAGGGTTGGGAAAATCATATAGGTGCTAGGGCTTGATATGACCAGCTGATTGATAGCCTTCTAAATCAACCTCATAACCAATATTACAGTACATAATTCATTACATTCTGTTTTTTTATATATATTTTTTATACAGTACACTGCTATTTTTCTTATTTAATAAAACTAAAGAAAAAAATGAGGGTGTTTTCTTTTTTTTTTTGTTCATTTGAATTTTGTTTTAATATCTATCTCGATTTGTTTATATCTACCTACATATCTCACAGTCAATTCTTATCTATCTCAATTCTTATCTATATCTCTAGTTCTTTACTTAAACTGTTTTAGCTATTTACCCCTTTATACATTTTATTACACACACCGAGACACACGTGCATACATATGCACAACTATATATATATTATTATATATATATATATATATATATATATCAATGTGTATGGTTTAGCACTATTATACTTATACTATACAGTGTTATTAGAAGAGTGCTCAATATCTGTGATAGAGCGTTAAAAGATTTTAAAAATTATTTTTGTTAAAAACACTTTCGTTGCCTGAAGACTGCCGCAGAGCAAGAAACCTTTTATTTATTATTATATATATATCTATATATATATATATATATATATATATGGATATACGGAATGCGGAAAAGTTCACAATTTTTTTTTTTAAACACTTTCGTTGCCTGAAGATTGCCGCAGAGCAAGAAACCAATGGTAACAAAATTGTTCCAATGATAATAAATATAAGTTAAAAACTTTTATTTATCTATATATATATATATATATATATATATATATACGGAATGTGGAAAAATTTACGATCTGATCAAGATATGAGGTGCAATGAAAGTTATCAATTGTATCTATAACACACACACATATATATATATATATAATATATATATATATATATATATATGATAAGTAAGCCTAACAAGTCAGAGAATATCTACCTAGGTTTCTCTGAACGGGTCATCAGGATAATTCTGACTTAGTATATTTAACTTAAGCAACGCTTACATTCTTTTTTTTTCTTTTGGACATTTTTATAGAACCATTTGATTATTTTCAAGAGATACAAATGATTTGGTATTTTCTTATATATATATATATATATATATATATATTATTTTCTTTCCAGGCAAAAGTTTGCATTGTGTATTACAAACTATAAAGCCGGGAGTTTTTTTTTATACTGTCGGAGTTTAGAAATAGAAATATATACATATATATATAAGCTGTCCAACTGATGCTGAATCGATCGAAGTTCTATCTGTAGGTAGGTCACAAAATGTCTAGCCACACTGAAGAGACTTGATAAGTCAAAACACGTGTCTGTGGATGACTATATATATATGGGGTGGGGCTTGGAACAGATTAATGTAGGTAGCTTACAAAATGTCTAGCCACACTGAAGAGACTTGATAAGTCGAAACACGTGTCTGTGGATGACTATATATATATGGGGTGGGGCTGGAACAGATTAATGTAGGTAGCTCACAAAATGTCTAGCCACACTGAAGAGACTTGATAAGTCAAAACACGTGTCTGTGGTTGACTAAAAAAAACATGGGGGTGGGCTGGAATAGATTAATGTAGGTAGCTCACAAAATGTCTAGCCACACTGAAGAGACTTGATAAGTCAAAACACGTGTCTGTGGATGACTATATATGCTCCCCGTCCCCCTGGGATTGAGCACTTTGGAGGGGATTTTGCTGATGACCGTGAACTAAAGCGTAAACGCAACGTTCTCCTATAAAAGGGATGGAGCACTCTATGGCAGCCTTTACATACATACAGATGTGTGTCAATTGTAAATAAAAAAAAGGAGTTGGAGTCTGTAAGGTGTGTATTTATCCAACCCTTAGGCAGGATGTGAATGAGAACAGTCTACTACTACATGATGAATATAGCAGTCCACAATGTTTAGAGAATAGAAATAAAGTATTATCACTTACCAGCAATGAGCAACTAGGTTTTTCTTTTATTTGATAAAAAAAACAAAACACCCAAGTACTTTAACCAACAAACAAATGATGATAGAAGACATAGTCCAATATTAATCAGTTTTAGCTGATAAACCTAATTCATTAATATATACTAGCAAGAATACACTCCCTCTGGGCGTAAGTATTCAAGTTTTAATGTAATGAAAGATACTAAATCTGAAAGACTAACAAAATTAGTATTTCTCAGAATTTTTTAGATGAGGCTTGATAATTAGTATTATTTAGATTACTTTTGTTTTTATAGAACATAGAAAGGTTAATTTTCATTTGAATAATGTTGTGAACTGGTATTTTTTTTATATATTTGTTTTAATCAAAGTTGGTGTCAGCCATTGAAGTGTCAGTGATGCCGTGTAACAGTCACAATACAAATAAGAATAATTCTGTTCACTGAGGTGATATCTCGCAGCAGTAGGAGAAGGAATGGAATTGTTACATTTAATAAAATTTAAGCACAACAAAATATAACAATAAATCGTTAAATGTATTTTTAAACTCAAAAATATTTATTTTTTTATTTCTCACTGACCATGGTACAGAAGAACTTTTTCATTAATTCTTATTTTATATTCGGCGCACGATAAGTGACCTAAAAATTTACTCTCAACTTAGCAGAAAACACAATTTGCTTTTGTATGCTTGTAAAAAAGAAGAAAAAAAATGTTTTAGCAGTTTTGTCCTTTTTTTACATAAATATTTTTAAAATCCTCTTCTTGCTCAAAAGAGATTGCTCTCTTTAAAGTAAAGAGATTCATTCTGTGATCTTTAAATTATTACTTTTTTTTTTCTTTTTTTATTTATTTATCACTTTATTTTTTACAACTTTAACCTTCTCCAGTGTAAATTGTCAATCATTGTTTGTTTTTTTTAATTTAGTTACATTTTCGATAAAGCACAAATTCTTTCTCATGCTTTAATTTACAGCATAATTCATGACCAATTACTTACAAAAACACAAATTATTTTAATTTTAAAAAAAAATTTTTTATTTAAAAAATTTTTTTTTTTTTTTTTAGGAATTATTGTCTAATTTTAGCATAGAATATAAAGATGTTTTTTTTATATATCGTAAAAAAATTTTTTTTAATCAAATCAAGAATTGTTATGAATTGTAGCTTGTGTCCTAAAAATGAGAATATTGTCATGCACCCATCTTTATTTCTTTTCCTCCTTCTTAATTGTTGATTTTTCTTTTTGCCTGATACTACACTTTTTTCTAAAGTAATAGTGATCATTAGGGAAGATTTGGTTTGGTTTGGTTTGTTTTATGGCATATCAACCTCAGTGGGTCATTTAATGCCGATAAAGTTTTGAAATAAATCAATTCTTAATGGATAATACAATTTTTTTTAAGCGGTTTTAATTCAAACGTTTCTTTCTTCTAGTCCAGTGGTCTTACCAAGTCTCAACAATACAATTTTCCATACTTATTTACCCATAGCTGGAGGAAGAATATATGAGGTCATACCTTTCTCTAAAGCATAAAGAGAAACATATATTGTATACTGTTTGGTAAGGAAAACCATTAGCATCTGTTGTGCAATTTGGTTTTGTTTTACGGCATATCAACCTCAGTGGGTCATTTTTATTTCTCACTGACCATGGTACAGGAGGATTTATATGGTAGACATTTACAGTCACACGTGTATTGTCATGCACCCATCTTTAATTCTTTTCCTCCTTCTTAATTGTTGATCTTTCTTTTTGCCTGATACAACACTTTTTTCTAAAGTCATAGTGTTCATTAGGGAAGATTTGTTTTTGGTTTGGTTTGTTTTATGGCATATCAACCTCAGTGGGTCATTTAATGCCGATAAAGTTTTGAAATAAATCAATTCTTAATGGATAATACAATTTTTTTATAAATACATTTTTCTATTTAACCCATAGATGGGACCCTAACAGTTACTACCACTCCGGGTCAGAGTGGACCAGGGAGCAATAGATTAAATATTAAGAATAGTTATCTAATTAATTAATTAATAGATTATAGTTAATTAATTAATTAGATAACTATTTTTAATATTGTACAAATAAATTTTACGCAAATTGTAGGTATTTACTTATTTGTAAACCTTTTAGTTAATTTTTTGTTACTGAATAAAGGGCGAGAGTATGGTATTGGGTTTTGTGACGTCAGCAGTGACGTAGTTTTTGTTACAGACAAATAGACAGCTGTTTTGGACACTAGTTCAGTTGTGCTTAGCCAGTTGCTGTTGTTCAAACCAACAATATACTGACTGACTGACTTCAACAAAAACAAAACAAATGATTTTCAACACTTGGTTCGGATATTTTGAGTATATAGGCTATTTCTCTTCTGTATCATCTATAGTCTTATTTTCATCAACACTGTGCCCCAAGTTAACCCAGACTTGGGGGGTAGAGAGGGTGTGTTGAATTGTCAAGAACAGGGACCTGGCTAGTCAGTAAGCTGTCATACTCTGTACCTGAAAATGTTGACTCATTATGTAGTTATTAACAAAGCGTAGCTTAGATGAGGCACAAGGCCAGTAGTACGGGGCATTCAGTTGTAGAATAATCAAACTAAGTTCCAATTACCATCGAATTGGTAAGACAATGCAACAAGTAGTCGTAACTGATTACAAATCTATCTTGCTGCAAAGACTACTCCAGTATGCCAGGGTATTCATGAAGCCCCACAACATCATAGAAACCAAGCAGCCACTCAGGACTCCAGGAATGGAATCACCCAAATACATGAATGGACTATTCTTGATTTCCATAAATACCAACTGTCTTTGGCATTGCTTCAGTTGTGCTTAGCCAGTTGCTGTTGTCCAAACCAACAATATACTGACTGACTGACTTCAACAAAAATCAAACAAATAATTTTCAACACTTGGTTCGGATATTTTGAGTATGGACTATTCTTGAGTTCCATAAGTATCAGCTGTTTTGGACACTAGTTCAGTTGTGCTTAGCCAGTTGCTGTTGTTCAAACCAACAATATACTGACTGACTGACTTCAACAAAAACAAAACAAATCAAACAAATGATTTTCAACACTTGGTTCGGATATTTTGAGTATATAGGCTATTTCTCTTCTGTATCATCTCTCCTCTAGAAAATTGATTATTCTCTCATGTCTACCTCGTTTGATTGATGGTCAATTCGACTGCTCAGCAAGAAATCTCCAGCAACAGAACTTTGCAACAGCATCAAGTTGTATCAATACGTCCATAGTCAGGAATGAGGTTATTAGTAGAATTTTGATCTAAAACTTTTGTTGTATAATATTCAATCTAATCAAAGGAGATGTCATCATCATCATCATCATCATCATCATGTCGCACTGTTAGTACGGATATCCATGACAATCTCTCTCCATCCGTCCCTATCGCTCATCATTCTCGGGAGGTCCTCTATGCAGCATCCTGTATCCGCGCAGAGCTGATCAATGTATGTCTTTGCTGGTCGGCCCACACTGGCTTGTCCATGTGCTGGCTTCCACAGGAGGATGTCGCTTATGAGTTCGTCCTTGCTTCTCCAGCAGTGTCCCGCGTGTCTTGTCCGTCTTACTCGGATGGTTTGGGTGATATGTGGCAGGTGGCCGTACAGCTGCTTTCTCGTTGGGTGTCGTTTCCACGTCTTGTTCAGGATCACTCGCAGCATTCTTGTGCAGCTCCCATCTAGTTTATTCTCTAGTTGCTTCGTTAGGGTCCAGGTGGTGCAGCCATACAGCAGAAAAACTGTCTCTTTAACGTCTGTGAGATTGGATTTCCATATGACTGATAATTTATTTGTAGCGGCCCATGCTTTTCCTATGCGTGCATTAACCTCATTTTCTGTGGAGGAGATGTTACTGCCTAAGTATCTAAATTGTTCTACTGAGTTTAGGAGTTTGCCATCGATGGTGGAGATGTTGCTTTTGTTTTTGAAAGACATGAACTCAGTTTTATCAGAGTTTACATATAGGCCGACATTTCGTGCTGCCTTTTCTAGGCTGTGTAGCAAGGATTTGGCTTGTGCAGGTGTATTTGCGAGTAGTGCTAGGTCATCAGCATAGTCCGCGTCCGTAATAGTATGTGCTGGATATCGCCTGCTTCTTGCTTATGTATCAAGGTTAAATGTTGTGTATATAACAATAAAGATGAGGACAATAGTCCAAAATATCCAAATTTATCCACAAATTATCAAGCCTCATTTAAAAAATTCAGAGAAATAGTAAATTTAACCATTCCTCACAATTTACCACTTTGTATAAAATAATCCTGGATGGGTTGATGTGCCATTTAAAATCAATCGGTCAAAATTGTTATTGCTAAGGAGAGTGGTGAGATTTGCTGGCCATTGTCATTGCGCCTCCAAAGAAATCGTCCCATTCCATCCCATCCCATTCCATCCCTCCCTGGTGATTTGGAAATCTCTAACCAGCAGGAGAGGCTGTAAGCTGTCATATCTAAATATCATCGCCAGGGATTCTTGTGTTGAGGATTGAGACTACAAGGAATGAGTGATGGACTCACTTGGAAAGTCCATTGTGGAGTCCATCTCAACAATGGATAATCTAACCTCCCCCTCTTTCTCTCTCTCTTCCTCTGCCTCTTTCTTTCTCTCTCTCTTTTCCTCTACTTTTCTCTCCCTCTTTTCCTCTGATTCTCTCTTTCTATTCCTCTGCCTCACTCTCTCTCTTTCTTTCTCTCTTCTTCATTCCTCTGCTTCTCTCTCTCTTCTCTATTCCTCTGACTCTCCCCCTCTCTTTCTCTCCAACCAGTTTCCTTCTTCCTATCCATCTCCCTCCTTTTTTCTCTCTTTCTTCTCACTCTATCTCCCCTTCCATCAATTTCCTTCTCTCCCACTCCTTCCTTCTCCATTCTTTCCCACTCTCTAACTCTTTCTTCAATAGACCTTTCTCTCTCTCTCTCTCTTCTTTCTTCCTCTATCCCCTATCTCTCTCTCTCTTTTTTTCTTTCTTCTCTCTCTCTCTCTCTTTCTTTCTCCCTCTATCCCCTATATCTCTCTCTTTCTATCTCCCCTCTCTTCTTTCTTTTCCCCTATATCCCCTTCTCTCTCTCTTCTTTCTCTTCTTTCTTCCTCTATCCCCTATCTCTCTCTCTCTTCTTTCTCTCTTCTTTCTTCCTCTATCCCCTATCTCTCTCTCTTTCTTTTTTTTCTTTCTCTCTCTACTCTTTCTTTCTCCCTCTATCCCCTATCTCTCTCTCTCTTTCTTTTTTCTTTCTTTCTCTCTCTCCCTCTCTTCTTTCTTTCTCCCTCTACTCTCTCTATGATGATGATGATAATGATGATGCATATTGTTGTTGCTTTTTTGATCTACAATATTTGTCGACACATAACATGAGTATGACGTATTTGTATTACTTTGTATTTATTTCATCTTTTTTTTATTTGTTTGTTATGCCTCCTTAGTTATCTCCCCTTTTTACTATCTTCTCACATTATCTTATTATAATGGAGATTGTGTGTTTGTTTTTCTGTAACTATTGAAGTAAGTCAGTTAGACAGTCAACAATTGGTTTGAGCAATGTGACTGGCCAAGCCTAACCATGCAGTTACTAGTTCTCCAATGGCCCCACTATAAAAGCTTAAATAATTACTGCCACTACTGCCAGGAAGAGTCCATTAAGCTGAGGAGGTGTTTGACTGTTCCACTGTCCAATAGTTTTCAATCTGTAACAGTCATTTCCAGACTGCAGGTTCAATCCTGGCTAAGGGTGAAAGTAACACAGAATAACAATTAACAGTATTCTACAGTAACCAAAACTATATCACTACTCAAGTCACAATTCCCTTAGTTATTTTGTAGTGAGAGAGGAGACCTACCTCGTGCAACACGGTGTGACAGAGAGAGTGGCGGGGGTGAAGACTTGCTGTATTCTCAAAGGAAGCGGGCTAGGCTTTGCCTGGTGTGTAGGACTGACCTAGAGTCGAACCCGCTTCCTTCAGAATGTGAGAGCTGTGGACAATCAGTGAAATAAGAAATAGCATGGTGGCCCGGATGTAGGTGGTTGCGCCGTGCTGATGAGTGTCGCACGTGCTGCACAGACAATTATGAGTGAGGAGCCCGGATGTGGTGAAATTGAGGTGTATTTAAAGGACTTATTCTCACAGACCAGGGCGAACGACTGCAGTAGTATTTTGTTGTCGAGACGAGCGGGACAAAGAAGTAATTTTGGATATTGGATTTTGGAGCGTGATACAGATGGGAGTGTTTAGAATGTCGATTGGAACCTTGCGTCAGACTTGACTGTGACCCCCCCTCCACTGATTAGATATTTACATCACATTCTCCATGATTTTATTTTTATA
>CM042173.1:38761116-38774799 GCA_023376005.1 Doryteuthis pealeii | reverse complement strand
AAGGCTAAAACAAATCGAGAAAAATCAATCTCTGATATGCTACATTTCGGGCCTATTAGGCCTCATCAGCAGAGCCTATAGATTAGGAAGACCGCTTGTGCCGTTGATTTTGAACCCTGACTTCAAGCTGACAGGCGAGACCGTAACCCCTACACCAACTGAACTTTTACGAACGCTCTACCCGACTGTGCTAAACGGTCCTATAGTGGTGTTATCTACGCCCTGCCCTGCCCTGCCCTGCCCTGCCCTAAGGATGGGGAATGTCCTGAGTGTTTGGTTGATACCTTGTTCATATACGTTGATTTATGCTGGGGGTGGGGGTGGTTTTGAGGTGCAAGAAATAAATTGCTTTTTTTTTGCTTTTTTTTTATTCATTATATTTTTATTTATTTTGTCATCTTGACCTGAGAGGTTTGGTTTGTGTCAAATTACGAATAAAGTTAAACAATTCGTTTGTTAGTACTGAGATAAATTAATTATGTTCTAAAAATATGTGCACTTTTGTATCCACCACACTCACACACCCCTACACCACCCCACACACAGAAAAGTTGTATTCAGTTCTTTTTTTGTATTTTTTTTTATTTTTAATTTGAGGAGGACACATACAATCATGATAGAATAGAAGCTTATCAATCATGTCATGAAAGAAACATATATATATATTATATATATATCATATGAGAAGTAAATACATCAACGATGTGTTTATGATTATGGCTTCTTTTTTTTTTTTAGCCGACATTTTCGTAGTTTCGAATCAGTGACTCCTCCTCCCTACTCCTGATCGTTACTGCGCTTAGCTTCCTCTAGGTATATCACCTCACCCTGGGGAGAATTTATGTGCTTAATGAAGTCGTACCTAATTTTGAAAGTTAATTAATTATTAAGTAATTAATTAGGCGGGTATACCCATTTAAATGTAAGGCTAAACAAATGGAAAAATCAAATCTCTGTATGTACATTTCGGCCTATTAGGCCCTCATCCAGCCAGAGCTTAGATAGCAAGACCGCCTTGTGCGTGATTCGAAACCGAACTGTCAAGCTGACAGCGAGCATCTAAACAACTTTCAAAAATTATGTGTGTGTGTGTGTGTGTATAATATATATATATATATTATATATATATATACACCAAAACATTTATATATATGATATACAACATGCACCGCATATTATATTATTCATGTGTATGATGTGTGTGTAATATATATATATATATCATATTGTGTGAGAATGTATATGTTTTGCATATGTCTGTGTATTATAATATATATTGTGTAGGGTGTATATATATATATATATTGTGTGAGAATGTATATGTTTTGATTGTCTGTGTATTTATATAATATTGTGTATGTGTGTATATATATTATATATATATTGTGTGAGAATGTATATTTTATGCCATATGCTGTGTATATATATATATATATTGTGTATGTGTGTATATATACTATATATATATTTGTGTGAGAATGTATATGTTTTGATATGTCTGTGTATATATATATATATATTGTGTATGTGTGTATATATAATATATATATTGTGTGAGAATGATATGTTTTGCATATGTCTGTGTATGTGTGTATAATATATATATATTGTGTGAGAATGTATATGTTTTGCATATTCTTGTGTATGTTAATACTATATAATTTATATTATATATATATATATATTGTGTGTGTGTGTTGTCTGTGTATGTGTAATTATATATATATATATATATATATTGTTGTGTGTGTGGCTATATATATATATATATATTATATATATATATATATATAGTATACTATATATGAGGAGAGAGAAGAGAAAACATCCAATTTTCATTTATATTTACTTCCACAGTCCTTAACCTTGAGATTATTTTTAAACAAAAACTTCAGTTAGTCCAGATAATTTACAATTGCTGCCCTTAATATTCTATTTTTTAAAAAGGGGCTTGAAAATTCAAGGTTTTAATTTTATATCATACATGGAATGAACCACTTACAAATTATCTACAATTGTTTAAAATATTTCTTTATTTCTCTGTGATTATGCTTTTGTTTTTAATGCCGAATTTGTTGATTGGTTGGATTTACGGCCATGGCAACTTTGTTGGGTTATTTTGATGCGAAATTATCTAGAATTGTTTTAAAATAATTTCTTTCATTCTTTTTATTTCTCTGTAATTTGTTGGCCATCCTACTGTTAGCGGATGGCAGGTCCTGGTTTTGCGAGAATACTATTAGAAAAGAGAGGAAGAGAAATAAGAGATAGTAAAGGTTTAAAAAAAAAAAGTGATTGAGCACAAAAAATGATTGTCGTGAGATTGGCCACCCCCCTTTTGGAGAATTGAAAGCCAACCGGAAGTTCGGGTGTTGCCAGAAACGAAAGTCACGTTGGTACGTGGAACGACGAAGAAAAAAACACCGCCCTCTTTTGCTTTTACGAGGCCTAGGGGGAACGGACGGCCTCTGGTCTCTAGTTGTGAGATTCACCGTAATTTACAGTGACCACTCTTTCTCTTTCTCTCTGCTTTTCCCTTCTCTCCGAAACGACCCACGAGGACGAGCCCTGGAATAAAAGCTAAGCAGCTTGTGACGAATATATTTCTGCGTTGTACTTTTTTATCAACAAGATGACCGCCACGCTGCCGAACACCTTTTTAGTGCGTGAATTTGGAGGCACGTTGACAAAACCCACTATACAACATATATCGCTATTTAGAACGTTTACATATATCCGCTTTGGTTACAGTGAATATACCACACGTTACACCTATAAAGACGATGGTGTGTGTCCATTTTTTTTATGTAAAATATGTTTTATCTTCATCTGCATTGAGTGCTGAAACAGGACCAATTTTTTGAATTGGCAATCTCTGTGCAGTGACTGCAAACAAACATTGATCCTGGTGGAGTTGCTGTTGTCTCTTTCAGCCTTCCTTCTGCTCTCTTTTTCTGACGCGGCTTCTCTCTTCTGTTTTTCACTCCTTTCTGTCACTTGTTGACGAGGAGCGCCAGGTCTGTTAATTATTGCTTTTGTTTTTTACTGGAATTGGTTGGATTTTACGGCATGTCAACTTTTGGTTGGTTATTTGGTGAAGAGGGGTTTATATTTATTTGTTCTTGATGGACACTCAATATTTTCTTTTTTTCAAACTCATTTTAAAACACATTTTTTTAAACAATCTAGGAGAAGGATAACTTGCTGAAGAAATTGAGCTTGTGTCACATCCGCTTGTGCGGAGGGGGCTGGTAAATATAAGACAACCAGTCTAGGAGAAGGAAAAAACTCTGAATTCAAACCTGTTAAACTCTGCTTAAGAATTGAAGCTGTGTCGCATCCTGCTCGTGCAGAGGGGCTGCGTAAAATATAAGGGACAACCAAGTCTAGGAGAGGAAAAACTCTGCTTTCTTTTCTTTCTGAGAAATTGAACCCTTGTCGGTCGCATCCTCTCATTTGGAGGGGTTGGGTAAATATTGTATAATTTCAAAAGTTGATTTGTACATATATTAACCATTTACTGGATATAGACTCAGAATTATTTAATTTTTTTTTATTTCATCACCCGAGTTCAATTCCTGGACTGAAGCTGTAGTTGTTCTCCAGCCTCCCAAAGTGTTTTGATTAGGAAGAGTTTATTGTGGATGTTGTTATTCCAGTGTTTTGTTGCCATTTTGTATGAAGTTGAGGGTTGGGTAAATATGTTAATATTATCAAAAGATATGAATCCAATTCTCCCTCCCAGCTATGGGTAACTCTGAATTCAAAACCTGTTAAACTCCACTCAAAAATTGACCTTGTGTCACATCCTGCTCGTGCGGAGGGGTTGGGTAAATATAAGACAACCAGTATAGGAGAAGGGAAAACTCTGCTTAAGAAATTGACCTTGTGTCCACATCCTGCTCGTGCGGGAGGGGTTGGTAAATTATAAGACAACCAGGAATAGGAGATGAAACTTCACTTTCAAAAACTGACCTTTGTGTCGCATCCTGCTCATGGCGGAGGGGTTTGGGTAAATTATAAGACAACCAGTCTAGGAGAAGGAAAAACTCTGCTTAAGAAATTGACCCTGTGTCGCATCCTTCTCATGGGAGGGGTTGGGTAGATATGTATATTATCAAAAGTTGATTGTAACTTGTTAAAATTACTGGATGTAGACTCGGAATTATTTATTTATCTTTTTAACCAAGAAGAGTTACCGCCAGACCAAAGTGATAATCCTTGGCACTCACACAGACTATTTATAAATGGGGGGTGGGGTGGCTGAGGGGCTGGGGGGCGGGTGTGAAAGTGGCTGTGGATTCTCTGCCAAGAACATAATGTTACACAAGTAGTCTTTTAGTGGCACTAACAGATTTACTTTTATTTTATCAAATGAATTTTTACATACTAAAACATCCACTTGTATTATAAGTGACACTTAGTAACACTGACTCTATTTCTAATTAGTGACCCCATATTTTTTTTTTCCGGGGGGGGGGGCAGGGGAGGACGAGGGGGGAGTTCATGTTTGTGAATTGCACACTGTGGGAATTGAACAGATAGGCTCAGTTTTTTTTTTCTTTCTTCTGGGAATGAATTTAAATGCAGTTTTAAAAAAATCCTTTTTTTTTTTTTTCAATTTTGACTCATCTCTGCAAATAACAGCTGTATTGTTGATTGAATTCTAATGAAGGTAATTTTCTTTATTATATTTTGTGTTGTGTATATATATATATTATATATATTAATATGTTGAAAAAATGTTTGGTTAAATAGTAAAGTGTGATAATCTGTTGCGTGTTGAGATCAAATGGAAATTATCATGTTACTAAATAGTGTGTGATCTAAGAAAAATTGTTGGTGGTTATTCAGTAATAAATGAGGAGAGTTAATATGTAGAAAATAAAATGAGATATTGTCAGTTAGGGAATTTTATAATCTTGAGAACAACCCTTGGACAGTGGCGATAGAAGGAAAAATCCGGGTCTCTGTTTGATTGTATTGAAAATGGAGATTGGCGCTAGATTCTACAATTTTTCTTTCATTTTTATTGTGAATTCTAATTAACAACTTGGATTCTTTAAAATTGAAGGAATGGTTAGTTTCTGAGATGTGATCACACACTTATTTTTAGTAACATGATTAATTTCCATTTATCTCTCAACACACAACAGATGTAAAGAATTCTGTTTTTCTACTTAAATTTCTTACTTTTTGGAACCAGAACAACATTTATATATATATATATATATATATATTACTGTGTACCATTATAATAATAAATTTGCTTCTACTCATGATTGAGCGTTTATGTATATATATATTTTTAAATAAGTTTTTTGGTTGAATATATATATATATATATATATATATGTTTTTGGTTGAAATAGAATATAACAGGATGATGGTTTGTTAAGTTGTTATTTTAAAGTTAAATATTGCTCTGTATATAATCTAATTTATTGATTATTATACATTGAGCTCTTTTTTAGGGATTCATAAAAATCCTTGTATGATATATGTTTGCACCTACAACAGCATACAGTATGGTTATACAGTGAGATTTTGATTATCCCAAATAGAATCATTCCTTACTTACCAATCATAAGGATGGAACCGAGTTTGGCTGGGCAGTCGATTACATGCAACACTCCGCTTAGACCCTTGTGCTAGACGGGCGGTCAGAAAAGCTCCCTCCGATCAATTGGCTGGTCACGTCAAACCCTAGCACCTATATGATTTTCCCAACCCTATTGCCCTTATGGCAAGCCCCAAGCCCTTTTATCATATGGGTGCTAGAAGGCGGTGGCTGCGGGTCTACATGTCCTGGGGAATGACGTTAAACTCTATCTGATGGTGAGGTTCCAGTTTTGGAGGTTTGTGGAATGTGGAGCACCCCTTCATCACCATTGCTCCCTGGTCCACTCTGACCCGGAGTGGTAGTACTGTGTTAGGGTCCCATCTATGGGTTAAAATAGAAAAATGTATTTATAAACAAAATTGTATTATCCATTAAGAATTGATTTATTTCAAAACTTTATTGGCATTAAATGACCCACTGAGGTTGATATGCTATAAAACACCAAACCAAACCAAAAAAATCAATGGTGCACTTTTTTAGAAAATTGTTATTGACTATGAATTCATTTTATTTTTCATGAATATATTTTCGTGTAAATGAAATAACATTGGACTATTATCAATAAAGGTATTATTATTGTGTTTTTATGCATACATAAACACCCATATCTGTTTAAACATGTATATATATATGCTTAGTATCTGTATAAAACACATACATATATACATGTAGCTGGAAACGCGTGGTGTAATGGTTAAAGTCGTGGGAAATGGACTCGTCGCTCCAAGTTCAAATCCTGGACGTGGTAATTGCATTTCACTTAGCGCTAATACCCTTGGGAAAGGTATGAATCCTACTCTCCCTCTAGCTATGGGTAAATAGTAGGGCAGTCTGGGCTCTTTAACCATGGTTATGCAACCGGTCTTGGAGAGGGAAAACTCTGAATTCAAACCTGTTAAACTCTGCTTAAGAAATTGACCTTGTGTCACATCCTGCTCGTGCGGAGGGGTTGTAAATATATATATACATTGTAGCTGTATAAACACATACATATTCACTTGTAGCTGTATAAACACATACATATATATATGTAATGGAGGCGCGTGGCTAGTGGTTAGAGTCGTGGGAAATGGACTTGTCGATTCGAGTTCAATTCCTAGACAAAGCTGTTGGCATTTTCACATAGCGCTAATACCCTTGGAAAGGTATGAATCCAATATTCTCCCTCCAGCTATGGGTTAAATAGTCGATTTTCGACGCATGAGGGGTTCACACACACAATGAACACCCACACAGTGATTTGTTTATAGTGGTGAAGGCTTGTGTTGGACCATCCACACTTTTTGGCACAGTCGATAGGAAAGAATTTGGTGCATCAAGGGTTGCCAACATACCCAATCAACGACCGACCTCAGGAATTTTGAATTCAGGAGTTATCCCCTCCTAGACTGGTTACCTACCCAAGGCTGAAGGGCTCAGTCTACCCTACTATTTAACCATAGCTGGAGGGAGAATATATGGATTCATACCTTTTCCCAAGGGTATTAGCGCTATGAGAAATGCCAACCAGCTTCGTCTAGGAATTGAACTCGAATCGATGAGTCCATTTCCACAACTCTAACCACTAGCCCACGCGCTTCCATATATATATATATATATATATATATATACACACACACACCTGTAACAGTATAAATAGCTATATAAATACACATACATAAACACACACATAGCTATTATAAACATACACATATACACTGTTAGCTATACAAACTCATTTATAGCAATATAATACACACGTATACACTCATAGCTGTATAAACACACACATAGCTTGTATCTGTATCAACACACACATTTATACTTGTATCCATCATAATCTTTGAGCCTGATTTTTGGAAACTTCATCATTTCTTAAGTGATAGAGATTGAATATATTAAGTGCAAAAAAATTTAGGACAATGTTAATCAAGAATTAAGAAAAAATGAAAACAAAATTGTAATAAGTAATTGAGAGTTACTTCCCCTATTTTATGATTACCTCCCGAAAAAGAGATCAAATCTCCATTATTGATAGATAAATATTTCCCTGAATGGCACCTCCTGTTTTTTTCCTGTGACGATAAGAAAATTCCACCTTTACAACAAGAAACTTAAGATACAGAATATTATTCATGTTATATAAACCCTTTTTTAGTATATTATATATGTACGGCCAAAAAGTCAATACATTTGGTTTATATATTATATTTTAGTTTATGATTACCTTCCCTTTGGAGAACTCTCTAGTGAATACTAGACTATATAAACTCTCAATAAGTGTACCAATTATTCTAAGTAGAATAAAGCTTTCCAAAGTCTATCGGTGTTATCATTTATCATTACAATTATCATTTAGAATCATTATCATCATTAGTGAATACTAGACTATATAAACTCTCAATAAGTGTACCAATTATTCTAAGTAGAATAAAGCTTTCCAAAGTCTATCGGTGTTATCATTTATCATTTACAATATCATTTAGAATCATTATCATCATTAAATACTAGACTATATAAACTCTCAATAAGTGTACCAATTATTCTAAGTAGAATAAAAGCTTTCCAAAGTCTGTCGGTGTTATCATTCATTACAATATCATTTAGAATCATTTCATCATTAGTGAATACTAGACTATATAAACTCTCAATAAGTATAAAATTATTCTAAGTAGAATAATGCTTTTCCCAAAGTCTATCAGTTTTATCGTTTATCATTACAGAAATTCCTCAGAATTGTTTGGATAACTTTCTTTCCAGACCCAAATTAATATTTCTTATCTTAGCGTCGTTTTTTTAATTTTATTTTTTGTGCTAACATTTTAAACAATGGAAGCATAGTGTGCACCTACAATTTACCCTCCACCCTTTGCAAAATGGAATATTCCCTACCTCGTAGCATTTTTCCTCTTCAGGACAAGATTCAAAGTTTTTCTCTCTAAACCAATTTTTATTTTTGTCTTCTACTTTTAAAAAAATAAATTACGTTCTTTGTTCTCCAAAAAAATCTGTCTGTGTGTCTTATAGAACAAAGTAGAATCTGTCCAAATGATGGGGCTGAATTCTTTGATTATGTCATTAATAACAGAAGTACCTTGTCCGTGACGCCCTTGTCCGTGGACTGACTGCAACTCTACAGAAGGGTAAGACCCTTCAGTTAGTGAAATATGTAGGGGATTATCTTCCCTTTGCCTGGAAGAGTGATCTTCTCACTGTGTTGCCGTTTGTTCCCACTAGGGACCTCTGTATTTAAGTGCCTGGTTTGAACTTGTCTTCCTCTTTTAGGGATCTCTCAACAACTGCTATGGGCTAGAGTCACTCTACCAGGCAAAGGAAGATAATCCCCTACATATTTCACTAACTGAAGGGTCTTACCCTTCTGTAGAGTTGCAGTCAGTCACGGACAAGGGCGTCACGGACAAGGTACTTCTGTTATTAATGACATAATCAAAGAATTCAGCCCCATCATTTGGACAGATTCTACTTTGTTCTATAAGACACACAGACAGATTTTTTTGGAGAACAAAGAACGTAATTTATTTTTTTAAAAGTAGAAGACAAAAATAAAAATTGGTTTAGAGAGAAAAACTTTGAATCTTGTCCTGAAGAGGAAAAATGCTACGAGGTAGGAATATTCCATTTTGCAAAGGGGTGGAGGGTAAATTGTAGGTGCACACTATGCTTCCATTGTTTAAAATGTTAGCACAAAAATAAAATTAAAAAAACGACGCTAAGATAAGAAATATTAATTTGGGTCTGGAAAGAAAGTTATCCAAACAATTCTGAGAGATTTCTGTAATGATAAACGATAAAACTGATAGACTTTGGAAAGCATTATTCTACTTAGAATAATTTGTATACTTATTGAGAGTTTATATAGTCTAGTATTCACTAATGATGATAATGATTCTAAATGATATTGTAATGATAAATGATAACACCGACAGACTTTGGAAAGCTTTATTCTACTTAGAATAATTGGTACACTTATTGAGAGTTTATATAGTCTAGTATTCACTAATGATGATAATGATTCTAAATGATATTGTAAATGATAAATGATAACACCGATAGACTTTGGAAAGCTTTATTCTACTTAGAATAATTGGTACACTTATTTGAGAGTTTATATAGTCTAGTATTCACTAATGATGATAATGATTCTAAATGATATTGTAATGATAAATGATAACACCGATAGACTTTGGAAAGCTTTATTCTACTTAGAATAATTGGTACACTTATTGAGAGTTTATATAGTCTAGTATTCACTAGAGAGTTCTCCAAAGGGAAGGTAATCATAAACTAAAATATATATATATACCAAATGTATTGACTTTTTGGCCGTACATATATAATATACTAAAAAGAGGGTTTATATAACATGAATAATATTCTGTATCTTAAGTTTCTTGTTGTAAAGGTGGAATTTTCTATCGTCACAGGAAAGAAAACAGGAGGTGCCATTCAGGGAAATATTTATCTATCAATAATGGAGATTGATCTCTTTTTCGGGAGGTAATCATAAAATAGGGGAAGTAACTCTCAATTACTTATTACAATTTTGTTTTCATTTTTTCTTAATTCTTGATTAACAATTGTCCTAAATTTTTTTGCACTTAATATATTCAATCTCTATCACTTAAGAAATGATGAAGTTTCCAAAAATCAGGCTCAAAGATTATGATGGATACAAGTATAAATGTGTGTGTTGATACAGATACAAGCTATGTGTGTGTTTATACAGCTATGAGTGTATACGTGTGTATTTATATTGCTATAAATGAGTTTGTATAGCTAACAGTGTATATGTGTATGTTTATATAGCTATGTGTGTGTTTATGTATGTGTATTTATATAGCTATTTATACTGTTACAGGTGTGTGTGTGTATATATATATATATATATATATATATGGAAGCGCGTGGGCTAGTGGTTAGAGTTGTGGGAAATGGACTCATCGATTCGAGTTCAATTCCTAGACGAAGCTGTTGGCATTTCTCATAGCGCTAATACCCTTGGGAAAGGTATGAATCCATATATTCTCCCTCCAGCTATGGGTTAAATAGTAGGGTAGACTGAGCCCTTCAGCCTTGGGTAGGTAACCAGTCTAGGAGAGGGATAACTCTGAATTCAAAATTCCTGAGGTCGGTCGTTGATTGGGTATGTGGCAACCCTTGATGCACCAATTCTTTCCTATCGACTGTGCCAAAAAGTGTGGATGGTCCAACACAAGCCTTCACCACTATAAACAAATCACTGTGTGGGTGTTCATTGTGTGTGTGAACCCTCATGCGTCGAAAATCGACTATTTAACCCATAGCTGGAGGGAGAATATATGGATTCATACCTTTCCCAAGGGTATTAGCGCTATGTGAAATGCCAACAGCTTTGTCTAGGAATTGAACTCGAATCGACAAGTCCATTTCCCACGACTCTAACCACTAGCCCACGCGCCTCCATTACATATATATATGTATGTGTTTATACAGCTACAAGTGAATATGTATGTGTTTATACAGCTACATGTATATATATATTTACCAACCCCTCCGCACGAGCAGGATGTGACACAAGGTCAATTTCTTAAGCAGAGTTTAACAGGTTTGAATTCAGAGTTTTCCCTCTCCAAGACCGGTTGCATAACCATGGTTAAAGAGCCCAGACTGCCCTACTATTTACCCATAGCTAGAGGGAGAGTAGGATTCATACCTTTCCCAAGGGTATTAGCGCTAAGTGAAATGCAATTACCACGTCCAGGATTTGAACTTGGAGCGACGAGTCCATTTCCCACGACTTTAACCATTACACCACGCGTTTCCAGCTACATGTATATATGTATGTGTTTATACAGATACTAGCATATATATATACATGTTTAAACAGATATGGGTGTTTATGTATGCATAAAAACACAATAATAATACCTTTATTGATAATAGTCCAATGTTATTTCATTTACACGAAAATATATTCATGAAAAATAAATGAATTCATAGTCAATAACAATTTTCTAAAAGTGCACCATTGATTTTTTGGTTTGGTTTGGTTTGTTTTATAGCATATCAACCTCAGTGGGTCATTTAATGCCAATAAAGTTTTGAAATAAATCAATTCTTAATGGATAATACAATTTTGTTTATAAATACATTTTTCTATTTAACCCATAGATGGGACCCTAACAAGTACTACCACTCCGGGTCAGAGTGGACCAGGGAGCAATGGTGATGAAGGGGTGCTCCACATTCCACAAACCTCCAAAACTGGAACCTCACCATCAGATAGAGTTTAACGTCATTCCCAGGACATGTAGACCCGCAGCCACCGCCTTCTAGCACCCATATGATAAAAAGGGCTTGGGGCTTGCCATAAGGGCAATAGGGTTGGGAAAATCATATAGGTGCTAGGGTTTGACGTGACCAGCCAATTGATCGGAGGGAGCTTTTCTGACCGCCCGTCTAGCACAAGGGTCTAAGCGGAGTGTTGCATGTAATCGACTGCCCAGCCAACTCGGTTCCATCCTTATGATTGGTAAGTAAGGAATGATTCTATTTGGGATAATCAAAATCTCACTGTATAACCATACTGTATGCTGTTGTAGGTGCAAACATATATTCATACAAGGATTTTTATGAATCCCTAAAAAGAGCTCAATGTATAATAATCAATAAATTAGATTATATACAGAGCAATATTTAACTTTAAAATAACAACTTAACAAACCATCATCCTGTTATATTCTATTTCAACCAAAAACATATATATATATATATATATATATATATTTCAACCAAAAACTTATTTAAAAAAAATATATATATACATAAAGCGCTCAATACATGAGTAGAGCAAATTTATTATTATAATGGTACACAGTAATATATATATATATATATATATAAATGTTGTTCTGGTTCCAAAAAGTAGAAATTTAAGTAGAAAAACAGAATTCTTTACATCTGTTGTGTGTTGAGAGATAAAATGGAAATTATCATGTTACTAAATAAGTGTGTGATCACATCTCAGAAACTAACCATTCCTTCAATTTTAAAGAATCCAAGTTGTTAATTAGAATTCACAATAAAAATGAAAGAAAAATTGTAGAATCTAGCGCCATCTCCATTTTCAATACAATCAAACAGAGACCCGGATTTTTCCTTCTATCGCCTTATCTGTCCAAGGTTGTTCTCAAGAATTATAAAATTCCCTACATCTGACAATATCTCATTTTATTTTCTACATATTAACTCTCCTCATTTATTACTGAATAACCACCAACAATTTTTCTTAGATCACACACTTATTTAGTAACATGATAATTTCCATTTGATCTCAACACGCAACAGATTATCACACTTTACCTATTTAACCAACATTTTTCAACAATATAATATATATATATATATATATACACACACACAAAATATAATAAAGAAAAATTACCTTCATTAGAATTCAATCAACAATACCAGCTGTTATTTGCAGAGATGAGTCAAAATTGAAAAAAAAAAAAAGGATTTTTTAAACTGCATTTAAATTCATTCCCAGAAAGAAAGAAAAAAAAAACTGAGCCTATCTGTTCAATTCCCACAGTGTGCAATTCACAAACATGAACTCCCCCCTCGTCCTCCCTGCCCCCCCCCCGGAAAAAAATATGGGGTCACTAATTAGAAAATAGAGTCAGTGTTACTAAGTGTCACTTATAATACAAGTGGATGTTTTAGTATGTAAAAATTCATTTGATAAATAAAAGTAAATCTGTTAGTGCACTAAAAGACTACTTGTGTAACAATTATGTTCTTGGCAGAGAAATCCACAGCCACTTTCAACACCCAGCCCCCCAGCCCCTCAGCACCCCACCCCCCATTTATAAATAGTCTGTGTGAGTGCCAAGGATTATGCACTTTGGTCTGGCGTAACTCTTCTGGTTAAAAAGATAAATAAATAATTCCGAGTCTACATCCAGTAATTTTAACAGTTACAATCAACTTTTGATAATTATACATATCTACCCAACCCCTCCAAATGAGAAGGATGCGACACAGGGTCAATTTCTTAAGCAGAGTTTTCCTTCTCCTAG
>CM042173.1:38738616-38756116 GCA_023376005.1 Doryteuthis pealeii | reverse complement strand
TTCTTAATGGATAATACAATTCTTTTATAAATACATTTTTCTATTTAACCCATAGATGGAACCCTAACAGGTACTACCACTCCAGGTCAGAGTGGACCAGGGAGCAATGGTGATGAAGGGGTGCTCCACATTCCCCAAACCTCCAAAACTGGAACCTCACCATCAGATAGAGTTTAACGTCATTCTCAGGACATGTAGACCCGCAGTCACCGCCTTCTAGCACCCATATGATAAAAAGGGGTTGGGGCTTGCCATAAGGGCAATAGTGTTGGGAAAATCATATAGGTGCTAGGGCTTGACGTGACCAGCCGATTGATCAGAGGGGGCCTCTCCGACTGCCCGTCTAGCCCAAGATAGGGCCAAAGTGGAGTATTGCATGTCATGAACTGCTCATCCACCTGGGCTCTATCCTTAAGCATCACGGGTCGCCAGCCACGGCCAACAGGTGGCCCCATTGGGTGAGTCTTACCCCTCTGCAGAGGTGCAGTCGGTGCATTCTAACGCCCCAGCCGACAGGGCAGTCAATTTATTTTAAATCAATTTTTTAAAGAGTACTGATGACTGGTTGATTGTTTTTCACGGCATATCAACCCTTGTTGGGTTATTTTATACCGAAGACATTTTGTTTTATTCATTCTTGATGGAAAATCAAATTTTTTTAAAACACATTTTTTCCAAACTCATGTTTTTCTATTTAACCCATAGATAGAACCCTAAAAGCTACTACCATTACAGGCCAGTGTGGACCTGGGAGTAATGGTGATGAAGGGATACTCCACATTCCTCAGAGCTCCAGAATTGGAACTTCACCATCAGATAGAGTTTAACATCATACCCAGGACATTAAGACCCTCAGAGTGGATCTGGGAGTAATGGTGATGAAGGGGTACACCACATTCCTCAGAGCTCCAGAATTGGAACTTCACCATCAGATAGAGTTTAACATCATACCCAGGACATTAAGACCCTCAGAGTTGATCTGGGAGTAATGGTGATGAAGGGGTACTCCACATTCCTCAGAACTCCAGAATTGGAACTTCACCATCAGATAGAGTTTAACATCATACCCAGGACATTAAGACCCTCAAAGTGGACCTGGGAGTAATGGTGATGAAGGATACTCCACATTCCTCAGAGCTCCAGAATTGGAACTTCACCATCAGATAGAGTTTAACATCATACCCAGGACATTAAGACCCTCAGAGTGGATCTGGGAGTAATGGTGATGAAGGGGTACACCACATTCCTCAGAGCTCCAGAATTGGAACTTCACCATCAGATAGAGTTAACATCATACCCAGGACATTAAGACCCTCAGAGTGGATCTGGGAGTAATGGTGATGAAGGGGTACACCACATTCCCCAAAGCTCCAGAATTGGAACTTCACCATCAGATAGAGTTTAACATAATACCCAATACACTATGACCACAGCCACTGCCTTCTTACACATATATGATAAAAAATTGAGGTTTGCCCATAAGAGCAATAGGGTTGGGACAATCATTTAGCTGCTAGGGATTGACTTGACCAGCCAATTGATCAGAGGGGCTTCTCTGACCGCCTGTCTAGCCTAAGTAAGGGCCAAAGTGGAGTGTTGCTCAACCATCAGGGTTCTATCCTTAAGCATCATGGTTCACCACCAACAGCCAACAGGTGGCCCCATTAGGGGGGTCTTTCCACTCTACAGAAGTGCAGTCGGCCTATTCTAACACCCCAACTGATAGGACTAGCCAGATTGTCATCATGCCCATTATGGTGAACACTTCTGGATAAGACTGAAAAAAGAAAAAAATTGAGAATACCAAGACCTTGCATAAGGGCTGCAAAAGTGATAAAGAATCACAAAGTCTTGCCTGTTAAATAACAAAGTCTCTTGACTACGAAGAATAACATAGTCTCTTGATTACGAAGGTCTCTCACAATCTCAAAATTTTCTCTCTGCTAACTGCTTTTTTAAAGCAGGCAGCCGTACTCCATCCAGGTGATGGTCTCAGCATTAAATAACCCACAAATATTGATATACCATTAAGCAAAGAAACCAAGCCAATTGATTGATTTGTATGGTTTCAAATTTCATTTAAAAGAGAAGTAATTTTTCTGTTTAAATGATATTTCTCTGTCCCCTTCCAGAGAAGACGGGTTAAATGTCTCTTCACTGCTTCGAGTCCAAACCCCAACTGCGTCATTTGATGTCTCCAAAAACAAAAAGAACAAAATTAGAATTAATTCTTTCCTTCTCTTGTTCCATCACATGTCATCTATCAACTAATCCATGCAGAGCTTTCGACAAAAAAACAAAACAATCTCATTCAGATTCTCATACTGGGAATATCACCTTATGACCCATGACCCCAGCCTGTCAATCACAGTCTTTGCTGTGCTCTCAGTTTCTTGCAGGTGTTTCTATGCAGAGACCAAGCACATTTGACATAATACACTGTTGCAAAACTTGAGAGTAATCCAATCAATCAACTATTGATGATATTGATTACAGAAGATTTATTATCAGCATCATAATCTATATATTGATACTCTAGTTCCTTAATTGTATGACTGTTATCATCTTGCAACACCCTCTGGTTAAAAAATGAGACCATCCATATCATCCAAGATGAAATGCTGTCTATATATCAATACTCGTAGGAAGCGCGTGGTGTAATGGTTAAAGTCATGGGAAATGGATTCGTCGCCCTGAGTTCAAATCCTTGACGGGGTAATTGCATTTCACTTAGCACTAATAACCTTGGGAAAGGTATGAATCCTACGCTCCCTCCAGCTATGGGTAAATAGCTAGGCAAACTGGGTTCTTTAACCATGGCTAGGTAACCAGTCTAGGAGAAGGAAAACTCTGAATTCAAACCTGTTGAACTCCGCTTAAGAAATTGACCTTGTGTCACATCCTGCTCGTGCAGAGGAGTTGGTAAATAGATATATATTAATACTCGTGTTCCTTAACTGTATGACCAATATCTTCTTACAACACCCTCTGGTTGAAAATGAGACTGCCCAAATCATACAAGATAAAATGCAATTTATATATTGATACATGTGTCCCTTAAAAGTACAACTGTTATCATCTTGCAACACCCTCTGTTTAGAAATGGGACCATCCAAATCATCCAAGATGAAATGCAATCTATATAATCATACTCACGTTCCTTAAAAGTACAATCGTTATCATCTTGCAACACCCTCTGTTTAGAAATGGGACCATCCCAATCATCCAAGATGAAATGCAATTTATATATTGGTACATGTGTTCCTTAACTGTACGACTGTTATCATCTTTCAACACCCTCTGGTTAAAAAATGAAGCCATCCAAGATGAAATGAAGTCTATATATCAATATTTGTGTTCCTTAAAAGTACGACTATTATCATCTTACAACACCCTCTGTTTAAAAATGAGACCGTCTGAATCATCCAAGATGAAATGCAATCTATATATTACTACTTATGTTCCTTAAAAGTACAACCGTTATCATCTTGCAATACCCTCTGGTTAAAAATGGGACCGTCTGAATCGTCCAAGATGAAATGCAAAAATGTAAATCCTGATTATCTGCTGTTGTTTACCTGCTGAATACTTATTTCTTATGAGCGTCGTCACCTCAGCTAAATAATGGACTATTCAGATTTTATTATAAAGAAAGAAAGAGAAGAAACAAGTGGTCCTATTGAGAAGGGTCTTACCCCTCTACAGAGGCGCAGTCAGTGTATTCTAAAGACCCAATTGAATGGAAATGACCGGTATCAAACCCAGAACTATGATGTTCCTAGGTGATTGCTCTACTGACTGAGCTAAATCAGCTCATAAGGTGGAGCAGCACACCTAGCTCCCAGTGTTTTACTGCACAGATTAGATAAACCAAGCTGTGCTACCCATGCCCTGAGTTGGCAAGGACTGGTATCAAACCTGGAACCTTGCAATTCCTAGGTGAATGCTCTACCAACTGAGCTAAACCTGTCTATGAGGTGAAGCAGGACACCTATCATCAGCTCCCAAGTAATGCGTTACTGCACAGATCAGATTACTACTCATGTGCTACTCATGCACTGAGTAGTATCAAACCCAGAACCTTGTGATTCCTAGGCAAACGCTCTACCAACTGAGCTAAACCGGATCACACTATCAACTAGAAAACATCATTATCATTATTCCCCAACATTTTTTCTTTTATCTTGGGCTAGACGGACGGTGGGAGAGGCCCCCTCCGATCAATCGGCTGGTCATGTCAAGCCCTAGCACCTATATGATTTTCCCAACCCTATTGCCCTTATGGCAAGCCCCAACCCCTTTTTATCATATGGGTGCTAGAAGGCAGTGGCTGCGGGTCTACATGTCCTGGGAATGACGTTAAACTCTATCTGATGGTGAGGTTCCAGTTTTGGAGGTTTTTCTTCATCACCATTGCTCCCAGGTACACTCTGACCCGGAGTGGTAGTACCTGTTAGGGTCCCATCTATGGGTTAAATAGAAAAATGTATTTATAAAAAAAAATGTATTATCCATTAAGAATTGATTTATTTCAAAACTTTATCGGCATTAAATGACCCACTGAGGTTGATATGCCGTAAAACAAAACAAAACAAACCAATATCTTCTTACAACACCCTCTGGTTGAAAATGAGATTGCCCAAATCATACAAGATAAAATGCAATTTATATATTGATACATGTGTCCCTTAAAAGTACAACCGTTATCATCTTGCAATACCCTCTGGTTAAAAATGGACCCTCTGAATCATCCAAGATGAAATGCAATCTATATATTACTACTTATGTTCCTTAAAAGTACAACCGTTATCATCTTGCAATACCCTCTGGTTAAAAATGGACCCTCTGAATCATCCAAGATGAAATGCAAAAATGTAAATCCTGATTATCTGCTGTTGCTTACCTGCTGAATACTTATTTCTTATGAGCGTTGTCACCTCAGCTAAATAATGGACTATTCGAATTTTATTATAAAGAAAGAAAGAGAAGAAACAAGTGGCCCCATTGAGAAGGGTCTTACCCCTCTACAGAGGCGCAGTCAGTGTATTCTAAAGACCCAACTGAATGGCAATGACCGATATCAAACCCAGAACCTTGTGATTCCTAGGCAAACGCTCTACCAATTGAGCTAAACCGGATTACACTATCAACTAGAAAACTTCATTATCATTATTCCCCAACATTTTTTCTTTCCTATCTAATTTCTCTCAAACGCCAATTATTTAGAAATCAGTTTGGTAATACATTCCTCGAGATATCTTTGGCTATTTTTTAGTTTTTCTTTTTACTGCAACGGCTGTCAGCACAATCTTCCTCAATCTGAAATGTTTTGTACCTGCATTTAGTGCTGCATTAAGAACCTATGTCTCAATTACTTCTGCCCTCAACCGACATTTTCAGATTAACCAGACGAAGGTCGAAGAATGGACGAGCTGGAATGATATATTTAAAAATAACAAAGATGAAGATAATAGTCTATATAATAATTCTGTTTATTTGTCCGTTCATTTGCCCATTACATTTATCTATATACCCTCCCCACAGCCGAGTGGCATATTCCCCTCTCAACCAAGTGAGATATTCTTTTACATCATCTGAAATTCTGGTAAGCACCATCAATGTGTTGACTCATGATGAACAGAAGGTCATTGAAGTTGCCCTAATGCCACATAAAGTCAAATTGAATAACAATGTAATGTTGTATTTAAAGATGGCTTCTCAGATTGCAAATTTGAAAGGTCGAAGTAACTGATGATTATGAGGACTAAAACAACTGAGATAAAGAAAATAGTGAGTCATGATGAACAGGAGGTCATTGCAGTTGCCCTAATGATGTGTGCATTCAAAAGAAATAATAATGCAATGTTATATTAAAAATGGCTTCTTAATTTACAAATCTGATGATCATGATGACTGCAAGAGCTAAGACAAAAACATACTGACTCATGATGAACAGAAGGTCATTGTAGTTGCCCTAATGCCACATAAAGTCAAATTGAATAACAATGTAATGTTGTATTTAAAGATGGCTTCTCAGATTGCAAATTTGAAAGGTCCAAGTAAAGGATGACTAAAACAGCTGAGATAAAAAAAATAGTGACTCATGATGAACAGAAGGTCATTGCAGTTGCCCTAATGATGTGTACATTCAAAAGAAATAATAATTCATTGTTATATTAAAAATGGCTTCTTAATTTACAAATCTGATGATAATAATGACTGCAGGAGTTAAGTCAAAAACATACTGACTCATGATGAACATAAGGTCATTGTAGTTGCCCTAATGCTGCATAAAGTCAAACTGAATAACAATGTAATGTTGTATTTAAAGATGGCTTCTCAGATTGCAAATTTGAAAGGTCCAAGTAAATAATGATTATGATGACTAAAACAACTGAGATAAAAAAAAAAATAGTGACTCTGATGAACAGAAGGTCATTGCAGTTGCCCTAATGATGTGTACATTCAAAAGAAATAATAATGCAATGTTATATTAAAAATGGCTTCTTAATTTACAAATCTGATGATCATGATGACTGCAAGAGCTAAGACAAAAACATACTGACTCATGATGAACATAAGGTCATTGTAGTTGCCCAATGCCGCATAAAGTCAAATTGAATAACAATGTAATGTTGTATTTAAAGATGGCTTCTCAGATTTGCAAATTTGAAAGGTCCAAGTAAATAATGATTATGATGACTAACAACTGAGATAAAAAAAATAGTGACTCCTGATGAACAGAAGGTCATTGCAGTTGCCCTAATGATGTGTGCATTCAAAAGAAATAATAATGCAATGTTATATTAAAAATGGCTTCTTAATTTACAAATCTGATGATCATGATGACTGCAGGAGCTAAGACAAAAACATACTGACTCATGATGAACAGAAGGTCATTGTAGTTGCCCTAATGTTGTATTTAAAGATGGCTTCTCAGATTGCAAATGTGAAAGGTCCAAGTAAATGATGATTATGATGACTAAAACAACTGAGATAAAAAAAATAGTGACTCATGATGAACAGAAGGTCATTGCAGTTGCCCTAATGATGTGTACATTCAAAAGAAATAATAATGCAATGTTATATCAAAAATGGCTTCTTAATTTACAAATCTGATGATCATGATGACTGCAAGAGCTAAGACAAAAACATACTGACTCATGATGAACAGAAGGTCATTGTAGTTGCCCTAATGCCACATAAAGTCAAATTGAATAACAATGTAATGTTGTATTTAAAGATGGCTTCTCAGATTGCAAATTTGAAAGGTCCAAGTAAATAATGATTATGATGACTAAAACAACTGAGATAAAAAAAAATAGTGACTCATGATGAACAGAAGGTCATTGTAGTTGCCCTAATGTTGTATTTAAAGATGGCTTCCCAGATTGCAAATGTGAAAGGTCCAAGTAAATGATGATTATGATGACTAAAACAACTGAGACAAAAAATAATATTGACTCATGATGAACAGAAGGTCATTGCAGTTGCCCTAATGATGTGTACATTCAAAAGAAATAATAATGCAATGTTATATTAAAAATGGCTTCTTAATTTACAAATCTGATGATCATGATGACTACAAGAGCTAAGACAAAAACATACTGACTCATGATGAACAGAAGGTCATTGTAGTTGCCCTAATGCCGCATAAAGTCAAATTGAATAACAATGTAATGTTGTATTTAAAGATGGCTTCTCAGATTGCTAATGTGAAGGTCCGAGTTAAGTAACTGCTACTGCTGATAATGATCAAAAAAAAAAAAAAAACAATGAAAATGAAACTGATCATATTGCAAATTAAAATTCTCGTTTGTTAATCTGTTGGTCAGATTCCCAAGAGAATGGAAGGTGTGTAAGTGTATGTGGGGGGTGGGGATAGGGTGGGGTGTAAAGTAATCAATTTATATCACATGACCCTCAGAAGTGACTTAGTTTTTGGTATAACAAATTTCAGTTCAAATTAAAATGCATAATCTAGAAGTATAAGTCAATAAAAAAGTATATTAGTATTATCTGCGTTATTCGGACTATTGTCCCCACCTTCATTGTTATTTGTACAACGTTTCAGCCAATATGCCCCCTGGCCTTCTTCAGGTATTTCTTGTCGGACTCGGGAACCTTCTGAAGAAGGCCGGAGGACATATCGGCCGAAACGTTTGTACAACTAACAATGAAGATGGGGACAATAGTCCGAATGACGCAGATAATACTAATCTTCAAGCCTCATCTCAAACATTCAGAGAAATAAAAAAGTATATCTACCATTTTTCTAAAGCTGAGTGTATCAACTTTTGTCTCCCAAAGGCTTTTTTACTATTTAGTTTAATGACACAAACATTATACTAAATTATTCCTTACTTTTAGGATTGAGATTGTTTGAAAAAAAATTACATTTTAATTGGTTCTAATTAGTCAGAATTTGCAATAAATCAAAAACTGACCAATTTCTTACTTTACATACCGCCTATCACTTTCATCCCCTCTATGTATATCTTGTTAGCTTCTCTGGGAGTGGAGAGAGAGAGAGAGAGAGAGAGAGAGAGGGAGATGTGTCTGTAGAAGAAGGAGAAAGTTTGATGGAGGCAGAATACCCTTTATCCCTCCTCTATTAGTTAGCATGAGATTCATTATTGTTTTTACATAGATTAGTTATATTAGTAATCATAATGTTATCTTGAAAGTCAAGAGAATATGTCTTGTAAGATGAAATACAGGTTTTGTTAATATCTTTATGTTGTATAATCATACACACCATTAAGGATTATTTTGTGCCTTAAATCTAAAGAAGCCCTTGTCTTATAACCAAGTTTCTCTAAATGTTGATTCTTATGTAGAACTTAGTTGTATACTGCCAATCACTTTCTTCCCCTCTATGTATATCTTGATTACCTCCTCGTTATATATTATTAGCTATAATTACGACTTTTACTTCCTCTAAACGATCGGGTTCAGTCGTCTTCTCCAGGTGTCAAACGCCGAGGTGGCACAGGCAGCGAACCACCAGGCAGACGGCAGTGTCGTCGGCCAGATCCGAGGACCTCACCGGACCATTCGATTGGTAGTAGCGACGGGCGGTGTGTACAAAGGGCAGGGATGTGATCGATGCGGGCTGTTGACCTGCTCCTACCGGGAATTCCTCGTTCACGGGGTTGGTTACAGGCCCCAATCCCTATCACGGGAGAGAGAGAGAGACAGACAGACAGACAGACAGAGACAGAGACAGAGAATTTCAAATGTATTTCTATGTTGAATTTAATAAGAAGCAATCTGTAGCTTAAATGATGTCAAAGATTCCCTTTCTTAGAAATCTTACAAAATGATTTTAATATTTTGTCTGGCTGTATTTATTTTTTCAGAAAATTTAATTCGCTTTGCAAACTCACATGTAGAATACTGATAATTGTTATTCTGTGTTACTTTCACCCTTAGCCAGGATTGAACCTGCAGTCTGGAAATGACTATTACAGATTGTTAACTATTGGACAGTAGAACAGTCAAACACCTCCTCAGCTTAATGGACTCTTCCTGGCAGCAGTGGCAGGAATTATTTAAGCTGTTATAGTGGGTTCATTAATGAACTAGTAACTTCATGTTAGGCTTGGCCAGTCAAACCAATTGTTGACTGTCTAACTGACTGACTTCAATATCCCTAATTTCAATTATGTACCCAGAGCTTAATGGGTGATCCAACGGGTCATGTTTTGTCGAGTAAATAAATAAAAGTATGTGTAAAAAATATTTTAAACAACATCTTTAAAAATATTTTTTTTAAACTATGATAAATATAAAGTAATATGATAATAAAAAAATGATAAATATTAAAAAAATGATACAAAACATTAAAAAAATATCTTTTAAAAATATTAAAAAGATATTTGTTTTATATATACTAGCAAATATATGCACCCTCCGGGTGCAAGTATTTAAGTTTTAATAAGATGAAATATCATTTTAAATTAGAAAGGCTAATGAAACTGAATAAGAAGGCAGATAAAAAGATTTGGAACAGAGGGGGTATGATTGAAAAATAGAACACCTTTGAAACGAACTCTTCCATCATTTTCCATTACTCCCGTCTTTCATTGGTAAATTTTCCTAATTTAACTATTTAGTTAAAATAGGAAGTAAATAATAATATTACAGTTATTTCTTCTTGTTAATGGATTTTATTTAAGATTTATTGAAGAGATGTTTGCTTATATTCATTAAAATAAAAACCAAACAATTAGAAATCAATAGTATTAAACACATATTTATTAAAATCACATTTTTAATATCAATATGCAAATTAGCCTTCCCGTTCACACTGTAAACCGTTATTTTGTTGTATATATAAATACAATTGCATGTTATTAGTATGTAGACATGGTCAACAGTGTTAATAATATAAAACAATTTTATTAATAATTGAGATTTAAATAAAAATAAAATTATTGATATTGTGATGTCAATAACAAAGGAAATTGTGACTTGAGTAGTAATATAGTTTCGGTTACAGACAGAAAAACACAATCTCCATTATAATAAGATATAAAACAATAAATGTCTAAATATAAAAAAATAAATGTCTAAATATAAAGATATCTAAAAAAATGGAATCCAAGCACTGCAACACTGATGGAAGAAGTATGTAGACCCCAAGGTTTGGTTTCTGTGTTTAATGGCATATCAACCTTATTGGGTTATTTAACTTGTAAAAGAACAGTAGTGATACTATTTAACCTATATCTAGTGAGATGAGAGTGTCCATACCTTTCCCAAGGGTATTAGTCCAAAAGTGAATATAAATGTGCAAACGGAGTTAGATCTCGCTTACTACAATATTGCAGTTCCTTAAAAGTACAACCATTATAATCTTGTAACACCCTCTGGTTAAAAATGAGACCATCCAAATCATCCAAGGTGTATTGCAAAAATGTAAAACCTGATTATCTGGTGTTGCTTATCCACTGAATTCTTATTTCTTATGGGTGTTGTCACCTCATCTCAATAATAGACCATTCTGTTTTTATTATAAAAAATATGCTACACAGAAAAATATAACAAGAAAGAAAGAAAGGGAAGAAAAGGACAGAGAGAGTTAAATCAAGATTATTATACTTTTTACATATTGAACTATTTGATAATAGCTCTTAAGTAAACATACTGAGCGTCATAATAATTAAATCATGATACACTGGTATATCCACAGGTCCTGCTTATATATATTATATATATATATATATATATATATAATATTATATATATATGTGTGTGTTTATGATATGGCTTTTTTTATCCGACAATTTTGGAGAATATGTGCTTAATTGAAGTTGTACCTAATTTTGAAAGTTAATTAATTAATAATTAATTAATTAGGCGGGCATACCTATTTAAATGTAAGGCTATAAAAATCGAAAAAAAAATCAATCTCTGTATGTACATTTCGGCCTATTAGGCCTCATCAGCAGAACTATAGATAGGAAGAAGACCGCCTTACATTTAAATAGGTATGCCCGCCTAATTAATTAATTATCAATTAATTAACTTTCAAAAATTAGGTACAACTAAGCACATATTCTCCCAAAAATTGTCGGCTAAAAAAAGCCATATCATAAACACATCGCTTATGTATTTACTTCTTATATATATATATATATATATATATATATATATATATACACACACACTAAAAGTAAATTAAAATAAAATAAACCATAAGAGAATAAAAACTGCATCTTTTTTTCGGGGGGGGGGGGGTAATAAGCGCTTTGAAACTATTCTCGGAGAAATTCTTGGCAAACCTTCAAGAAATTTTTCAAATAAATACACACAAATATAAATTTATATAATATATATATATATATATATATATGATAAAAAGGAAATAAAATTCCAGTTGAATTTTCAAGATGGCCGACAAGATAATTACTTTTCCCGCTTTTTTGTTTACTCCATCTTGGTTTATAATTTATAATAAAACTAATACAACAAAAGAAACGAATAAATGAATAATAATATGGAAAACCTCGAGATGCAACACCTAAAAATGGAGATGTAAAAAAAAAAAAAAAAGAATCAAAAAACTGAATCAAAAATCACAGATGATTGCTTAATTTGAGCAGACAACCACTTCCTCATTTTTCCCAGCATGCAATCAGACTTCCTGCAGTTCTTATCATCCTGCAAACAAACAACCCTACAGATAAGGACACCTGCAGAAAAAGTAAAGGAAAAAAAGATGAAGGAAAAGTTTTTCCTAGAATAACCTATTGCATATTTTACAGAAGTTTAAAAATAAAATAAAATAAAAAGAAAAACAGTTTATTTTTTTTTTAAATGTTATCTTTTTGGGGTCTACCATTCGAGTTTAATAATTTGAAAACAACTATCAAGGAAGCTATACACATTCAGGAGTAAGCTACTATTCGCCTGTTAGGTTTTGCCAATATGTTATGGCTAGCCAGTTAATATAGCTACCATGTTTGTTAGGTAAATAAACTCCATCTCAATTAGGTACACTACAATTTCTAGATTCTGACAACCATAGTATACATTGATCAATATTTTGCAAGAATTATATTTAGGAATTTTTCTAAAGAGATAACTAATAAATATTAGTGATTAATTGAGTACTTTATTAGTGGTTAATATTTTAAATAATTAAAAATATATATATATATATATATATATATATATACTAGCAAATATATGCACTCTCCGGGTGCAAGTATTCAAGTTTTGATATAATAAAATATCATATTAAATTAGAAAGGCTAATGAAACTAAAATTAACAATGCAGATGAAAAGATTTGGAACAGAGGGGGTATGATTGAAAAATAGAACAACTTTGAAACTAACTCTTCCATCATTTTCCATTACTCCCGTCCCGTCTATCTTTGGTAAATTTTCCTAATTTAACTATTTAGTTAAAATAGGAAGTAAAGAATAATATTACAGTTATTTCTTCTTGTTAATGGATTTCTGTTAAGATTTATCCCCGAGATTTTTACTTATATTTATTAAGATAAAACCAAACTATTAGAAATCAATAATACTAAGCAGATATTTATTAAAATCAAATTTTTAACATCAATATGCAAATTAACCTTCCCGTTCTCACTGTAATCCACTATTTTGTTGTATATATAAATACAATTGTATGTTATTAGTATGTAGATATGACCAACAGTCTTAAAGATGTAAAACAATTTTATTAATAATTGAGGTTTAAATAAAAATAAAATCATGGAGAATGTGATGTAAATAACAAAGGGAATTGTGACTTGAATAGTAATATAGTTTCAGTTACAGACAAACACACAATCTCCATTATAATAAGATATGTAACATTCTGATAATACTAAAATATTTTAATTAATTACAAATATATATATATATATATATATATATATGATAAAGGAATGACACACCGGTAAAAATATTTGGTTGGTATAAGTTTTACCTGGATAAGTCAGTGTTATAACAAATATAAAGTGTTCAATATGTAAGTAGAGTGGATTTATTATATAGTGAGTACAGAATTGAACTCCAGCAGTTATCTTGATTAATTCAGTTGATTTAACCCTGAAGATCCTTATAGTGAAACACAAGTAGGTTATTTCTGTACTCACTATTTTATATATATATATATATATATATATATATATATATATATATACACACACAATATAAGTTGCATCCACACTTATAAATTTACATATGAAAATAACCAAATGGATTGTGCATATAGTTACACAATTTCAAATCACCAATGCACAATCCTGGCAACAGTCCCTATCAGTTCTCTGTGCAGCATCCAGAATCTGCACAGAGTTGTTCTATGTAGGTCTTTGCGGGACAGACTTACTGGAAGAATTGCCACAGCATTTCCTATGCGTGTATTAACATCACTTTCTGTGGAGGAGATATTACTACCACCCGGGTACTTGAACTGGTTCACCGATTTTAGAAGCTTGCCATCAAGCGTGGAGATGCTGTTTTTTTTAATTCACATTTTTTTAATTCACATGTAAAAAATTAAAAATAATAAGAATAAAAGTGGTAATCCTTAATTGTAAATGCAAGATAATTATCTCCCTTGTTTTGTTCGGCCATCCTATTGCGTGGGTACAAGCACCGTTTGACACCGGTAAAAAGTCACATGTGCGTGTGGCGCTAGTTTTCAATTCTTATTAGCAGGCAGGAACTGGAGTGACAAGAAGGTAAGTGTGAGCACGGAGCCTTTCCTCCTTTTTCGATTTTATTAGTTGTATATTAGAGAAACTACATAGTCCTTTGTATTCTATTGTAGTTTCACGTTGAAGACCAGTTGCGAAACAGGAGGATAAGTGAAAACTCCCGTATTTACCCAAATAAAAGTGTCTTCACCAGTCAACTCTGTCATTACTCATTCCTTGCCTGGGGTGTTGCTGTCACATTAACTTTTTCCTTGTAAATTCCTACCATAAAATAAACTGAACCCTCATTTTATGTCCGTGTTTTTGCAATAAATGTTTTATTTTTCTTGCACCCGTTATTTTACAATACTAAATATATTTTCTTTATTCTTTATTCTTTAACAAATAAAGGATTACCATAAAAGTGCTGTCTTTTCATCAAATGAGCCCTTGAAATATTAATTATGTTTTCTTTGAGAAAGTGTTGATTAATTTTTTTAGATGTTGGACAAACGTCTTTATTATTCATAACTTGGACAGAGTCCAGATTCAGAAACACCATCATAACAATAATATTAAAAATCAATAATACCAAGTAATTGTTTATTAAACACAGTTTTGTTAAAACCAGTATGCAAATTTCCACCCTATATACTATGTAAACTTTTATTTCTTTATTGGGCCCATTGGGGAGGATCTAACTCCTCTACAGCATTCAGTGTGAATACGAGTTCTTCGTTCTCTAAATGCTATGCTCTTATATACTATTTGAGGTGGTAAATGGTATAGTTTAGTGCTGCCTGTAGAAGCCTCCATTACGTAATAGGACAGTCTATGTCTACTCTACAAGGTCCTACCATTCTGAGTGAACCTATCAGTAAGCACATTTAAGAGGTACACTGCATTCTACATATTATATATGTTTTTACAATCACCAGAGAACTCAAGTCTGTAAACAACAGACAAGTAAATGCTTATATATATATATATATGCTGATAGATACACGAAATCAGAGGAAGAATTAAGACCATCCAGACAACAGCATTGTTGAAATATGCTAGAATACTCAGAAGAGTCCTGGAGACCTGAGGTCACTCTGACTCCAGCGACAGACCATCAGCTTACGCAGATGTGAAAAACTCATGGTAATGATGTCAGTGTGATGGCTGTTAATGTTGGCTTTTGTTGGATTCTTACTTATAAAAAAAACTATGCATAAGATTGTGTTTAATACTGTGACGGAGAACGAGAAAGAAAAAAGAGCAGGACATTGTCTTGCCTGCCGGGATCGAACTCGCGTCCTCCCACATGCAAAAACAAATGCGATTTGGGCATGGGACGGATGCGAGGTTCGACTGATGTGCCCGGATGTTTGGGTAAAGATGTCCATAAATGACAAGTGAGTCGAGCGCTGGGTGTCAGCAGCAGCAGAAGCAGTCAACGACGATGAAGTGCTTTATGAACGACCCAGTAAAGAAATGGATTTTAGTCCAACAAAAACAAAACTAAATAGGAATTGTGATTTTGAACTGTTAAAGATTATTTCGACTACGACGACGGATTTTCCAGCAGCTAGACAAAGACGAAGAATGTGTTGACCAAAAGAAAGTCTGGCTTGTGAGAAGACGGTGAACTCGCTTGTTTTTGGTCCCCCCTCAGCAGGAACTTCTTGATTCGAATATCTATTTCCCCCCATATATTTCCCCCCCCCTTCTATAATACATTTAAGAATAAACAATATTATAAAAATTGGGTGATTCCATTCCTTGAGTCCTGATTGACTGCTTGGTTTCTATGATGTTATGAGGCTTCATAAATAACCTGTCATTTTGCAGTAGGATTGCAACAAGATTAGATCCATATTCAGTTATGACTACTTGTTGCCTTGTCTTACCAATTCGACAGTAATTGGAACTTTGTGTGATTATTCTATAATTAATACCAAGTAATTGTTTATTAAACATAGTTTTGTTAAAACCAGTAAGTAAATTTCCACACTGTATACTATCAGTGAGGGGGGGGGGCGATGTGCAGTTAAAACCGTTGAGAGGAAGGCCCAGAAACGGTGCACATTCTCTCCTGATGATCCCATGCATTTGTAAACATCATTTGTTTTTTCAATATATCAAATTCACTGTATACTATGTAAACTTTTATTTCTTTATAGGCCCCATTGGGGAGTCTTACCCCTCTACAGAGGAGCAGTAAGCATATTCTACAGCCCCAGCCAACAGGGCAGTGTTTGTTTCTTACTCCATTAACCAGTTTCTTCAGTTGTCAAATTAATTATTCCACAGATTTATTCTTTTGTTTTTTAGCACAATGTTACCATCTGGTTACTAAGGAAAGAAGACTTACTTGTGTGCATCGTGGACTATAAACACGGATTTGTCTTTTGGTTAATTGGTTTTTATTTTCCAATTTGACCGCCCTCAGCATCCTGTTTATTGTACAACTAGCAGCAATAACCTGTTTTTGGTCCCCCTCAGCAGGAACTTCTTGATTCGAATATCTATTTCCCCCCATATTTCCCCCCCTTCTATAATACATTTAAGAATAAACAATATTATAAAAATTGGGTGATTCCATTCCTTGAGTCCTGATTGACTGCTTGGTTTCTATGTTGTTATGAGGCTTCATAAATAACCTGTTTTTGGTTCCCCTCAGCAGGAACTTCTTGAGTCTGTTTAGTTTCCTGGAAAATTAGGGGTTAATATCTTTTAAAGGTTCTTAAAAACTCTTAGCAAAAAACAATACTGATGTAGAATAATCATTGATTCTAATTACCATCGAATTGGTAAGACAAAGCAGCAAGTAATCGTACCTGAATACGAATCTAATCTTGTTGCAATCCTACTGCAGAATGCCAGGGTATTTATGAAGCCTCATAGCATCATAGAAACCAAGCAGCCAATCAGGATTCAAAGAATGGAATCACCCAAATACATCAATGTACTATTCTTGATTTCCATAAATATCAACTCTCTTGGTACTAGTTCAGTTGTGCTTAGCTAGTTGCTGTTGTTCAAATCAACAGTACACTAACTCGCTTAAACAAGTGACATCTCGATCGAAAAATAAAGCCTCAGGGGTCATTGTTGGGCTAAGAATAGTAAGTAAGTAAAGTCATTGGGGTGGCCTAAAGTCGGTCTGAGCCAGACAGTGAAGGAGTCTATCCTCTTTTCACTAATGCTAGACAAAGGAGATTATTTTAGCATCTGAGGTGGAGCACCACTCCTATCATCAGCTCCTCACCTTACCGCACAGATCCCTGTGCTACTCATATGCTGAATTGGCCGTGGGCCGGCATCGAACTATAAACATGTCTTTTGG
>CM042173.1:38701116-38728616 GCA_023376005.1 Doryteuthis pealeii | reverse complement strand
AACTCAAGTCTATAAACAACAGACAAGTAAATGAGTATATATATATACACACACATATACACATCATATATATATATATATATATATATATATATATATTAATGATTTGAAGGCAATTACAATGCATATAAAAAATAAAAACAAAAAGATGTTATTTTTGTCTTATTGATTTCAAAGTAGAAACTTCATCTTCAGAGGTGAATATCATTTAGAGGTGAATATCAAAAATGATATTCACCTCTGATATTCACCTCTGAAGATGAAGTTTCTACTTTGAAATCAATAAGAAAAAAATAACATCTTTTTGTTTTTATTTTTTATATGCATTGTAATTGCCTTCAAATCATTAATATATTATAACATACTTAACAATGCTTCAAGCAAATTACCAATTACTTTTATATATATATATATATATATATATATAATATATATATATATATATATATATATTCATAGATAGACACAGAGAGAGAGATAAATAAAGATGAGGGAGAGGGGGGAGAGAAATAGGTGTATTTGGGCAGAATATTTTCATTCAAACAAATTTTGTTGAATATTACTGAATATGGTTAATAATCTGTCCATAGCAATCCATGCCTTACCTATACATATATTAACATCACTTTCTGTAGATGAGATATTGCTACCTAGGTATGTGAACTGGTCTACTAATTTCAGAGGCTTGCATATATCAAAATCATTTTCTGTGGATGAGCTATGGCTACCTAGGTATGTGAACTGGTCTACTAATTTCAGAGGATTGCATATATCAAAGTCACTTTCTGTGGATGAGATATGGCTACCTAGGTATGTGAACTGGTCTACTAATTTCAGAGGCTTGCAAATATCAAAGTCACTTTCTGTGGATGAGATATGGCTACCTAGGTATGTGAACAGGTCTACTAATTTAAGAGGATTGCAAATATCAAAGTCACTTTCTGTGGATGAGATATGGCTACCTAGGTATGTGAACTGGTCTACTAATTTTAGAGGATTGCATATATCAAAGTCACTTTCTGTGGATGAGATATGGCTACCTAGGTATGTGAACTGGTCTACTAATTTAAGAGGATTGCATATATCAAAGTCACTTTCTGTGGATGAGATATGGCTACCTAGGTATGTGAACCGGTCTACTAATTTTAGAGGATTGCATATATCAAAGTCACTTTCTGTGGATGAGATATGGCTGCCTAGGTATGTGAACTGGTCTACAAATTTCAGAGGCAACTGGTCTACTAATTTCAGAGGCAACAAATTAACATCACTTTCTGTAGATGAAATATTGCTACCTAAGTATATGAACTATTCATTTCAGTGGCTTGCATATATTTACATCACTTTCCGTGGATGAGATATTGCTACCAAGGTATGTGAACTGGTTTACTAATTTCAGAGGCTTGCTATAACTTTCCTCTATCATAATAACCGATTTCTTCGAATTTTAGCATATAAATTTCCTGACTGATAATTAGAGAGAGAGAGAGAGAGAGAGAGAGAGAGAGAGAGAGAGAGAGAGAGAGAGAAATTAACATCACTTTCTGTAGATGAGATATTGCTACCAAGGTATATGAACTATTCATTTCAGTGGCTTGCATATATTTACATCACTTTCTGTAGATGAGATATTGCTACCTAGGTATGTGAACGGGTCTACTAATTTCAGAGGCTTGCTATAACTTTCCTCTATCATTAACCAATTTCAGCATATAAATTTCCAGACTGTTAATTTGACAGATAGAGAGGGGGGAGGGGGGGGAGACCAAAAACAAAAACCCGCATCTTGCACAAAACTTGAGTGAAATATTACAAGGAATAACAAAGGGCAGAAACAGTAGGACTCTATCGTTGTAAATTATGCATATTTTTAACCCTTTGTGTTCCGTCCAACATTGTTGAGGAAAAATAGTTAATCCATTAATGAATGGCATAAGTTCAAATAAATCATTTTTTCTGGAAACGCCAGAAAAAAAAAGCCCCCTGAGACCTCCCCTCCTCCTCCCCCACCGCAATCTCCGGCTGACCCCCCACCCCTATCCGCTTCTGGTATCAAACTACAAAAAGTAAATTAAGCAAAATTGACAGACTGAAATAAAACTAAAAAAAAAAGAATTATTAAAAAATATCATCTAAATCGAACTCATTCATTAATGAGTTAAATATTTCTTTGTGAACTTCCTTTTTCTATTTTGGTTTGATTGTTTATATCGGTCTTGTTACTATTCTGGAATGGAACGGTACCAATTTTAGAAATGGTACCAATTTTAGAATGGAACCAATTTTAGACATAACCAAGGAATTAGATTATTTTATTTGTAATTTGTGATTTTGTAATGTATTATAAATCTGTGCTTGAGTTTTCGGGAAAAACGCCCTTGTTACATAATTAATGGATCCCTAATACTTATATAAGGTATTGTAGAAACATAATGGCGATTAGTGCAGCCCACGGCCTTAAAGGATGAGTGACAACGCTTGACCTCACTCTCACCTTGCCTTCCAGGGATAAATCGTGTGAACCGGAAGGCATAGAAGACCCTTCCGGTTTAAGGATACTAAGCAACTCAGTCAGTTAGAAGGTAGCAGCTAGCTCAAAGGGGTAAGTCGTGTTATATACGCGGTCCCTCATCTGTGCAGATTGTCTGGGTTGGGGATTTGGAAATAAAGTAACATCAACGTAAATCGAAGTCTTGTGTTTATTATCTAAAAACTAACAATGACACAGGGCTTCTGATAAGGAGAAATCCCTAACAGAAAACCAGACCAAAGTCCCCACGACAACCCCAGACGCAAGATGTTAGAAGATAGAACCATAGCCGGCCAGAAGAAAAGACGACTAGAAGGAAGAAGGAAGAAAAGGGTATACAACATTATATCGATTTGGTACTGTGAAAATCTCAGTATGTAACACCCTAAGTTGGTTGTTTTTTTTTTTGTTTTTTGTTTTTTGCAAGTGACGCCACTTCAGCAACAGACTTCAATCATAGCTGGTGTTTTTTTTCAGCAGCCACCGGGTAGCGATTTTTGAGGCAGATGTACAGATATTTGAAATGGAACCAATTTTAGACAAAACCAAGGAATTGGATTATGAAGCTGTGCTTAAATTGAGGATTATGAAAGATAAGATTGTGTAGCATCAAACAGTCTTAAAAATCGGCTTTGATTAATCATGGTATCATCATCGTCATTATCCTCAATACATTCTGATAGCAGAGATTCCTTTGACTCTCTCTTGCCATCCGTCCCTATCAACCAAATTCATTTGATTTTGTTTTTTTGTAATTTGTGACTTGATAATGTAAGTGTAATAGTTAGCAAGCTAGATTGGGATTAAGTTTGATTCTCACTGGGTGCCCCATACTTTTGGCCTTGTGCCACACCCAAACAAAGCTTAATAAATAACTACTAATAATTTATGAGTTAACTGGAACAAGAGCCTTTCCATTTTTACTATTTTGGTCTGATTGTTTACATTGGTCTTGTTAATATTCTGGAATGGAACGGTACCAATTTTAGAATGGAACCAATTTTAGATATAACCAAGGAATTATATACTTTTTCTGTAATTTGTAATTTCATAATGTATAGGAAAGGCATGGTCGACCATAGACAAATTATCAGTCATATGGAAATCTGATCTTACTGACAAGTTAAAGCAACAATTCTTCCAAGCTGTATCAGTATCAGTGCTACTGTATGGCTGCACCACTTGGACCTTAACAAAGTGACTAAAGAATAAGCTAGATGGGAGCTGCACAAGAATGCTGCATGTGTTATTGTGGTAACAACACCCTACAAGAAAGTAGATGTACAGATATTTGAAATGATGCTTGATACAATTCTGGGATGGAACGGTACCAATTTTATAAATGGTACCAATTTTAGAATGGAACCAATTTTAGACATAACCAAGGAATTAGATTATTCTATTTGTAATTTGTGACTTTGTAATGTATAGGGAAGTTATGGTCGACCATAGACAAATTATAGACATATGGAAAATCTAATCTCACTGACAAGTTAAAGTGACAATTCTTCCAAGCTGTGGTTGTATCAGTGCTGTTGTATGGCTGCACCACTTGGACATTAACAAGGTGACTAGAGAATAAGCTAGATGGGAGCTGCACAAGAATGCTGCATGTGTCACCCTACAAGAAAGCAGATGTACAGATATTTGAAATGATGCTTGATACAATTCTGGAATGGAACGGTACCAATTTTATAAATGGTACCAATTTTAGAATGGAACCAAGGAATTGGATTATTCTATTTGTAATTTATGACTTTGTAATGTATAGGGAAGTTATGGTTGGCCATAGACAAATTATCAGTCATATGGAAATCCGATTTATACTGACAAGTTAAAGTGACAATTCTTCCAAGCTGTGGTTGTATCAGTGCTGTTGTATGGCTGCACCACTTGGACATTAACAAGGTGACTAGAGAATAAGCTAGATGGGAGCTGCACAAGAATGCTGCATGTGTCACCCTACAAGAAAGCAGATGTACAGATATTTGAAATGATGCTTGATACAATTCTGGAATGGAACGGTACCAATTTTATAAATGGTACCAATTTTAGAATGGAACCAAGGAATTGGATTATTCTATTTGTAATTTATGACTTTGTAATGTATAGGGAAGTTATGGTTGGCCATAGACAAATTATCAGTCATATGGAAATCCGATTTATACTGACAAGTTAAAGTGACAATTCTTCCAAGCTGTGGTTGTATCAGTGCTGTTGTATGGCTGCACCACTTGGACATTAACAAGGTGACTAGAGAATAAGCTAGATGGGAGCTGCACAAGAATGCTGCATGTGTCACCCTACAAGAAAGCAGATGTACAGATATTTGAAATGATGCTTGATACAATTCTGGAATGGAACGGTACCAATTTTATAAATGGTACCAATTTTAGAATGGAACCAAGGAATTGGATTATTCTATTTGTAATTTATGACTTTGTAATGTATAGGGAAGTTATGGTTGGCCATAGACAAATTATCAGTCATATGGAAATCCGATTTATACTGACAAGTTAAAGTGACAATTCTTCCAAGCTGTGGTTGTATCAGTGCTGTTGTATGGCTGCACCACTTGGACATTAACAAGGTGACTAGAGAATAAGCTAGATGGGAGCTGCACAAGAATGCTGCATGTGTCACCCTACAAGAAAGCAGATGTACAGATATTTGAAATGATGCTTGATACAATTCTGGAATGGAACGGTACCAATTTTATAAATGGTACCAATTTTAGAATGGAACCAAGGAATTGGATTATTCTATTTGTAATTTATGAACTTTGTAATGTATAGGGAAGTTATGGTTGGCCATAGACAAATTATCAGTCATATGGAAATCCGATTTACTGACAAGTTAAAGTGACAATTCTTCCAAGCTGTGGTTGTATCAGTGCTGTTGTATGGCTGCACCACTTGGACATTAACAAGGTGACTAGAGAATAAGCTAGATGGGAGCTGCACAAGAATGCTGCATGTGTCACCCTACAAGAAAGCAGATGTACAGATATTTGAAATGATGCTTGATACAATTCTGGAATGGAACGGTACCAATTTTATAAATGGTACAATTTTAGAATGGAACCAATTTTAGACATAACCAAGGAATTATATACTTTTTCTGTAATTTGTGACTTCATAATGTATAGGAAAGGCATGGTCGACCATAGACAAATTATCAGTCATATGGAAATCCGATCTCACTGACAAGTTAAAGCAACAATTCTTCCAAGCTGTATCAGTATCAGTGCTACTGTATGGCTTCACCACTTGGACCTTAACAAAGTGACTAAAGAATAAGCTAGATGGGAGCTGCACAAGAATGCTGCATGTGTCACCCTACAAGAAAGCAGATGTACAGATATTTGAAATGATGCTTGATACAATTCTGGGATGGAACGGTACCAATTTTATAAATGGTACCAATTTTAGAATGGAACCAATTTTAGACATAACCAAGGAATTAGATTATTTTATTTGTAATTTATGACTTTGTAATGTATAGGAAAGGCATGGTCGACCATAGACAAATTATCAGTTATATGGAAATCTAATCTCACTGACAAGTTAAAGTGACAATTCTTCGAAGCTGTGGTTGTATCAGTGCTGTTGTATGGCTGCACCACTTGGACCTTAACAAGGTGACTAGAGAATAAGCTAGATGGAGCTGCACAAGAATGCTGCATGTGTCACCCTACAAGAAAGCAGATGTACAGATATTTGAAATGATGCTTGATACAATTCTGGGATGGAACGGTACCAATTTTATAAATGGTACCAATTTTAGAATGGAACCAAGGAATTGGATTATTTTATTTGTAATTTGTGACTTTGTAATGTATAAGAAAGGCATGGTCGACCATAGACAAATTATCAGTCATATGGAAATCTAATCTCACTGACAAGTTAAAGCAACAATTCTTCCAAGCTGTATCAGTATCAGTGCTACTGTATGGCTGCACCACTTGGACCATAACAAAGTGACTAAAGAATAAGCTAGATGGGAGCTGCACAAGAATGCTGCATGTGTTATTGTGGTAACAAAACCCTACAAGAAAGTAGATGTACAGATATTTGAAATGATGCTTGATACAATTCTGGGATGGAACGGTACCAATTTTATAAATGGTACCAATTTTAGAATGGAACCAATTTTAGACATAACCAAGGAATTAGATTATTCTATTTGTAATTTGTAACTTTGTAATGTATATGGAAGTTATGGTCGGCCATAGACAAATTATCAGTTATATGGAAATCTAATCTCACTGACAAGTTAAAGTGACAATTCTTCCAAGCTGTGGTTGTATCAGTGCTGTTGTATGGCTGCACCACTTGGACCGTAACAAAGTGACTAAAGAATAAGCTAGATGGGAGTTGCACAAGAATGCTGCATTATGTCACCCTACAAGAAAGCAGATGTACAGATATTTGAAATGATGCTTGATACAATTCTGGGATGGAACGGTACCAATTTTATAAATGGTACCAATTTTAGAATGGAACCAAGGAATTAGATTATTTTATTTGTAATTTATGACTTTGTAATGTATAGGGAAGTTATGGTTGGCCATAGACAAATTATCAGTCATATGGAAATCTAATCTCACTGACAAGTTAAAGTGACAATTCTTCCAAGCTGTGGTTGTATCAGTGCTGTTGTATGGCTGCACCACTTGGACCTTAACAAGGTAACTAAAGAATAAGCTCAGTGGGAGCTGCACAAAATGCTGCATGTGTCACCCTACAGAAAGCAGATGTACAGATATTTGAAATGATGCTTGATACAATTCTGGAATGGAACGGTACCAATTTTTATAAATGGTACCAATTTTAGAATGGAACCAAGGAATTGGATTATTTATTTGTAATTTGTGACTTTAATGTATAAGAAAGCATGGTCGACCATAGACAAATTATCAGTCATATGGAAATCTAATCTCACTGACAAGTTAAGTGACAATTCTTCGAAGCTGTCGTTGTATCAGTGCTGTTGTATGGCTGCACCACTTGGACCTTAACAAGGTAACTAAGAATAAGCTAGATGGGAGCTGCACAAGAATGCTGCATGTGTCAACCTACAAGAAAGCAGATGTACAGATATTTTGAAATGATGCTTGATACAATTCTGGAATGGAACGGTACCAATTTTATAAATGGTACCAATTTTTAGAATGGAACCAAGGAATTAGATTATTCTATTTGTAATTTATGACTTCATAATGCATGTGTAATATTAGGCAAACTAAAACTGACACTTGAGTTTGATTCTCACTGTGTGCCCCATATTTCCAGCCTATATGCCACAACCAAGTAAACTTAATAAATAACTAGAAATAATTTATGAGTTAACTAGAACTAAAGCCTTTTCAAATTTTATTCTCAGTAATGAATGGACCAATTTTAGACATAACCAAAGAATTGGTTAATTAATTTTTATGTAATTTGTGACTTGATAATGCATGGTGTAATGGTTAGTAAACTATACTGATATTGAATTCGATTCTCACTGGGTGCCCATACTTCTGGAACCAATTTAGACATAACCAAGGAATTAGATTATTTTTTTTGTAATTTGTGACTTCATAATGTATAGGGAAGACATATCATGGAAATCCAATCTCACTGACAATTAAAACCACAAATGTATCAGTGCTACTGTATGACTGCACCACTTGGACCTTAACAAGGTGACTAGAGAATAAGCTAGAATGGGAGCTGCACAAGAATGTTGCATGGGATATTATACAAATCATGGAAACAACACTCTACAAGAAATCAGTTGTACGGACATTTGCCTCTACGGATAGTTAAATAAAAAAATAAAAAATATGAGTTATTTTTGGTTTGGTTTTTTTGTTTTACGGCATATCAACCTCAGTGGGTCATTTAATGCCGATAAAGTTTTAAAATAAATCAATTCTTAATGGATGATACAATTTGGTTTATAAACTCATGTTTTTCTATTCAACCCATAGATGGGACCCTAACAGGTACTACCACTCCGGGTCAAAGTGGACCAGGGAACAATGGTGATGAAGGGGTGCTCACATTCCCCAAACCTCCAAAACTGGAACCTCACCATCAGATAGAGTTTAACGTTTTCCAGGATATGTAGACCCTCAGCCACTGCCTTCTAGCACCCATATGATAAAAAGGGGTTGGGGCTTGCCATAAGGGCAATAGGGTTGGGGCAATAATATAGGTATCAGGGCTTGGCATGACTGATCGGAGGGGCTTCTCCGACGGACCGTCTAGCCTAAGTAAGGGTCTAAGTGGATTGTTGCAGGTCATGGACTGCTCATCACCAAGACTCCGTCCTTAAGCATCACGGGTCGCCACCCATGGCAACAGGTGGCCCCATTTGGGGGAGTCTTTCCCTCTGCATTCTAACACTCCAGCCGACAGGGCTGTGTGTGAGATGGAGAATAAAAAGAATCCAATCTAAAATTTAATGATGTATTATGTAATCTGCATTGGACTTGATATATACATGGTATAATGGTTAGAGTGGTTTGTACTTTATGGCATGTCAACCATTGTTGGGTTATTTTATGCCAAAGACATTTTGTTTTATTCATTCTTGATGGGTATTACAATTTTTTTGGATTTTACGGCATGTCAACCCTTGTTGGGTTATTTTATGCCGAAGAACGTTTTTTTTATTCATTCTTGATGGGTATTCAATCTTTTGGATTTTACGGCATGTCAATCCTTGTTGGGTTATTTTATGCCAAAGACATTTTGTTTTATTCATTCTTGATGGGTATTCAAATTTTTTGGATTTTACGGCATGTCAATCCTTGTTGGGTTATTTTATGCCAAAGACATTTTGTTTTATTCATTCTTGACGGGCATTCAAATTTTTTTTGTAAAATTAAACTCAATTTTTTAATTTTTTAAACACAATTCTTTTTAACTATTAAAGTCCTATACCACCTTATTCCACCCGACTGGAAGTCACATTCATTTTTCTAATCTACCCCAAATGATAGCCTTTGTTAAATGTAATATTAAACATGTTTAGAAGTCTTTGATTTATGATAATTTGATTAAGGTAACTTTAGATGCAAAGGTCATTTTTAGCCATTTTTTTATACATCCTATAGGAATGCACTGGACTTAAAATATTCTCAACAGGATGTTAAGAGTTAACTCATTTTTTTTCTCTTAACCCATAGATGGGACCCAGCAAGAATCAAACTCCCTATTCAGTAGTAATAGATCTGTGAGATTATCTTGCTAACTACCCTGTTCCCTCGCAAAATAAGACATTTTTAATAATAATAAATTGGGGTTGGGGCTTGCCATAAGGGAAATTGTTTTTTTTTTTTGTGTCTGAGGTGTAGCACCACACCTACCATCAGCTCCTCACTTTACCGACAGATCCATGTGTTACTCATACACGGAGTTGGTGAGGGCTGGTATAGAACCAGGAACCTTGTGGTTCCTAGTCGGACGCTAAGTAAATGACTTAACTTTCTTGTTTTACCTGAATATGAAGAAAGACATTTTTTTTTCTTTGCCTTTTTAAAAATGTTTTTTCTTTCTTCGAACTTTTAAAAACATTCCGGACCATATGACCTTTAGGCACCCTTTTGCGATCTTGTTTCATACGGACTTTTTTTCATTTACACTGTCAAAATCCGGTTGTTTATTATGACAGATGATTTTTGAGTTTTTTTTTTAATTATAAAACTAACCCCTAACCCTAACCCTAACAAACAACCGGATTTTAACGGTGTAAATGAAAAAATGTCTCTATGAAACGAGATTGCAAAAGGGGTGCCTAAAGGTCATATGGTTCAACATTCCAAGTCATAAAACATGAATAAAAAAATATTTGTTTGTTTGTTTGTTTTAAAAAGCCCTAATCAATGCAAAAACATCACAAAAACATCACAAAAACATAGAGACCAACAATTCAGTGTTAAATCATCAAAGTTAAGCAGCGATGAGCCTGTTCACTATTTAAATGGGTGACCATTTAAGTAATATCTATTAATAACGAGATTCGCTTCCGGTTTTTGTCTGTAACAAAAACTACGTCACTGCTTACGTCACATTACCCAAAATCGTCATAACATAGAATAAATATACTCAAAATTTGAACATGCAACATTAGACAGTCCTCATTTGTTTTTTAAAAACAAGTTTTAATAAATACATGACTGGTATTTATATATCTATATATAGTTTGTTTTATTTTAATACATATTTAAAGTTTACATTTCAAATTGTTTTATTTTTTAATCCTTTAATGAATTTGATGATTTTACTTACTTAGGTACAAACTCGCTGACATTGAATTTTTAATTCCCACCCCTCAGGCAATATGTTTCAAAAATCTATTTTAACATCGCCGGAGGGTGTTTTTTATTTTGTTAGTTTACTTAATTTCAAATTATATATTACTAAATGATATAAATAGATACCGGGAGCCGATCATTTATTAAGTCAGTCAGTCAGTCAGTATATTGTTGGTTTGGACAACAGCAACTGGTATTATAATAATGAAATTATTGTGTACAGTGCTCAGATGCACCACAATTCATCAAAGTCTCATGTCAAGTACACAGAATAATGTATTTGTCGGAACATGAACAGTTTACAGTAGTAATATGCATGTTAGTGTGCGCGTGTGTGCATATGTATGTGGAGAGTGGCATCAGGTATAGTGTCGGAGACTACAGGAAGCATGGAGGCTTTGAAAGACTCAGTGCTTCGGCAGCCTACAACAGACGCCGGGCAGTTTATTCCATGTCTCCGCAACTCTGAGCGTGAAAAAATGTTTCCGAAAGTCACGTGAGCAGTGGTCAAGGACACACTGAAAGCACTGGTTCTCGCTAGATCACCAAAGTTAAACAGCAATGAGCCTGTTTCACTAATTAAATGGTGACCATTTAAGCAACAGCATATACCATAAGTAACCTGATACCAAAATGACTTGATTCAGCATTAAATAACCCCAAAAAGATTGATATGCCATAAAACACTAGCAACCAATCAACCCACTAGATCACCAAAGTAAGCAATGATGAGCCTGTTCAATAGTTACATGGGTGACCATTTAAGCAACAGCAGATACCATGAGCAACCTGTTATCAAAATGACTAGATTTGGCATTAAATGACCCGAAAAGGGTTGATATGCCACAAAACAAACCAACCAACCAACCCGCTAGATCATCGAAGTTAAGCAGTGTTGGTTCTGTTCACAACTTAGATGGGTGACTATTTAAGCAACAGCAGGTACTGTAAGAAACTGAATATCAAAATGACATCATTCAGCATTAAATGACCCGAAAAGGGTTGATATGCCATAAAACAAAACAACCACAACCAAAGTCATAACAGACAGAAAAAAAAATTACAAAAAAAATAAATAAAAAATAATCAAGGAATTAACCGATTTTAATTTGATATATAAATGAATTAATGTTATAATGCATCAGTTATTTTATTTTAAAAACTTTCTTTTTTTTTCAGGTCACTTAACTTTGACTCCTTTAGGGCACAACATATATATTGGGTATTTAATAGATAAATGTTGGACGCTGTAGTGTAATGGTTAGAGTCGACCCAAGTTCAAATCCTGGACGAACCTACAGTTCACATAGCGCTAATACCCTTGGGAGGGATATGAATCCAACTATTCTCACTCCAGCTATGGGTAAATAGTAGGGCAGACTGGGCTCTAAGCTTGGTTAGGCAACCAGTCTAGGAGAAGGAAAACTCTGAATTCAAACCTGTGGTCACTACTAGAATAGACTCAGTCCTAATTAGTGATCTATTTCACTAATTTTTTTTTTATTTTATTTTATTTATTTTTTTTAGAGTTGACTCTAATTATTGTATAATAAAAAAAAAAATGACTGAAGATATGAAGGGAATTAAGTTTTTCTTTTAATTGAACGAATTTGCAAGAAAATAAATATTAAAGAAAAATTAAACTTTAAAAAAATTAGATTTTTTTTCAGATTAAAAAAAATTATTCTGATGTTCATTAAATAATTTTTTTTTGATTATCAAAAAATAATTCTATATCCAGAGATGCCGATAGGTACGCGTCATGCGTCCGTCCCTGACACATAAAAATCTAAAAGGACGCAGTAAAATCATGCCCATGCATCCCAGTGTTTTCTTTTCTTCCTCCCACCATTTCCAGCTAACTGTAAATACATTTCAATATTTTCTTGGAAATGAATTACACAGGATGAGTTAGAAGGTAGGGGTTAGACGGCTTTAGTTGTTGATAAATTAAAACTCTACAATTTATTAAGAAACTTTAGTTGGGACACTTCAAACTTCCATTCAAATCAAATAAATGTGTCCCAGGATGCATTAAATTAAAAAGCTATCAGCATCACTGTATATTATTATTTTTTCTGCTTAAATAGTGATAGGGTCAGTTTAAACTAAAAGCAGAAACTATAGGCAGAATTTCCCTTAAAAACGAATTAGAATTAAATCGATTATTTAAGGTCAATTTTTGGTTTTAGTCGAAAAATAGTAACATAATGAGCATCAGTAAAAAATAATAATAATATCACATAAAAATATGCTGATAGGTACGTGTCCTACGTCCCTGACCCACAAAAATCTTAAAGGACGCAGTAAAATTGCACCCATGCGTCCCAGTGTTTTTCTTTTTTCTTCCCTCACCATTTTAAGCTAACTGTAAATACATTTCAATAGTTTCTTAGAAACGAATTACACAGGATAGGTTAGGAGTTAGGCAGCTTTAGTTGGGACCCATACATTTTCCCGGGGACTCATTCAAAGCAAATATGCGCGTCCGAAGACCCACTAAATCAAAAAACTATCAGCATCACTGCACATATGTAATTAATGTATACATTTATAATGTATTAATGACAAAGTAAATATACACATTAAATATGATCAGTTCTTGCTTTTTGTGCAAAAATTATAAAGATTTTATCTATATTTGAAGATGAGAATATTTAAGAATTAAAATATACATAGAAATAGCATTGCAATTCAACTTAGAAATGTCCAGCATTTGTAAATCTCAAAAGTAAACAAATCAATAGACCAGGGTTCCCCCTCTACCCAAGCAATGCTGGATAGCCACTTCTAGTACATATATAAAAGGCAGTTGGTGTGTATAGATGGATGTGCGGATGAAACTATGAAAATAAAACAATGACAAAGTAAATATATATACACATTAAATATCACTGGTTCTTGCTTTTTGTGTAAAAGTTATGAAGATTTGATTTATAGACAAAGACATTTAAAAATTAAAATATACATAGAAATAGCATTGAAATTCTACATAGAAATGTCCAGCATTTGTAAATCTCAAAAGTAAACAAATCAATACACCAGGAATTATTTACCCCGCTACCCAGTCGATGCTGAGTAGCCGCTTCCAGTTTTTAATATATTTCAAACATTAAATCAGCCCCAAAATTTACGAAATTGGACGTCAAACTAAATGCACATAAAACGTTAAAGAAAAGTAAAATTTCATATTACCTGTGAGGAGTCTTTGTGGGCTTAGCAAGTAAAGAACCCAGTTTGTTTGTTTTTGAAATATTTGAAACTTGAGTTGAAATTTAAAAAAAAAAAAAAGAAAACTAAGATTGGTAGAGCGATGAGGATATCAACAGTGGAGAAGGAGGACTGAAATATTTTTAGTTTCTTTTTTTCTTCCTCAAATTTTTTTTGTTGTTGTTTTTTTTTTTTTGTTGTTTAAAGTAAAAAAAATATGGAGACCAAAGTTGGAGAAAATTAAACTTTAAAAATAAACTAAAAAGAACCGAGTGTCTGATGTGAAAGTATTCATTCAATATTTATGATAGAAAGTAAAGAAAAAGAGATGACTGAGAGATCTAACAGTGTTGGTTTCTTCCCCCAAGAGATAAAAGGCAGTTGCATTGCGCAGATGGGGGTGGGGTAGTCCAGTGCTCGAAGCATTTTTTTATTTTTTTTTTACTGGAAGAAATAGTCAGAAGTAAGTTCAATCCCGTTTGTTGCAGACATATAGTTCCAACATTTGGTAAATGGTTGAAGAATTTGATAGATAAAAAAAAACGCAACTTAAATACTAAAATTAAACAGCTCGAAAAAAATGCAAAAGAAATATTGTTTTTGTTTTTTTTAATAACTTTTGAGTATTTCTTTCTCCTTGGTGTGTTGTGGGAATATTGTTTTGTTTAGAGTGTCTTTTTTTTTTTTTTTTTTTTTTTTTTTTTAATTTATTCCTTTTTACTGGAAACGATAGTCAGAAGTAGGTTCAATCCCGTTTGTTACAGATATCTAGTTCCAACACTTGGTAACTTGGTTTAAAGAATTTGATAGATCCAAAAATGCAACTTAAATACTTGAATTAAACTGCGTGAAAAAAATGCAAAGAAAAGTTGTTTTTTGTTTTTTTTAACGACTTTTGAGTTTTTTTTTCTCCTTGGTTTGATGTAGGATTTTTTTTTTTTTTTTTTTTACTGGAAGAAATAGTCAAAAGTAAGTTTAATCCCGTTTGTTGCAGACATATAGTTCAACATTTGGTAAATAAATGGTTAAAGAATTTGATAGATAAAAAAATATTAAAAAAATGCAACGTAAATACAAAAATTAAACAGCTCGAAATAATAAAAAAAAAAAATTGTTTTTTTTACAACTTTTGAGTATTTTTTTCTCCTTGGTTAAAGATTTTTTTTTTTTTTTTTACTGGAAGAAATAGTCAGAAGTAAGTTCAATCCCGTTTGTTACAGACATATAGTTCCAACATTTGGTAAATGGTTAAAGAACTTAACAAAAAAAAAAAAAACGCAACTTAAATACTAATATAAAACTCCTCAAAACAGATGGAAAAAAAAAAGTTATTTTTTAACGATTTTTGAGTGTTTCTTTCTCCCTGGTTTGTTGTGGGAATATTGTTTGGCTTTCTGTTTATTTTTTTAATTTTTTATCTTTTTACATTTTTAATACAATAGTATCCTCTTTACAAATAAATCCTTTTTCCTTCTTCTTGATTTTTCCCCCACCCCCCGGAATCACACCCTCCTATTGTCCATTTATCCGGTCAAATTTAGAGCCGGACGCACGTGTTGAGATCTCAGAAGAAAGGTCAGACTACACACTAGTAGTAGTAGTTGGCGGAGTGGCTTATCAGCCTGACAGCGAGGGAGTCTATCCCCCTTTCGCTAGCGCTAGGGGTTTAGCCGAGGTGGAGGACCGGTATCGAACTCAGAACCGTGTGATGTGATTCCTCGGCGGGTGCTCTACCAACTGAGCTAAACCGGATAGTGAAACTTCGGATTAGTTTGGACACTGGAGTTACGAGTATTAGCGCCCGGTGAGGATCGATTTCACTCCTTCGTAGTAGCAATGATGTGTAAGACTAAAAGACCAGTTAACCACGATGAGACGGACAACGAAATGTTTGTTTGTTTGTTTATACAGTGTGTATGTTGTCTTTTTTTTTCACGAGAGAAAGAAGAAAAGAAAAAAAAAAGGTAAGTAAACTGAACAACAAACAAATATATTAGTTGTCTTGTTTCGAGCTTGTTAGTGTCTGTGAGTCGGGGATAATGTAAACGGTGGCGAGAGCAGTCACTGGACTCGGGGGTGGGCGGCAAAATAGTTTGCTTCTTGTTTTTAGTTACTAGTTAGTGAGTAGTTAGTTGTCAGTTTTCGCGTAGACTTAAAAAAAAAAAAAAAAAAAACGCTAAAACTTATTCATTTTCATTCGAAAATGCTAGTTAGCCGGTTCCGGTAAAATAGACAAACATGCTTTACGAGTTTATTTTACCGGTCCTAATAATAATAATAATAATAATAATAATAATATCTTTTCCGCTAGTATATTAGGTCTGAGACCTGTCAGCTGTTCCTTACAAATATTCATTTTAAATCCACTGAATATTTAATGTCATTCCACAGATTATCCAACTTTGCCTTGAAGGAGTTTAAAGATGGGGCATTCACTACTGATGAAGGTAGTTTATTCCATGTATTCACCACTCTGTAGCTAAAACAATTTTGTCTTGCGTTTGCTTTACAAGGGAGTTTTAATTTATGTCCCTTGTATAGGTATTTTGAGCAATGATTAGTAGGCCAGAGTTCGCTGAATAAAAAACATGCGTGTATTTGTAAGGCTTCGGTCATATCCCCTCTCATACGTCGGAAAACCAGACTTGGTAGGTAATAAAATAAACCAGCAAATATATTTAGATGTATTTCATTGAAATATAATATAATATAATATTAACCTTTACGGAGGTTTCATTGTGTTAAATATATATGGGGGGGGGGGTTAAATTTCACAGGGAAAATTGGTGGTACTTATATTCAAACTATCAAAAAGCTAAAAGATTAAAATGGTTGTTGACGAGCAATTTGGGATTATCTAAAAAGGTAATTGCCTAAAATGTAGTTACGCAATTCTATGATACAAACAAAACGGTAAAATAATTTAGGGACTGGCAAACGGAGCCTAAAATTCGTTTTTGACAAAATGACGTTAGCCCCCCTACAGAAAATAATTTACCAAAAATCAGGAAATTATCGGATTTTAATGAAATTTTCAGTGTTTATTTATCGAAGAACGATCTTTATAATGCATTATTTATTTTATTTCAAAACTTTCTAATTTTTTTCAGGTCACTTAATTTTGACCCCCCTTATGTTGGGGGCGTAAAATTGTTTCAAGTTGGTCCTTACCTGATACTAATAATAATTACAGTATAAATAAAGAGATAAAAGACCGAAGGTAATTGCCTAAAATGTAGTTGGGCAATTCTATGATACAAACAAACTTTAAAACAATCTATCTAAAAGCTCATTTCTTAAAATGGTTCATGACAAGAATTCATCTCGTTAGGGTTGGGGTTAGGTCTAGGGTTAAGGTTAGGGTTACAATTTTATGTTTTAACAATTGATAGTGGAAAATGCCATTTTTCCACTTTGGAAAAAATTTCATGATAGTCAAATTTACCTTTATCATTTCCTTTAATTTCTTTAAAAGAACTCGCAAATATATGCACCCTCCGGGTGCAAGTATTTAAGTTTTGATATAATAAAATATCATATTAAATTAGAAAGACTAATGAAACTGAATAAGAATTCAGATAAAAAGATCTGCAACAGAGGGGGTATAATCGAAAAATAGAACAACTTTGAAACTAACTATTCCATCATTTTCCATTACTCCCCTCTTTCATTGGTAAATTTTCCTAATTTAACTATTTAGTTAAAATAGGAAGTAAAGTATAATATTACAGTTATTTCTTCTTGTAAATAAATTTTTTTTAAAGATTTATCCACGAGATTTTTGTTTATATTTCTTAAGATAAAACCAAAGAAATAGAAATCAATAATACTAAGCATATATTTATCAAAATAAAATTTTAAATATCAATATGCAAATTAGCCTTCTCGTTCAAACTGTAAACCGCTATTTTGTTGTATAAATAAATACAATTGCATGTTATTAGTACGTATGGTCAACAGTATTAATAATGTAAAACAATTTTATTAATAATTGAAGGTTTAAAAGAATGAAATCATGGAGAATTTGACGTAAATAATTAGGGGAATTGTGACTTGAGTAGTAATATAGTTTCGGTTACAGACAGAAAAACACACAATCTCCATTATAATAAGATTTGTAAAAATTCCTGTTTGATCAAAAAGTCATTAACGGTATCTATATTTTTCATTTAGAAGAATTTTTTGTATCTTTATCTATCTATCTCAAAATATAAATATAAATGAATATAAATAAAATTTTGTGTTAAATCTGTGTTATTTTAACATTACTTGCATTCATAATAAAAAATATTTACAGGGCCGGTAAAATAAGCCTAAAAGTAAGTTTGTCTATTTTACGAGGACCGGCTAAATAATCCTAAAAGCAGGTTGGTTTATTCGACCAGAACCGGCTAAGTAGCTTAAAAAAAACAATGACAAAAAAAAAACTCATTCATTTTCATTTAAAACTCTTAACATTCTATACCACCTCATTCCGCCCGGCCGGAAGTTACATTCGTTTTCCTAATCCGACCCAAACGATAGCCTTTGTTTAAATATGATATTAAACATATTTAGAAGTCTTTATTTTAAGGGAAATAACAGGTAACTTTAAATGAAAAAGCCATTTTTAGCATTTTTGATAGATCGCTGTAGGAATGAGACTCTAGACTGAGAAAATTCTTAACAGGATGTTAAATACTTTTCCTAAATTGCCATTATTTACAGTGGTACTTTGACTTACGAGTTTAATTGGTTCCACTTGAAACTCAATTTCCTCGTATATCAAATCAATTTTCCTCATTGAAATAAAACTGAAATGCCATTAATCCGTTCTAGCACACACCACACCCCATAAAAAACTATTTCTTGTTACGTTTTTTTAATTTTTTTATTATTTGGTTTGTTTGTTTAAAGGCATATCAACCCTTTTCGGATTATTTGATGCCGAAACAAGTCATTTTGATAAAAGTTTCGTTCAATTTCTTAATATCTTCAAATTGGTATAAATAATTTTCATTAACTTCGTTTGTTTCGGTCAGGTTTGTTTAATGGTATAATAACCCTGTGGGTTATTTAATGCCAAAAACTGTTAGTGTGTGAGTTGGTAATCAAGTTTCCTTTACAGGTGTATTTTTTAGATGAATGAATGAATGAAAGAAAGAAAGAAAGAAAGAAAAGGCAAGGGAATAAGGAATACAAAGAAAGAAAGAAAGAAAGAAAGAAAATAAACGGCAGTTGTGTGTATATGTATGCCCGGAGGAGACTTCGAAAATAAAACAATTGACGACAAAGTAAATATTTCTCATAGAAGAGCAACCGTAAAATTGTTTTTTTGTTTCTATTCATAACTTCGGTCTTTTATCTCTTTATTTATACTCAGGTAAGGACCAACTCGAAACAATTTTATAAGGGGGGTCAAAATTAAGTGACCTGAAAAAAATTAGAAAGTTTCGAAATAAAATAAATAATGCATTATAAAGATCGTTCTTCGATAAATAAACACTGAAAATTTCATTAAAATCCAGTAATTCCCTGATTTTTGGTAAATTATTTTCTGTAGGGGGGCTAAAGTCATTTGGTCAAAAATGACTTTGAGGCTCTGTTTGCCAGTCCCTTACATTAAATATCACTAGGGCTTGGTTTTTAAGTAAAAATAATAAAATAAATAAAATAATAAAAATTTGATTTATATCCGTGAAGATAATTAAAAAATAAAATCTAAATGACAACAGCATGGATTTTTTTTTCATTTAATATTTTAGATAGTAGACATTAACATTTCTTTTCAGAGAAGCTGGATCAATGCAAGGTCTATTTTTTTTTTCTTTTTTTTTTTTTTTTACATAGGGATTTAAATGGGGCATCATACGAGGATTCAACTCACGATTCAGTAATAATGGATCTGCGGGACTAACTTTTAAAAAATCCCTCTCTACCCAGGCGACGCCGGGTAGCCGCTGCTAGTCTTATGTAAAGGTAAAAAAAATTGATGAAAAGAATTAAGTTGAATAACATTTTTTTAACTCTTCAGTGGGTCATTTAATGTCGATAAAGTTTTGAAATAAATTCATTCTTAATGGATACACAATTTTTTTTTATAAATACATTTTCCTATTTAACCCATAGATGGGACCCTAACAGGTATTACCACTCCGGGTCAGAGTGGACCAGGGAAATGGAGGTGAAAGGGTGCTCCACATTCCCCAAAACCTCTAAAACTTGTGTTACATAATCTATGCATAGATTATTGTCAACCCCCTGTATTTCTGAAGGGACGGCCCCTTTTCATATCACGGGCGGGACTTTCCATGGAATATTACAGAAAGCCCGCGAAATACGTGAAGTCACGTGGGACCGGTTGGGTCTTCAGTTTCGGCTTGGACGTCAGGCAGATAAGATATATCTGCTTAGCTGGGTCTCACCTGCATACGCGTGCTATGTTTAGTTACATGAAATTTTTAGTTAAGTAAATAAAAGCTTACGAAAATAACATGGTTTTGTGGTTGATGAATGTCTTGGTAACAAGACTGATCTAGAAGACCAGACACGAAGTCCCCAAGACTAGGTCCAGACGCTAAAAGATGAACTGATATAGAAGAATAGAAGTAAAGAAAGAAGGGTAATACAACACTTGAATCTCACCATCAGATAGAGTTTAACGTCATTCCCAGGACATGAAGACTCTCACGCACCGCCTTCTGGCACCCATACGATAAAAAGGGTTTGGGCAATCATATAAAGTATTTACCACGTACCCCCGTGTACTGGTCAGGCACAAGGCCATATTAATATGGGACCACCCACAAGCCGAGACTTATGGGTGGCGGGTGCAATAAATGCGTTGATCCCGTCGGCATTCCCCCTCAAGGGGCGCCTCAGGCACTGGGCAATAAACCTAGCTCTGCCCCTTTAAATCGAGGGGGCAGGTGTTGCCTGGGGGATGGCCCCCTGGGATCAATGCTGTTAATTACTTTATCGATCCAGCGGTCGAAGTTCACTGGACCCCCGGCTGGGCCGGGTTGGAGCAATCATATAGGTGCTAGGGTTTGATATGACCAACCGACTGATCGGAGGGGGCCTCTCCGACCGCCCGTCTAGCCTAAGTAATGTGTATGTATGTCTGTGTGTGTATGGGGGTAGGAAATAAGGTGTGGGTGGTTTGAGTTGGTTGTAATTTTACTTGCTGTTAATTTCGTCTAGACATAAACTAGTCAAAATTATATTTGATTAGTTGAGGTGTTTAATCTAATTTGACTTAAATTATTAAAAAAAAGATTTTCGTTGTTTACTAGGTACCACCAAAATCACGTCACGTGATCAGTTTGGGCAATATTGAAGGAAGAAACGTAAATGTTTTTGAACTTTTTAAAAAAAAATCTCGCAAAAAAAAAAAAAAAAAATAACGAACATAAAGTGTTGTTACAAAGAAAAACAGTTAATTCAAAGATCAAATTATCCGATTGGGGAAAAATTACTCGCCGTTATTTAGAAAAGTAAGTAAAACAGTCCTTTTTTTTTCTTTTTTTTTTCCGACGGTAGTAGGATTGAGGTAGTTGCTTCTCACATAAATGCCAAATGGGGTAGAAGGGGCTCTTTAGCCTTGGTTGTCAACCCATCAAGACAAGGAAAACTCTGATACAAAACCTCCGCTGCCTAGCGGCTTTACCTCATCCCAAGGAAAGGCTAGGGGAGTAAACCCCGAAAACAAATCAGTGGCTGGAGTCCCTAAAGGTGGTGTAATGCTAAAATCTAGTGCTACCAGCAACTCCTGCGACACTACCGCTGCCAAACTGTATTGGTACCTTACCTTTTCTTTGCATCACAGCGGCAGAGTGAAGGAGAGGGATTTGCTGCTTGGGCAACAGCTCATCCTCCATATAAATCCACCCAGGCTACGTAGTTTTTAAAAAAAAATGGACAGTGCTCCGTCGTCTCTCGTATACAAAAGATGCCAATAACAGACGTATTTTAAAAAATCAATTCAACCCCCCTGATTGAAAAAAAAAAAATACCAAAAATCAGGGAATTGTCCGATTTTGATTAAATTTTCAGTGTTGATTTATCAATGAATGAATTTTATGGTGCATCAGTTATTTTATTTAAGAACTTTCTGATTTCTTTTCGGGTCACTTAACTTTGATCGTCCATATTTTGGGGACGCAAAATTGATGATCCTAATAATTAGGATCGTCAATCAAGTTGGACATATGGCGCAACAGATATAAGGGTTGAGTTAATACAGTTCTACGTGACAATCATCTGTAGTTTGCAGGTTCAATCCTGACCACGGGCGATCATAACATAGAATACTTAACATAGCTTAACACTTGTACCTGGTCATGGTTAACGGAATGAGATCATCAGTCTACCCCGTGGATTGAATGAAGGGTTCGGTTCGAAGTTCCGCGAAGGCTCCTGAGTTCGACAAGAAACACCCGTAAAAAGCCGGAAGGTATACCAGTCGAAACGTTTAGTATATAACAATAAAGATAAGGACAACAGTCCGAAAATTACAAATAATACAAATTATCAAGCCTCATCTAAAAATTCAGACAAATGTTTTATTTTTTATTTTTATTTTATTTTAAAAAAAATCTTTAACCCATAGATGGGACTCTAACAAATACAACCACCCCCGGGCCAGAGTGGACCTGGAAGTAATGGTAATGAATGGGTACTCCATACCCCCCACCCCAATTAATCAGATAAAACATTTTTAAATGTATTGCCCCAAGAGTTAGGGTAGAGTTATGGTAAATTTTTTTTCTCCTTTTTTTTTTAATGACTAAAAGGTTTCGGGTATTTCCGTGAAATGTAATGCTTTTTATACGTAATCTAATATCATCACTTGCGTGCTATTCTGCATTTGTACCGAATCACATTTAGCGTATAAATGGCATTAGATTATGGAAACAACCGAAGTAGTCTAACCCTAACACAGACCCTAATCTTAAAACTAACCCTAACCCTAATCATAGCGACTCAAAGGTTTGTTTTATTTCCGTAAAATGTAATGAAATGTAATCCTTTTTATATAATCTAATGATATTATCTCTTGCGTGCTATTCTGCATTATTACCTGCGATTCTAATGATATTAGTGTTAGGGTCAGGGTTAGACTACTTCGGGAGTTTCCGTAATCTAATGCTATTCATACATAAAATGCGATTCTAATGATATTATCTCTTGCACGCTATTCTGCATTTGTACCATTGGGGTTAGGGTTAGTTTTAAAGTTAGGGTTAGGCTACTTCGGGAGTTTCCGTAATCTAATGCTATTTATACGTAAAATGCGATCTTGCACGGTATTCTGCATTTGTACCGTTAGGGTTAGTTTTAAGGTTATGCTACTTCGGGAGTTTCCGTAATCTAATGCTATTTATACGTAAAATGTGATTCTAATGATATTATCTCTTGCTCGCTATTCTGCATTTGTACGGTTGTGTTTTGTGGAGAATTTATACACACACTAATAATTTGAGATCGTTTCCAAAGTAATCTCTCTCCTAGTTGCTGGAATTAAGAGTAAAAGCAGTAACTGAATGGAGAAAGAGAAGCAACAACGGTAGTTTTAATAGCAGTTATTATAGTGGTAAATACAGAATGAAGACGACTGGGGGGTGGGGGTGATAGTGATAATAAAGATAAGAGACAGATAGTAGATCGCCAACCCCACCGCCGTTTTACGTCACTCTGGTGTCCTGTGACTCGTTTCTTCAGGGTTGGGCTAATAGTGGAAGAAGCCAGGTAAAAAGAAAAAGAAAAAGAAGGCCTGCGCCATTTCTGTATTGTCATTGTTGTAGCGATTAAGAATGAGTATCAGACACTCAACACGTGACCATTGTGATGCGAGTTATTGGGAAGCTACCATATTAATGGTAAATGGTATGGAAGGAAGGAAGGAAAAGAAAAGAAAGAAGTAAAAAAAGTTATTGGAAATATTTACGAAAGATTTACTGAAAATAAAAGAGAATGGGTAATTATGAACTTTTGTTTATTAAATAAGAGTGTCCCAGAAAAAAATAGAACCCACCATTTTTGTAATAAAACTGTTAATTTTAATTATGGGGGTCTTTGGTTAGGGTTTACGGTTAGGATTAGGGTTGGGGTTTAGGGTTAGTTTAATGGGAAAATAAATAATTTGGGTTCTTTTTTCTTCTGGGTCACCCTGTGCAACCCTAACCCTAAACACCCCTAGTTAAAATTAACAGTTTTATTACAAAATTTGTGGGTTCTGATTTATCTGGGACGCCCTAATTTACTAAACAAAAGTACATAATTACCAGAGAATGAATGAAAGAGAAGGAAAGAAAGAAAGAAAGAAAGAAAAGAAAGGAAAGAAAGAAAGAAAAGAAAGAAGAAAGAAAGAAAGAAAGAAAGGAAAGAAAGAGAAAAAGAAAAGGGAAATAAAAGATAGGGTGAAAACGAAAGGAAAGATTAATGATAGGAAAGAAAAAGAAAGGAAGGAAGAAAGAAAACGAGTCAAAATTGATAGATGAGAAGGAAAAATAAGAAAAGAAAAGAGAAAGAAGAAAAAAGAAAGGAGAAAAAAAGGAAAGAAAGAATAATAAAAAAAAGGGGGGAAAGAAAAAAGACAGTAAAAGAAGAAAAGAGAAGGAAAAAAAAAGAAATAAGAAAGAGGAAGAAAGAAAAAACATATATGACCTTTAGGCACCCCTTTTGCGATCTCTTTTCATAAGAAGATTTTTTTCATTTATACCGCCAAAATCCGGTTGTTGGTTAGGGTTAGGGTTAGGGTTAGGGGTTAGTTTTATAAAATTTAAAAAACCCTCTAAAAATCATCTGTTAACAAACAACCGGATTTTGGCGGTGTAAATTTAAAAAAATGTCCTTATGAAACGAGATCGCGAAAGGGGTGCCTAAAGGTCATATGGTCCTAAAAGAGAAAGAAAGAGAAGAAAAGAGAAATAAAAAGAAGAAAGAGAAAAAGAAAGAAAGAAAAGAAGCAGCAGCAAAAAATTATTGGAGATTTTGATAAAAAAGGATTTTAAAAAAATGAAAACAAACAAAAAGAAAAAAAAAGAAGAAAAATAGATAAAAGAAAAATAATGAAAAGAAGAAAGAAAAGAAAATACACTGTAAAAACCCATATCAACCTGCCAAGGGTTATTTTATGCCTAGAGGTCAAGGAATAACGTTCATTGTTGGAAACGCGTGGTTATCGTCTGAGGAAATGAGCACGGTGAGGCGAGTTCAAATCCTGGATGAGGCTGTTTGCATTTCACATTGCGGTAACACCCTTGGGAAAGGTACGAATCTAACTATTCTCCCACCAGTTATGGGTAAATAGTAGGACAGACTGAGCTCTCTAACCTAGGTATGCAGCCGAACGAGAAAGAAAACTCAGAATTCAAACCAAAAGACTATCTTCTCGTTAGTCCTCGGCCGGGTCCAGTGAGATTCGGCCGCTGGACATGCCAGAGGTTAAATTAATAGCGTTGATCCCAGAGGGCTATCCCCCCGTGCAACACCTACCCCTTCGATTAAAAGAGGTAGGGCTGGGTTTATTGCCCGGTGCCTGAGGCGCCCCCCTTGAGGGGGAATGCCGACTGGATCAACACAATTTTTCAACCTGCCACCCATGAGTCTCGGTTTGTGGGTGGTCCCACATTAATATGGCCTTGTGCCTAACCAGTACACGTGGGGTACGTGGTAAATACTTTATATGATTGCCCAAACCCTTTTTATCGTATGGGTGCCAGAAGGCGGTGCGTGAGAGTCTTCATGTCCTGGGAATGACGTTAAACTCTATCTGATGGTGAGATTCAAGTGTTGCATTACCCTTCTTTCTTTACTTCTATTCTTCTATATCAGTTCATCTTTTAGCGTCTGGACCTAGTCTTGGGGACTTCGTGCTGGTCTTCTAGATCAGTCTTGTTACCAAGACATTCATCAACCACAAAACCATGTTATTTTCGTAAGCTTTTATTTACTTAACTAAACATTTTCCATTTTGTGCCTGACCTTGTACAAGTGGGGTACGAGGATAATATTGGCTCTCTTCTCGTTAGTCAAAACTACTTTGAGAGCTCAATGTGTTATTTGAGGTGAGGGAAACGGGACGGATTAATGGTATTTCAATTTATTTCAATGGGGAAATTGATTTGACTCTTCAGTCGGCCAAATGCTTTGGAAGTATTTGAAATTCAGAGATCAAGCTCTGCATTGAGTATTGTTGATGGTAACCGTGGAGCCCAGGTAACTGAAGGTATTTACCTGAGCTAGAATCTGATCATCTATCATTATGTCTTCGATTTATTTCAATGGGGAAATTGAATTGACATACAAGGAAATTGATTTTGGTTTGGTTTGTTTTGTTTTACGGCATATCAACCTCAGTGGGTCATTTAATGCCGATAAAGTTTTGAAATAAATCAATTCTTAATGGATAATACAATTTTTTTATAAATACATTTTTCTATTTAACCCATAGATGGGACCCTAACAGGTACTACCACTCCGGGTCAGAGTGGACTAGGGAGCAATGGTGATGAAGGGGTGCTCCACATTCCCCAAACCTCCAAAACTGGAACCTCACCATCAGATAGAGTTTAACGTGATTCCCAGGACATGTAGACCCTCAGCCACCGCCTTCTAGCACCCATATGATAAAAAGGGGTTGGGGCTTGCCATAAGGGCAATAGGGTTGGGAAAATCATATAGGTACTAGGGCTTGACGTGACCAGCCGATTGATCGGAGGGGGCCTCTTCGACCGCCCGTCTAGCCAAAGATAGGGCCAAAGTGGAGTATTGCATGTCATGAACTGCTCATCCACCTGGGCTCTATCCTTAAGCATCACGGGTCGCCACCCACGGCCAACAGGTGGCCCCATTGGGGGAGTCTTACCCCTCTGCAGAGGTGCAGTCGGTGCATTCTAACGCCCCACCGACAGGGCGGACTCGTAAGTTAAAGTTACCACTATATTCGAAAATACAATCACCCTCATCCAGGATTTGAACTCGTGTCGCCGTGTCCATTTGTCAGTTTCTTTATTGTAACGAGGTAAATATGTGGTGCTTGGTGCTGTTAACTTGTTGTTGTAAAGATTTGTTTATTTTTCCTTCAAACACACATAAACATGTAAAGAGTATTAAAAGGTGTTTACTCCTTGTTTTACTTAAACAACAAATTAACTTACTTTGAATGATAATTAAACTTTGACCCATTCAATGACCTTGCTCGTAATTTATGAGGAAGTGCGTCCCGGTCTCCTGCCTCAAAAATTGCTACCCGGTGACTATTAAAATAATGACCCCTATCTTCATCTATCTATCTATCTATCTCATTTTTTTTTTCATATTTATCTATATTACTTTAAATACTAAGATTTTCTTTTATTCATGTTTGTTTAATGTCTTGTTTTTAGTTTAAATAAACAAGAATTACGACAAAAAAAGAAGCGACCACCCCCCAAAATACATTTACTTGTCGAAAATATCTATCTATTT
>CM042173.1:38683616-38698616 GCA_023376005.1 Doryteuthis pealeii | reverse complement strand
GATAAGACGTTTATCAGCCACCTGAAATGTTAGATGTTTGCATTCCACAAATAATAGACACCTTTTAACTTTTTCTTTTTTTCTTTTAAGTATTCGATTCATCAGACTGAACTAACATCAGACAATCTGCCGACAAAATGAGTTGCACATGTTAGGCGCAGAGAAATCAAAGATATATTGGGTAGGCTGTGAATTCAGGGGTGGAAATTTTTACCATAGTCTACCGGACAGATGTTAGTGAAAGATGGAATGAAGTCCAATGTGTATATTAGGTACACATTGTATATTAGGTACCACCAATTTTCCTTGTGAAATTCCCCCCCCACACACACTATATTTAACACAATGAAACTTGCATAAAAATGAATATTATCTTGAAATGTTTTTGTCCATTCGAAAGAAGAAACATTAAACAAACTCCTGATGATTTAAAAAAAAAATTCAGCTTACGAAAATAATGAAAATTATGATTGAAAAACAATGTTTACATTTTTGCACCGTTAAATCAACGCACTTGCGTTGTGTGTGTGTGTGTGTGTGTGTGTGTGTGTGTGTGTGTGTGTAAGCATATCTATGTATTATATTAAATTATAATTATTGATTATATATATATATATATATATATATATATATATATATATATATATATAAGTAAAGTAAGTAAAGTCGTCGGGGCGGCCTAGTGTCGGTATCAACCAGACAGCGAGGGAGTCTATCCTCTTTTCAATAGCGCTAGACCAAGGAGATTATTTTTAGCATCTGAGGTGGTGCGCCAAACCTACTTTACCGCACATATCCCTGTGCTACTCATACGCTGGGTTGGCGGGGGCCGATATCGAACTAGGAACCTTGTGGTTTCTAGCCGAACTCACCCACACACATGTTCTTCAACGGAGTGTAAAATAATAGGGAATGCCGTTTTTTCAATTAAATAGGATATATATTTTTTTTTCATTAATTATAATTTAATATAGTACATAGTCATGCTTACACACACACACACACACACACACACAGTACAATGACTGACTCCCTACCCCAAAAAGGATACCTCGGCCATTCGAACTGGGGCTGCAACTGAGTGTGGTCGTTTCCTAGCTAGGGTGGGGGGCATGTTCCCTCGCTACAGACCACTATTCCACGTTCAATAAAGCCTAAGTCGTAAAGCTACCTCTTGCCTTTGTCTCGTTCCTTAAATTCCATTTCAGCTGACCAGCCCACAAGAAGAAAGAACCAGTTTTAGTGAGGACAAAATACCAGTACAAACGAACATAACTTAGCCCCATAGACGCCCAATGAGAATCGAACTCACTAACAATTGTATGCAAATCTAGCTGGCTAACCATTACACCACGTGAGGTGCCCTAATATAATATAGTATCGTCATTGTTTTGATTTTTACCATCTCTCTCTCTCTCTCTCTCTCTCTCTCTCTCTCTCTCTCTCTCTCTCTCTCTCTCTCTCATTTCTAAGACAATGCATATAGGAAACAGGATAGGCTCCCAGTGAGACTCAAACTCATAATACTTTTGCCTAAGAGAAGTTTGATAATCTCTATCAGCTACTGTACCCACTAAGCTACGAAAGCCGTTCACATATTACAGAAGCCTAATAACAAACAACATATAATCGTAATACAAATTGTAATAACAATTAAACAAGAGGGAAAAAAAACATGTCTGTGTTATTGTCACTACTTAAACACAAAATCATTCCCAGTTTATTCAGTTAATAACATCTTAAAATAATATCTGTAACCATGTGACAGGCGTCGATATAAAGGAAACAACTTTAACCTTCCCCGCCCGTCTGATCCAATAATTGTCTACCCAGCTAAATCTATTTCGTATTTTATGTCTTTTCTACGGCGTCATAAAAAAATAATAATAGTAGTAGAGAACACGCCATTCACAAAAAAGTAAATAAACAACAGTGGGAGGAGAGAAAATAACCAGATGTGGAGGAGACGTGGTTGCAGTCGGAGTAGTAAAGAGTATGACAGTGGGAGTGAGAGGAGTAGTGATAGTAGCCGTAGGAAAATTATGAATGGCAACTGAAAACGGTGAAACTACTTAGAGTGAAAGGAAGAGGCGAACGTTGATCGATAATTCTTTATTTTCGCGTCCAACGCTGCTGCTGCTGCTGCTGTCGCCGCTGCTGCTGTTTCTCTCAGACGAAAGCCTTTTACATCAGTTTCCGATGAATGAAAATTGTATAAAAAGTTACCCCCACCCCTCTACACAACTATTACTATCGTCTTTGTGTGTAACTGCCATCTATCTATAAGCTCAAGGTCTTTTTGTACATCTGATCACACACGTTGGTTGGTTGGTTGGTTGGTTGGTTGGAATTTATGGCATGTCAAACCTTGTTGGGTTATTTTATGCCGAAGACAATTTTTTTTCCTTACTCATTGTTTTGGGGGGTTTATTTTCAAGCAAATTTTTTTTTAACTCAATTTTTTTCTTCTATTTAACCCATAAATGGGACCCTAACAGGTACTACCACTCTGGGTCAGAGTGGACCAAGGAGCAATGGTGATGAAGGGGTACTCCACATTGACCAGAGCTCCAGAACTGGAACTTCACCATCAGATAGAGTTTAATGTCATACCCAGGACATGAAGACCCTCAGACACCGCCTTCTAGCACCCATATAATAAAAAGGGTTGGGGCTTGCCTTAATGGGTTTGGGACAATCACATGCTAGTGCTTGACGTGACCAACCTATTGATCAGAGAGAGCCTCTTCTCAGCCACCAGTATTCCGTCAAGTATCATGGGTCGCCACCCAGGGCCAACAGATGGCCCGTTGGAGGTGAGTCTTACCCCTCTGCAGGAGTGCAGTCTGTGTATTCTAAAGCCCCAGCCATGTACCGTATATGACGGCATATAGGACGCACTTTTTTTCCAAAATTTTGGCTAAACAAATTGCCCTGCGTCTTATACACATTTTTCATAGTTTCCCTCGGACATACATACATACCAACTGCCCTTTTTATATATATAGATTATCTTTAAAACAAGAAATGAAGAAAGTTAAAACAATATGTAGGGTGTGACAAGACTATCGGACCATCCTGTGGAAGTGATTATCAGGGAAAATATATAGGTACTACATCAATAAATTCGTAACCTTATGATAAAAAAAGGAACATTTATTTTACGCAACATTTATTTTACGCAACATTCATTTTTCAACATAGTCTCTTCCTTCTATATTAATCCCATAACCCGAACACTACACTGTAGGGTTTGCCAAAATGTTGACTCGTTTTCATTTTAAAAATGAATTAAAACTAATAAAATCGATTATTTAACTGCCCTGTCGGATGGGACGTTAGAATGCACCAACTGCACCTCTGCAGAGGGGTAAGACTCCTCCAATGGGGCCACCTGTTGGCCGTGGGTCTCGACCCGTGATGCTTAAGGATAGAGCCGAGGTGGATGAGCAGTTCATGACATGCAATACTCCACTTTGGCCCTATCTTGGGCTAGACGGGCGGTCGGAGAGGCGCCCTCCGATCAATCGGCTGGTCACGTCAAGCCCGAGCACCTATATGATTTTCCCAACCCTATTGCCCTTATGGCAAGCCCCAACCCCTTTTTATCATATGGGTGCTAGAAGGCAGTGGCTGAGGGTCTACATATCCTGGGAATGACGTTAAACTCTAACTGATGGTGAGGTTCCAGTTTTGGAGGTTTGGGGAATGTGGAACACCCCTTCATCACCATTGCTCCCTGGTCCACTCTGATCCGGAGTGGTAGTACCTGTTAGGGTCCCATCTATGGGTTAAATAGAAAAATGTATTTATAAAAAAATTGTATCATCCATTAAGAATTGATTTATTTCAAAAATTTATCGGCATTAAATGACCCACTGAGGTTGATATGCCGTAAAACAAACAAATCAAACAAACCAAATCGTTTTCATTTTAAAAACGAATTAAAACTAATTAACTCGATTATTTAAGGTAAATTTTTGGCTAAACTTGCAAATCAGTCAGAAAATTAAAACATATTACAGGGTGACCCAGAAAAAACAGAACCCAAATCATTTATTCATTTTCCCATTAAACTAACCCTAACACTAACCCTACCCCCCCCCAAGTTAAAATTAATAGTTTTATTACAAAATTTGTGGGTTCTGTTTTTTCTGGGTCAGCCTAATTTGCAAGTTTAGCCAAATTTTTTGTCTAACTCTTTTTTTACAAAATAAATTTAACCCTCCCGATTGAAAGAAAATTACCAAAAATCAGGGAATTACCCGATTTTAATGAAATTTTCAGTGTTGATTTATCAATGAATGAATTTTATAATGCATCAGTCATTTTATTTCAATGAAATTTTCACTCTATAGTGAACAATTTTTTTGCTAATAGTTTGTATTTCTAGGGACTGGCAAACGGAGCCTAAAATTCGTTTTTGACAAAATGACTTTAGCCCTCCTACAGAAAATAATTTACCAAAAATCAGGGAATTATCGGATTTTAATGAAATTTTCAGTGTTTATGTATCAATGAATGATCTTTATAATGCATTATTTATTTTATTTCAAAACTTTCTCATTATTTTCAGGTCGCTTAATTTTGACCCCCCTTTTGTTGGGGGCGTAAAATGTTTTGCAAGTTGATCATTTTTTATACTAATTACAGTATAAATAAAGAGATAAAAGACCGAACTTATGAATAGAAACAAAAAAAAAAATTTTTACGGCGGCTTTTCTATGAGAAAATAAGTACCGAAAATCGAAAACTAAAATGTAAAAAATAATAAATAATTAATGTTTTGGAGATTTCTTTTTTACTCATTTCGATAATTATTTAATTGGCTATTATTTTATAAAAGAAAAAATTATATATCGATGTTTTTTCTGCTTAAAAAGGGGAGGGGGTACATTTTCAATCGAGTTTTTCTTCAAAACTTATTACTTTTGGCGCCTAAAATAAGGTTTGCATTAAGTAGATATTTATTTTTAGAATCTAAAAATATAACATTTTAAACTTAACATCAGGATGTTCATATTTTAAATGAATTTTATATATTAATTTTTCATAGCAAAAATACTAAATTAAAGTTTTGAAATAAAATACCTAATGCATTATAAAATTCATTAATTGTTAAATCAATACTGAAAATTTCATTAAAATCAGATAATTACCTGATTTTTGGTAAATTTTTTTTTCATCCCAAATGTTACGTTAAAATTGTAAATAAGTTCCTTTTAGGAAAAACAGTCAAAATGGCGTCGGCGAACAAAATTGACCAAAACAAATACTTTTAAATCTTTTAAAAATAAACTGCATATGTAATGATATTTTTCTTTTTTAATGATGGTTATTATGGTACTACTTATCGATTTAGACAAAGTTTAACCTTAAATAATAGATTTAATTATTCTTAATTCGCTTTTAAAACTCGTAGTATTCGATTTTTTTTGCCTATGCCTATTGTATTAGGCTCCGGCCTTAGAGATCTACTCTCATATACAAAGGTTATGAAGGTCACTTTCAAAAATATTCACATGACTAATTTGAATATACGTGTCTTCTGCCAGTCGCTTATACCATTGATAAACCAGAATATTGTTTTCTTAAACCAAAGAAAACGTAAAATATTTATTTAATCAACAATTATTTTTTGTTAATTTTTTTTTCCTCTGTTGTACTTGAATAAAAATCGTTTTGTTAAAGAAAATAGTTTGGGGTAGATTATTCTCTCTACCCGTAACTTGCAATAGCTTCTAGCTGAAATAGATAAATAAATCCCTATCGAAATCATATGATAGTTATGTCATGAGTTCCGTTTCGTCATAAAACCTGCAAAGGTCAGGGGTCAAAGGACATTGGGTAATAGTCAACATGTGGTACTGGTTTCACCCGGAAGGATTTTAAGTAATTCCTTTCATGTTGCTTCTCTCTATATATATACCTCTCTCTCTCTCTCTCTCTCTCTCTCTCTCTCTCTCTCTCTCTCTCTCTCTATTCCTTCTTCCTTTTTCCTCTCTTTCTCTATCCTTTCTTTTCTCTTCCTTTCTCATGGTCCTTTTCCTTTCTCTCTCTCTCTCTCTCTCTCTCTCCTCTCTCTATTCCTCTCTTCTCTATCCCTTTCTTTTCTCTTCCTTTCTCATGGTCCTTTTCCTTTCTCATATTCATTCCTTCTCTCTCTCTCTCTCTCTCTCTCTTATTCCTTTCTTCCTTTTTCCTCTCTTTCTCTATCCCTTTCTTTTCTCTTCCTTTCTCATGGTCCTTTTCCTTTCTCTCTCTCTCTCTCTCTCTCTCTCTCTCTCTCTCTCTTATTCCTCTCTTTCTCTATCCTTTCTTTTCTCTTCCTTTCTCATGGTCCTTTTCCTTTCTCATATTCATTCCTTCTCTCTCTCTCTCTCTCTCTCTCTCTCTCTCTCTCTTATTCCTTTCTTCCTTTTTCCTCTCTTTCTCTATCCCTTTCTTTTCTCTTCCTTTCTCATGGTCCTTTTCCTTTCTCATATTCATTCCTTCTCTCTCTCTCTCTTCTCTCTCTCTCTCTCTCTCTTATTCCTTTCTTCCTTTTTCCTCTCTTTCTCTATCCCTTTCTTTCTCTTCCTTTCTCATGGTCCTTTTCCTTTCTCTCTCTCTCTCTCTCTCTCTCTCTCTCTCTCTTATTCCTCTCTTTCTCTATCCCTTTCTTTTTCTCTTCCTTTCTCATGGTCCTTTTCCTTTCTCATATTCATTCCTTCTCTCTCTCTCTCTCTCTCTCTCTCTCTCTCTCTCTTATTCCTTTCTTCCTTTTTCCTCTCTTTCTCTATCCCTTTCTTTTCTCTTCCTTTCTCATGGTCCTTTTTCCTTTCTCATATTCATTCCTTCTCTCTCTCTCTCTCTCTCTCTCTCTCTCTTATTCCTTTCTTCCTTTTTCCTCTCTTTCTCTATCCCTTTTTTTCTCTTCCTTTCTCATGGTCCTTTTCCTCTCTCTTTCTCTCTCTCTCTCTCTCTCTTCTCTATTCCTCTCTTTCTCTATCCCTTTCTTTTCTCTTCCTTTCTCATAGTCCTTTTCCTTTCTCATATTCATTCCCCTCCTCTCTCTCTCTCTCATTCATATATATATATGATGGACTCTCCTGTCGATCAACGTATGAGTGTTCATACAATGACCATCCACACAGTGATTTGTTTATAGAGGTGAAGGCTTGTGTTGGACCATCCACACTTTTTGGCACAGTCGATAGGAAAGAATTGGTGCATCAAGGGTTGCCATAAACACAATCAACGACCGACCTCAGGAATTTTGAATTCAGAGTTATCCCTCTCCTAGACTGGTTACCTACCCAAGGCTGAAGAGCCCAGCCTGCCCTACTATTTAACCCATAGCTGGAGGGAATTTTGAATTCAGAGTTATCCCTCTCCTAGACTGGTTACCTACTCAATGCTGAAGGGCCCAGTCTGTTTGTACCCCTCCTGTTTGTAACGGTTTACTTATTCCGTCTCTCTATAATGAATATTTTGCTCTTGATGAAGACCACTTTAATAAAAGGTCGAAACAGATTTCTGACAGCGAACTATAACATCATTTGTTTGTTTTTTCTAAAAATGTTTAATTCATATATATATATATATATATATTTATTCAATTTGTTGAGTTTTTAAAGATAAATGTTTATTATAGACAGCTACCCAGGTTTCTTGCTAGGTCGCAATCATCAGGTTGTTAAATTAGATCCCATGGTGTTTATTGAAGATCTTTTCTTAATGTCACATTCTGGACCGCAAATAACGTCGGTTGCTTTCGCGGACGCTAGTGCGCTTCGGATTTATTAAAAATTCAATTTTTTTCAAAAATTGCATTTTTTTGTAAAAATGCCAATGAAGTTACCTCCCTTTATTCGTTAAAAATAGAAAAAATTTTCTTTTGAAAAATTTTTTTTTAATTAATTCTGTATGTTAAAGGATGTATATGTTTTCAAAAAAGCATTTTTTATATAAAAAATATAAAAAATTATTTTTATATAAAAAATTATTATTTTATATTATATTATTTTATATAAAAAAACAGTTTTTATATATATATATATATATATATATATATATATATATATATAGAGAGAGAGAGAGAGAGAGAGAGAGTGAAATGGAGAGAGTTGCCGAAATATAGCAAATGATGATCTTTAATCCCCATGTCTTACAAATCTTGGCTGGGCGGGGTAAGACATGAATCTTGCGGTGGACAAAAAAAATTCTGATAATGATGATTTATCATTTAACCTTTTGACCTTTGTCGGACATCTTCCTCTTCATCTTCAGATTATTTGGATTTCTTTTTCCCTTTTAAGACATTTTCCGAAAATCACAAGATTAACTCTGTCATGTGTCTTGACAAGTAATTAACTAATATCTTTGAACGGCGCCGACCCCTGCCCCCTCCGCCCCAAATCTTTGTGCAAGGTCTTCACCCCCACCACACACTGACACACCCAATCAATGGACACCAGGAGCTGGCAAAATTTCAACTAATCCACCCAACATAATACCTGGTATGGTCACAAGCCTGTTTTGGAAACATGGTTTAATGAAATGGTAGAGACGGTCATCTGATGACAGATGACAATACACGGTTAAAGACGCCTGTGGTGTAATGGTTATCGTTGCAGGAAATGGACACGGTGACATGAATCCAACTATTCTTCCTCCAGCTATGGGCAAATATTAGGGCAGACTGGGATCTTTAACCTTGGTTAGGCAACCAGTCTAAGAGAAGGAAAACTCTGAATTCAAACATATCAAACTCTGCATTAGAATATGATTGTTACTTAGAACTGTATCATCTGTAGGTTGCAGGTTCAATCCTTACTACGGGCGATAATAGCATAGAATACTTAACTTAGCTTAACACTTGTACCCGGTCATGGTTAACGGAATGAGGACTGTCTACCCCGGTTGCAGGTTCAATCCTTGCCAAGGGCAATAATAACATAGAATACTTAACATAGCTTAACACTTGTATCCGGTCATGGTTAGCGGAATGAGGACTGTTGCAGGTTCAATTCTTGCCAAGGGCAATAATAACATAGAATATTTAACGGAATGAGAACAATCTATCCCAATGGATTAAATAAAGGTTCGGATCGAAGTTCTGTGAATGTTCCCAATTTTGACATGAAGGGTCTTGAGTTTGACAAGAAAGTTCCCAAGTTTGACAAGAAACACCTGAAGAAGGCTGGAGAGCACATCGGCCGAAACATTATGTATATAACAATGAAAATGAGGACAATAGCCTGAAAAAATCTAAATAACACAAATTATCAAGCCCCATATAAAAAATAACAAGAAACACCTGAAGAAAGCTGGAGGGCACATCGGCCGAAACATTATGTATATAACAATAAAGATGAGGATAATAGTCTGAAAAATCTAAATCATACAAATTATAGGTGGCCCTATTGGGGGGATTTTACTCTCTCTGCTGAGGTGCAGTTGGTGTATTCTAAAGCCACAGCCCATAGGGCTGCCTGAAAATGGTATGACATGTTGGGTTATGGCTTCTAGGAGTAAAGTTGAAAAACTGTGATACATTGACATTTGCATCTATTATTAGAGAAGATATCCAAGAGTTGGATCAGTGGGGATAGACGTCACCCTGAGTCGAGAAGAAAACGACAGCAGACAGTTCGAGACCCGCAGATTGAAGAACAGTAGGGAAGGTCGGACAGATGAGAGGTTAGGTCGGACAGATGAGGTGAACAATTTAGATTTGTCCAAAGAGACACAATCAGTATGAGTTACGTCCGTTAACAAGTAGTTACTTGTATAGCCGGACGAAAAGAAAAAGACTCCCCCCGCCCCCCGCCCCGGGGACTCCTCTGTCTGGGGGTGATGAAAATATACTAGCGTGTTGGTTGTTGAGTTGTGATTAGACGAAGAGAAATCAGTAATTAATATTTTCACTTCTTCACCAGGAACCACCCACCCCACTCCCACCTACTCTTTGCCTTGTTGTTTTTGTTTTTGTTATTTTTCTTTTTTCTTTCTTTCTTTGTTTATAGTTTTGTTTTTGTAACTAATCTGTAAAAATGGTCGTTGCAATGTCAGACACAGTCCGACCTGCAATGAGAAATCCTCTGATCATCAAAGAAAGATAAAAACGGGATAATAAATCTTTAAAAAAATCAGGTTTGTGTATGTGTGTGAGATTATATATATATATATATATATTTTGGGAGAATATGTGCTTAATTGAAGTCGACTTCAATTAAGCACATATTCTCCAAAAATTGTCGGCTAAAAAAAGCCATATCAAAACACATCGCTTGTGTATTTACTTCTCATATATATATATATATATATATATATATTATATATATATATATTATATATATATATAAGAGAAAGAGAGAGAGAGATTTGAACAAAATCTTTTTTTTAAATCAGGTATGTGTGTGTGTATATATATATATATATAATATATATTATATATATATAATATATACCTGATTTACCACTGGGATGCATGGATATGATTTTACTGCACCCTTTTAGATTTTTATGTGTCAGTGACGCAGGACGCATACTTATCAGTATCTCTGTATATATATATATATTATATATTATATATATGTGTGTGTGTGTGTGTGTGTGTGTGTGTGTGTGGAGAAAAGTAGACAAACACGGGATGTCATGGAAACTGGATGTTTATTGTCGACGATGCAACGTTTCGGTCATTTTGACCATCATCAGAACCAGTTCTAGCTTCAATGAAGGACATTTTCAGAATGGTGAAAAACAGTAGGTTGTCAGTAGGGGCAGGAGTGGCTGGGGGGGATGGGTAGTGGATTTTCTTCCCTCTAAATGGGGAGTGTTATATGGAGATGCAGGTGTTTGGTCAGAATGTTGGATGATAAGAGATAGGTCAAAGTGAATGAGTATGTGTATGTGTGTTTGGGAATTGGATTTGTCATTAGTTGTATAAATGTGAGTTTTATTTTTTATGTTTTAATCTTTCTGTCCATCTATTTGTCTATTTTTATTACAGTAGTATCTATCTTTCGGTGTATTTATCTATATATTTGACTTGGATTTGAATTTAATGTATATATATGTATATATACATAAGTTAGGGTAGAAAAGACATGAAGTCAACAGCACTTGGTAACTGTCAGTTTCTTACCTATGTGATTTTTAACCGAGTCAATTATTTGACTTTTTCTTTACATGCGCATATTCTTGCTCGTCCTAATCATATCCTTTTGGATTGTATCCTGTTGATAAACACTTGGTTCTCTGACTTTGAAGACGACATCAGAAAAGCTGGAATATACAATGGAGCAATTGAAGAGGAACAGCCAAGATAGGATTGCCTTTAGATCTTTTGTCAATGGCTTCACTGAAGTGTATGCAGCGTAATGGTTATCGTCATAGGAAATGGACTCTAAGTGTCAAGTTCAGATCCTGGATGAGATTGTTTTTATTTCACTTTGCGCTAAGACTCTAGGGAAATCTGTCTCTTCCACCTCCATGGTCAAATAGAAGAATAGACTTGGTAATGAGCGCAGCAGAGATTGAACTCGTAATCTCCTGATCGTGAGTCGTGGCTCAAAGTCAGACAACTTCATTGGCACCTATGCAAATTTCTACATTGCGATGGTAGCGTTGGGCACAATTGGCCCAGATGTGGGACCTTGGTCATATATTTGCTAGTAATGATAATAGTGATCACTTTATCCCAGTAATTTCCATCACTTCTGTGTGTATAAGAAGCTTCATCAGAAATTTTTTATCAAAAAAAAAAATTTCTGATTTAAATTCAACTGAAACAGATTAGTGTTATCACTTTCTTTCTTATTATATTTTTTTCTGTATAGCATGTCCTTTTTTCCCTTTCTTTATAATAAAAATGAAATAGTCTATTATTTAGCAGAGGTGATAACATCATAAGAAATAAGAATTTGGTGGTTAAGCAATACCAGATAATCAGGATTCACATTTTTGCATTTCATCTTGGATGATTCAGACTGTCCCATTTTTAACCAGAGGATATTGCAAGACGATAATAGTCATACAAATAAGGAACACGAGTATTAATATATAGATAATCTTGGACGATTTAAATGGTCTTATTTCTAACCAGAGGGTGTTGCAAGATGATAATGGTTGTACAAATAAGGAACACGAGTATCGATATATAGATTAAAAAAATAATTTTTAAAAAGCAATGATCAAATCTTCCTGGATTTATTTAAATGATAAACAAAACAAAGTTTGTAAATTGAAAGAAATGAATTAATTGAAATCTTGCTAAACAACAGGAAGACCTGTGAATAGCAGAATGGTTATTGGCACTGTCGAAGACACCAAAGAATTACCAGGAGGAATTGGTAATTATAATAATTCTATTCTTCTTCTATAAGAATCACAACATAACCAAATCTAATGTAGGAATATTTGCAAACAATACCAAAATATACAGAGTGGCACATTTTGGATTATCTGTTAAAATCGGGATTGAAAATATTTTTTAGGGGGTAGGGATTTGGAGGTGGGGTTGCATAGAGGAACATTTTTTATTATCTTATTTGTTTTTTTAATTTTTAATCTTTTTAAATTTTTAATTTTTTAGTATCTTATTTTGATTTTTGATTTGTTGTAATATTTAAAAACATTTGATTTTTTTTTAGTATTTTTTAGTATATTCTTTTTTGAATTGTTAATTTTTTAATTTTTAAAAATTTTTAAATTCTTTTAGTAATTTTTTTTTCAGTTGTGAATTTTTTAATTTTTAAAATTTTAAAATTCTTTTCGTATATTTTTTTTGAATTGTTAATTTTTTTAATTTTTTAAAATTTAAAATTCTTTTAGTATATTTTTTTTGAATTGCTAATTTTTTAATTTTTTTTAATTTTTAAATTCTTTTAGTATATTTTTTCTTGAATTGTTAATTTTTTAATTTTTTTTAATTTTTAAATTCTTTTAGTATATTTTTTCTTGAATTGTTAATTTTTTAATTTTAAAAAATTTTAAAATTCTTTTAGTATATTTATTTTTTGAATTGTTAATATTTTAATTTTTTTAAATTTTTAAATTCTTTTAATATATTTTTTTTTTAATTGTTAATTTTTTAATTTTTTAAATTTTAAATTCTTTTCGTATATTCTTTTTTGAATTGTTAATTTTTTAATTTTTTTAATTTTTAAATTCTTTTAGTAATTTTTTTGAATGTTAATTTTAATTTTTTTAAATTTTTAAATTCTTTTAGTATATTTTTTTTGATTGTTAATTTTTTAATTTTTTAAATTTTTTAAATTCTTTAGTATATTTTTTTTTTGAATTGTTAATTTTAATTTTTAATTTTTAAAATTTTAAAAAATTTTTAAAATTTCTTTTAGTATATTTTTTTGAATTGTTAATTTTTTAATTTTTAAAATTTTAAATTCTTTTAGTATATTTTTTTTTGAATTGTTAATTTAATTTTAAAAATTTTTAAATTCTTTAGTATATTTTTTTTTGAATTGTTAATTTTTTAATTTTTTAAATTTTTAAATTCTTTCAGTATATTTTTTTAATTGTTAATTTAAATTTTTTTAATTTTTAAATTTTTTAGTATATTTTTTTTAATTGTTAATTAAAAAAATTTAAAATTTTTAAAATTCTTTCAGTATATTTTTTGTAGCATATTTTTTTATTGTATAATACCATATCTTATTTTTTAGTATATTTTTTTAATTTGGTAATTTTTTGTAATTTCAAAATTCTTTTAGTATATTTTTTTAGTATAATATTTTTTATAGTATAATACCATATTTTACTTTTTAGTATATTCTTTTTTAAATTTTTAAATTCTAAATTTTTTGTAATTTTTTTGTTCTTAAGTATCTTATTTTTTTTGTAGTATAATATATATTATAGTACAATTCAATATCTTTTTTTTTCCATTATAGAAAGAGAGAAAGTATGGTTACCCATGAAGAAGAAATAAGAGAGAGAAGAAGAAGCAATAATGCTAATCTGTTTCAATCAAACATAATGAAAAGAAGGAAAGGAAGAAGGAAAAAATGAGTGAGAAAGTGTTAAATTAATATTATCATACTTTTTACATATTGAACTATTTAGCAATCAAATGTGATAATTAAATTATCATACTGTGGTATATCCACAGGTCATGCTAGTTTTGATATTTTCTCTACAAAGGAATTGACTATTTAGCAATAGCTCCTAAGTAAACATATCAAATGTAATAATTAAATTATTATACTGTGGTATATCCACAGGTCTTGATAGTAAAGAGAGTTAAATCAAGATTATTATACTTTTTACATATTGAACTATTTAGCAATTGCTCTTAAGTAAACATATCAAATGTAATAATTAATTTATATACTGTGGTATATCCACATGTCTTGATAGTAAAGAGAGTTAAATCAAGATTATTATACTTTTTACATATTGAAGTATTTAGCAATAGCTCTTAAGTAAACATATCAAATGTAATAATTAAATTATTATATTGTGGTATATCCACAGGTCTTGATAGTAAAGAGAGTTTAATCAAGATTATTATACTTTTTACATATTGAAGTATTTAGCAATTGCTCTTAAGTAAACATATCAAATGTAATAATTAAATTATTATACTGTGGTATATCCACATGTCTTGATAGTAAAGAGAGTTTAATCAAGATTATTATACTTTTTACATATTGAAGTATTTAGCAATAGCTCTTAAGTAAACATATCAAATGTAATAATTAAATTATTATACTGTGGTATATCCACAGGTCTTGATAGTAAAGAGAGTTAAATCAAGATTATTATACTTTTTACATATTGAACTATTTAGCAATAGCTCTTAAGTAAACATATCAAATGTAATAATTAAATTATTTACTGTGGTATATCCACAGGTCTTGATAGTAAAGAGAGTTAAATCAAGATTATTATACTTTTTACATATTGAAGTATTTAGCAATAGCTCTTAAGTAAACATATCAAATGTAATAATTAAATTATTATACTGTGGTATTCCACATGTCTTGATAGTAA
>CM042173.1:38673616-38678616 GCA_023376005.1 Doryteuthis pealeii | reverse complement strand
AGAGAAAAAGAAAGAGAGAGAGAGAAAGAAAGAAAAAAGAGAAAAAGAAAGAAAGAAGGAGAGAGAGAAAGAAAGAGAGAAAGAGAGAGAGAAAGAAAGAAGAAGAGAAAGAAAGAAAAAAGAAAGAGAGAGAGAGAGAGAGAAAGAAAGAAGAGAGAGAAAGACAGAAAAAGAGAAAAAAGAAAAGAAGAAAGAAAGAAAAAAAAAAGAAAAGAAAGAAGAAAGAAAGAAAGAAAAGAAAAAGAGAAAAAAGAAAGAAACAGAGAGAGAGAAAGAAAGAAAGAGAGAGAGGAGTTGTTTTTTCAGCTATCACCGCCTAGCGTTTTTTAAGGCAGGAGGCCGGGATGCAATTATTAGTAACTATTAGTTATAATCTCTTATGGTTTCTTTCCTTATTTTAACGATAATTCTGTTAAGAAATAAAACTTTGTTTTGCTTTTTCGAAAGGTCAAACGTACAATACATCAAAGTCTTTTTATAATTTTTATCCGATTATTTTTCCTGCATGTTTTTTCAAAAACAATTTTCTTTTCCTTAAAACCAATGAGTAGATAAGCAACAATAGTGATTCCCCCCACCCAATGGGGCTACCTGTTGGCCGTGGGTGGGAACCCCTTTGGCCCTTACTTAGGTTAAACGGGCAGTCGGAGACACTCCCTCCGATCAATTGGCTGGTTAAGCCCTAGCATCTATATGACTGTCTCAACCCTATTGCCCTTATGGCAAGCCCCAACCCTTTTTGACTAAGTGTGTCCTGGGACACACATATTTGTTTGAATGAGTCCCCGGGAAAATTAATGGTTCCCAACTAAAGTTTCTTAATAGATTGTAGGGTTAATTTATGATCTGGGGAAATAACTAAAGCCGTCTTGTAACCAATCCTGTGTAATTCATTTCTGTTGTGGCCTGGTTAGGAGCCAGAATAAAGACACAAGAGAGGAAATGAGTTAAACACATATATTATCAAAGAACAGTAGTACAAAGATATACAAATGAGAAGGTTACTTGTGAGGTGGTCTTATCAACTGTCCACTGAAATATTAACTCACGCTTAAGAGCAGAACCTGGTACTATTTATAGTTGGAAGAGTTCATGCCTGCGTGATAAATTACCATAACAGTTTCAAAGAAACTATTGAAATGTATTTACAGTTAGCTTGAAATGGTGGGGAAGAAAAAGAAAAACACTGGATGCATGTATATGATTTTACTGCATCCTTTTAGATTTTTGTGTGTCAGGGATGCAGGATGCATGCACCTATCAGCATCTCTGATTATGTTCAATTGAAACAGATTAGCGTTATTGTTCTTGCGCTCACCCTCTCTCTTCTTTTTTTTTTTTTTTGGGTGCCTATGGCTAATGAGAAGTATGGCTCAGCTGCATAAATGAGAAGAGAGGTGAAATAAAAAACAGAGAAAAACAAAATGGCTACCTCCATCACAAAGAATGGACTTAAACACTGATTGTAAAATCTGTTTTTGTTGGATTCATACTTTTCCAGATTGTATTAAAAGCTGTGTAAAATGCAAACAGCCTTGTCCAGGGATTGAACTCGTCTCATCCTGTCCATTTCCTACGACTCTAACCATTACACCTCACCCTTCCATACCATATTTATATATAAGTGCAAATTATGTATCAACACAAAGAGAGACACAATAAACATATCATCTTTATGCTCCTCTTCAAGTAATGATTATTTGGATACATTCTGCACAAAGGAATTCACTTAAATACTGATTGTCCAAAATCCAATTCGTGTTGGCGTCGGCGCCTCTGGTGCCAATCTAAGAACAAAGATGGATGTTTACTTTTTGTTGAGTCTTAAACACTTTTCATCATTTCTTGTTTTGTTTCAAAATACACATCGTAATTGTAATCATACAAATGAATACATTGCTGTTCTTTAAAAGTAATTGTACACATACTGAATGAGATATACTTTGGCCAAATCAACATACAAATTATATAATATATATATATATATATATATAATATATATATATATTGTATAACATCATATATTCATATACTGCACACAATGCACAAATAGCGGATATGTGGGAGAAACATCAACATCTTTTAGACTAAGATTAAATAACCACATATCCACAATAAAACTCAAATCCCCGCATAGAACAATAGCACTTCACTTTAACACCGTAACTCACAACCTTACACACCTCAAATGCATTCTAATAGAACACGCATTTCCAACAAAGCAATCTCGAAAACAAGCAGAAACTAAATGGATTCTAAAATTACAAACTCACGCGGGGACTGAACGCTGACATTGGATTACTCCCCGTTATTATAAATTTTTTACAGACGCTGCCGCTATCAATACAACAGAGACAAAAAGATCCGTTGAACAGGAACAACAGTCATTTGATAAAGGGTATCTGACGAACCCAAAAAATTTATGATAAAAAATAATAATAAAAATAAGTGAATCCAATACTCCATAACATCGAGTTCATTCATTTATTTTTAGATGCTTCGTAATAACGCCCAACTTAAAAAAAACATTAAAAAAAAAAAAATATATATATATATATATATATGTTGTTGTGGAGTCCACAAACAATTCTTTGTTGGTATATCTGAAGAGACTAATTTTCAGTGTATATATTATCTCTCTCTCTCTCTCTCTATATATATATATATATATATATATAATATATATATTATCATATAAAGGTACACAGTAATAACCTATTCGAGTTTCACCATAAGGATCTTCAGGGTTAAATCCACTGGATTAATCAAGATATTGATTAATTGCAGTCGTTTTCACGTGTGTATTTTTTGCGATAAAATAGACATGTGAAATCGACTGCAATTAATTAATATCTTGATTAATCCAGTGGATTTAACCCTGAAGATCCTTATGGTGAAACTCGAGGACGTTATTACCATGTACCTTTATGATAATAAATTTGCTCTACTAACGCATTGAGCACTTTATATTTGTTATATCGCTGTCTTATCATTGTGAAACTTACATCAACTAACCATTGTGACCATTTTCACCGGTAAGTCACTTTTTCCACAAATACCATATATATATATATATATATATATATATATATATATAATTAAACAAAAGGCATGTCTCCTGTTTAACAATTTTATTTATGATCTTTCTGAGCTTTCTGGCCAACTTTTTAAAATTTGGATGGAATCCATAGATTAGTCCACTAAAGTTCGTATCCCAAGTATTAGGACCACAACCCTACCAAAGGGGCTCTGGTGAAAATATAAAAGGAGTCTCCATCATTGTCAGGAATGAATGGCTTGTGGGAAATCTATGGCAAACAAGGGCATCTCCTTCCCCTGACTGGGATATGCATGTGGGGTTTTGGGACGGTTTGTCAATTTTCTATTCCCTTGTTTTTCCTTCCATTCATTGGATGGAGCCGACTCAACTGAACCAGAGTGTCTCCATCATTGGAGTCTCCATCATTGTCAGGAATGAATGGCTTTTGGCGTACTTGTCACTGGGTCTGTGGAAAATCTGTGGAAACAAGGGCATCTCCTTCCCCTGACTGGGATATGCATGTGGGGTTTTGGGACGGTTGTGAATTTCCTATTCCCTTGTTTTCCTTCCATTCATTGGATGGAGCCAACTCAACTGAACCAGAGTGTCTCCATCATTGGAGTCTCCATCATTGTCAGGAATGAATGGCTTGTGACATACTTGTCACTGGGTCTGTGGGAAATCTATGGCAAACAAGGGCATCTTCTTCCCCTGACTGGGATATGCATGTGGGGTTTAGGGACGGTTTGTCAATTTCCTATTCCCTTGTTTTTCCTTCCATTCATTGGATGGAGCCGACTCAACTGAACCAGAGTGAATGCCGTAATAGAAACAGAAAAAACAGAAATCTGTCAGACTATCTTGCTAACCATTGTATCATGATGGGGTGCCTATGGCTAATGAGAAGTATGGGCTCAGCTGCAAAATGAGAGAGAGAGGTGAAAAAAAAACAAGAGAAAAACAAAATGGCTACCTCCATAGGTCATTAAATACAAAAGTGAAAGAAAAATAAAAAGAGAAAGAATATTTCTCTGGTTATTTGCTAATGCCTTCCTCATTGTTGATTTGAGATGTTTATGTAAAGATGAAATTCCATTGAACACTTCACTGAATTAGACATTTTGGTTAATAGAGATACTATTCAACAAGGAGGAGGAGGATGAAGGAGAGGAGGGGGGAGAGGAAGAAGAAGAAGAGATAGAGGAGGAGCAGGAGGGGTCTGATGTTTAAATTTGAACCAAAAAAGAGAAAGAAAGAAAAGAGAAAAAGAAGAAAGAAGAAAAAGAGAAAAAGAGAGAGAGAGAGAAAGAAAGAAAAGAAAGAAAAAAAGAAAGAAAAGAGAAGAGAAAAAGAGAAAAAAAAAAAGAGAGAGAGAAAGAAAAGAAGAGAAAGAGAGAGAGAGAAAGAAAGAAAGAAAGAAAGAAAGAAGAAAAAGAAAGAAAAGAAAAAGAGAAAGAGAAAAGAAAGAGAGAGAAGAAGAAAAAGAAAAAGAAAGAAAGAAGAGAGAAGAAAGAAAGAAAGAGAGAAAGAAAGAAGAGAGGAGTTGTTTTTCAGCTATCACCGCCTAGCGTTTTTTAAGGCAGGAGGCCGGGACGCAATTATTTGTAACTATTAGTTATAATCTCTTATGGTTTCTTTCCTTATTTTAACGATAATTCTGTTAAGAAATAAAACTTTGTTTTGCTTTTTCGAAAGGTCAAACGTACAATACATCAAAGTCTTTTTATAATTTTCATCCGATTATTTTTCCTACATGTCTTTTCAAAAACAATTTTCTTTTCCTTAAAACCAATGAGTAGATAAGCAACAATAGTGATTCCCCCCACCCACCTGTTGGCCATGGGTGGCGACCCATGGTACTTAAGGATGGAACCCCTTTGGCCCTTACTTAGGTTAGACGGGCAGTCGGAGACACTCCCTCCGATCAATTGGCTGGTTACATTAAGCCCTAGCATCTATA
>CM042173.1:38658616-38668616 GCA_023376005.1 Doryteuthis pealeii | reverse complement strand
ACACAGTAGCATTGCAACCAACAAAGCCTTCATCAGATGATGACTCTGGGTTCAGGCATGGTTTCGGGGCCGAAGCATCATTACCACTAACCCAGAGCGCCCCAGCAGTATCTCACGATACCACCAGACTTTGTCGGTTTGATGTCACAAAATAGGACTGCCATATCCACGCTGATGCGGTTAGAGCTTTCTCCTGGATCTTATTTAGGTATTTCCTCTTGTCTGGTAGAGAAAGTCCAAGTTTAGACAAAAATGCCGAGGTTGAGTTGGCAATAAACCCCCGACATCCGACCTCAATGGGAAATACATCTGTGATCCATCCGTTTCTGGCGCATTGTTCACGTAGGTCTTCGTATTTTTCCAACTTTCGCTGATGGGCCCAATCCAGATTTTCTTCAAATGGAACTGTCAACTCAATGATAAAACTTTCTTTTGATTGCCAGACCAAATGACAATATCAGGACGCTGGGCCGTTACGGTTATTTCAGTTGGAAAAACGAGCTGATGTTCCAAGTCGCATGCAATGCGCCAGCTCGCGGAGCCGTCAAATATAGAGGACACGTGCCTATTTTTACGCGAAAATTTCGAAGTGTTTCCTTCTTTAACAAAATGTATTGCTTTGTTGATGTTATTATCAGATTTATTTGCAGTCTCACAACCTATCTTTGACGCCTCCGCAACAATCTCGAGGACTTCGTTGTGTCTCCACGTGTAGCTTCTTAGAGCATACTCGCATCCCGTGAGAATATGTTTCAGGCTAGCAGTTTTCCCACATGCTTTGCATAGGTTTGACGTAGCTAAGCCCCAGACGTGAAGATTGACTGGTGTTGGCAATATATCGTAAACTGCCTTTATCAGGAAACTTAATTTTTTAGGCTCCATATATTATATTATTATTATATATATAATATTATATATATATATTATATATATATATATTATATTTATTGATACGAATTTATTTAATCTATTTTTTATCAAATTATTATATATATTTTATTTAATTAATTTATTTATTTAAATTATTATTTTATATATCATATATAATTGATTATTTTTTATGTATTTTATCTAATTAGTTTTATTAAATAAATCTATTAAATTCATTAGGTATATAATAGGTATATCCAAAATTGGCCTAAAATGCGTTTTTGACAAAATGACTAACTGAATAAAAACTGAAAATTTCATTAAAATCCGATTATTCCCTGATTTTTGGTAAATTATTTTCTATAGGGGGGGGGGGCTATAGAAAATAATTTACCAAAAATCAGGGAATAATCGGATTTTAATGAAATTTTCAGTTTTTATTTATCAATGAATGATCTTTATAATGCATCATTTATTTTATTTCAAAACTTTAACCTTGGTATATCAATTAGTCTAATTGATGTAAAACTCTGAATTCAAACCTGTTAAACTCCAAAAAATTGACCATGTGTTATGTTTTCTGAAAAAAATTAATATTGGATTCTTTCCGTCCACAAAGGACAATAGCATAGTGTCCAAAATAAAAAGTAAAGATTTTGATTATGTTATAGTATGTGGCCTACCCAGATTGAATGTGTCCTACCTCAGTGAGAGTATATATATATATATATATATATATATATATATATATATATATATATAACATTTTCGGCTTCTCTCTCGATGAGTCCGGATTAAAAACAACCTCTAATGATGATTTTTATAAATCAAAATATTGTTCAATATTAGCTATGAATATGATATAAAATATTTTCATTTTAACAGAATTGTGTGTTTTCATATCCTTTTATCTATACTTATACCGTCGGATTCATTTCACTTAATATATATAGATATATATTAAGTTGGTTGGTTGGGTTTTACAGCAGTTTGGGAAAATACATATATTGTTTATTATACTTTTTATGTAAAGTTCAACTATCTCTGCCACTTAACAGGACTTGAAGGATCTCATAACTTCAAACAAGTTATTTCTCTGTTTTTTTTTTTTTAGATGAGGCTTGATAATTAGTATTATTTGATTATTTGGACTATTGTTCTCTTCTTCATTGTTATGTGTACAAAGTTTCAGCCGATGTGCTCAACAGCCTTCATCAGGAATTTCTTGTCAGACTCGGGAACTTTCACGAACTCAGGAACCTGCTTGTTATAATAGGGACCCATCGCAGAACTTTGAACCCAGCCCTTTATTAAGTACACAGGGGTAGCCTGTTCTCATTCTGCTAACCATAACTGGGGTACAGGTGTTAAGCTGTGTTAATTATTATTTTATGTTACAGTTGCCCCTGACCAGGACTGAACCTGCAGTCTGGAGATAACTGTCACTTAGAACTGTCTTAACCGAACTCCTTTATCCACTAGGCTATATGTCCAAAAATACCTGAGGAAGGCTAGAGGGCACATCGGCCGAAACGTTATACAGATAACATAGAAGATTCACCATTCATTCATGCTTTAAAAAAATCTGAATATTTTTATTTTATTTTTTAGAACCCAAATAACAATATACGAGGTGTGTCATAGAGTATTGAGATTGAAACTGTATTTAACAAGACACACACATACATGCTCCCAACACACACACATATGCATAGACATGCATTCCCAACACATGCGTGCACTACCAACACACTTATAAGATACACACACACTCCCAGCACACACACATACACATACATATAAGTACCCTTACACGCGAATACATGGACACACACAAACACACGCATTCTCAGTTCACATATGCACACATGTACAAACACGCACGCACTCCCAAAACACGCACTTCTAAAACACGCACTTCTAAAACACACACTCCTAACACACACACATATGTACTACCAACATACATGTACACTTCTAACACACATACACACCCAACACATACACACACAGGCACTCCCTACACACACACACAGGCACTCCCTACACACACGCACACAAATGCGCATTGTCAACACATATGCGCACTTCCAACACACACTTACACACATGATAACACACTTACACACATACACACACACGTGTGTACACGTACACACCAGTGAGTAACTGATCTCAGTCCCAACATACACACATACACGCACACTTTCTACGCACACACTCCCTAGACACGCACACAAACGCACACTACCAATACACAGGTGCACTTCTAACACACACACACTAATGAACAATGAATGGAACATTAATTTTTTCAGAATACAAGGTGTGTCATAAAAGTGCCAAGATTGAAGCTGTATTTACCAAGATAGAAATGAACAATGAATGGAACATTACTTTTTTTCAGAATACAAGGTGTGTCACAAAAGCGCCGAGTTGGATGCTCTACCAACTGAGCTAAACTGGATTATCTGTACCATAGAAGCGATTACTGGATTATCTTCACCCGTACAGAATTCCATGAAGAAACTGACCCTTGACCTCTATCATGAGTGCACTTGTTGCAAAGGTGAAATAGAAAGATGGAAAGAACGAAAGTGAAACGGTCAGACAACGTACATTGAGGATTTGTTTATATCGTTGCGTAGAACGAACCACAGATTTTGATCAATGTCTGCAGTAGGTTGGCGAGAAAATCTGCCGCCATAATCCTGCGACCAGAAGACGAAAGATCTGAGACTTTTTATTTCAGATTTATAGATCGAGCAGATAGTGCACCAATCAGACCTAAAAGAGCAACCGATCCTCGTCTGAAATGAGATAAAGCATGCCAGATACCACGCATAAACACACAATATATATATATATATATATCTTATTATAATGGAGATTGTGGGTTTGTCTGTCTGTAACCGAAACTATATTCCTACTCAAGTCACAATTCTCTTTGTTATTTACTTCACATTCTCCATGATTTTATTTTTATCTAAACTTCAATTATTAATAAAACTGTTTTACATCATTAAGACAGTTGCCCATATCTACATACTAATAACATGCAATTGTATTTATATATACAACAAAATAGTGGTTTACAGTGTGAATGGGAAGGATAATTTGCATATTGATATTAAAATTTGATTTTAAAATATGTGCTTAGTATTAGATTTCTAATTGTTTGGTTTTATTCTTATTGAATATGAGCAAAAATCTCGGGGATAAATCTTAAAGAAATCCATTAACAAGAAGAACTTGTAATATTATTCTTTACTTCCTATTTTAACTAAATAGTTGAATTAGGAAAATTTATCAATGAAAGGCGGGAGTAATGGAAAATGATGGAAGAGTTAGTTTCAAAAGTTGTTCTATTTTCAATCATACCCCTCTGTTCCAAATCTTTTTATCTGCATTTTTATTCAGTTTCTTTAGCCTTTCTAATTTAATATAATATTTTATTATATTAAAACTTAAATACTTGCACCCGGAGGGTGCATATATTTGCTAGTATATATAAAGATAAATCTAATGAGTCAGACGAACCTACTAAAAATTTTGCTTAATGCTCTTCAGTGCTAAGATCTGATTATTTGCTCTACTTAGGTATTGAGCACTTTTTACTTATTAGCTTTAGTCTCCTGGCTGGTTTGTATGAATATATATATATTACATATATATAAAAAATGTTGTTCTGGTTCCAACGGGAGAAAATTCAGTATTTTATAAGAAAAGAAGGTCCGCAAAATGTATTTTATTCTCAGAAAAAAAATTTTTTAATTCTTTTTGTTTTACATATGCAACACGTGTTTAAAACAAAAAGAATTTAAAAATTTTTTTCTGAGAATAAAATACATTTTGCGGACCTTCTTTTCTTACATATATATATGCATATAAATTGTTTTTTCTTTTGGCCAAAATATTGTACTAATAGATTATTTTTTGTTGGTACGATTATCTTGGTTTTTCTTTTTCCAAAATTTTTTTCTTCCGGTTTGATGTTTGGTAGTATATTTTTACAATCAAACTATTTGCTGTTTTTTTCTCACCGCGAGGATTTACCAACAAGTTTGGTATATATATATATATATATATATATATATATATATATATATATATATGTGTGTGTAAGTTGAAAATGGAAGTGAATCCGATGTTATGTTGAAATGAAAAATAAAGGAAATAAAATGTTGAATGGATAAAATAGGATTTATTTTATTTTATTTTACTGATATTTTTACGTGTTTCGGTCAGAAGTTTATCCATGTATACATGTATTCTATCTATTATTATTTTAAATACAAAATAAAATAAAATGACAATAATAGAAAAAACTACAGAAATTCTTTTTAATATACAAAGAAATAACAGCCATCATCAGAGTAAATCCTTATTGTTTTAATAATGTTAATAATGTTTTTTGAACATCTCGGAAATTCTCCATATTTCAAACAATAAGGATTTACTCTGATGAAGGCCGTTATTTCTTTGTATACCAAAAAAAAATTTCTGTAGTTTTTTCTATTATTGTTATTTTATTTCATTTTGTTAAGGGCCAGGTTAGCTCAGTCGGTAGAGCGTTCGGCTAGAAACCACAAGGTTCCTAGTTCAATACCGGTCCTCGCCAACTCAGCGTTATGAGTAGCACAGAGATCTGTGCGGTAAAGTAAGTAGTTGATGGTAGGTGTGGCGCTCCACCTCATACGCTAAAATAATCTCCTTGGTCTACTGCTAGTGAAAAGTGGATAGACTTCCTCGCTGTCTGGCTGATACCGACATTAGGCCGCCCCGACGACTTACTTTTTATTTTATTTTGTATTTAAAATAATAATAAAATAAAATAATCTCCTTGGTCTAGTGCTAGTGAAAAGGGATAGACTCCCTCGCTGTCTGGCTGATACCGCACATTAGGCCGCCCAACGACTTACTTACTTTTTATTTTTATTTTGTATTTAAAATAATAAATAGATAGAATAAGCTAAAGAGTCAGAAACTACTTACCTAGGTTTTTCATAACGGATTTTTAGGATAATTCAGAATTATCCTGATGATCTGTTAGGAGAAATTTAAGGAGGTAGTTTCTGACTCTTTAATCTTTACGATTATTATTTGCTCTACTTAGTGTATTGAGCACTTTAGCATATTCAAGTTAGGCAACTCTTTCAGTTTTATACTTTCATATGGTGATATTTACTAATTACACACCAACAACGTTTAGTCTTGTCTTTAGTACCTATCGCAGGATGCACGTTGCAATTCCTATGTGTAGGTACGTTTCTACTCGTGGGGCTTGTTAAAATTTTTCCTATACTTTTTCATTTTTACTCTATCTTCTAAAAGAGCTCTTTTGATAGGCTCTATCCAATCCCTTTTCAACACTTTTTAAAGCACTCGTGCACAGATTTTAAAGCATCAACTAACCCTGTGGTGAGACCCGTAAAAACTCTTTAATTGTCTGAGACTCCATTTCGCGAAACAATTTCAGTCAACAAAATAATAGCAAAACTTATACTAATACTAAGGATAATAGTAAACAGAAAATCAGTCTATTGATCCTAATATTTTATCCATAGCTCCACACCACCCTGTCGGCTGGGGCATAGAATGCACCAACTGCACCTCTGCAGAGGGGTAAGACTCCTCTAATGGGCCACCTGTTGGCTGTGAGTGGCAACCGTGATGCTTAAGGATGGGAACCCAGGTGGCTGAGCTGTCCATGACATGCTGCAACACTCCACTTTGGTTGTTATTTATACAAGACGGGCGGTCGGAGATGCTCCCCAATCAATCAGCTGTTCACGTCCAGCCCTAGCACCTATATGAATGCCCAAACCTACTGCCCTTATGGCAAGCCCCAACTCTTTTATCATTATGGGTGCTAGAAGGCGGTGGCTGAGGTCTTTATGTTCTGGGAATGACGTTAAACTCTATCTGATGGTGAGGTTCAAATTCTGGAGGTTTTGGGGAATGTGGGGCACCCCACTATTCACCATTGCTCCTGGTTCACTCTTACCCAGAGCGGTAGTACCTGTTAGGGTTCCATCTATGGGTTAAATAGAAAATGTGTTTATAAAAAAAAAAATGAGTATCCATTGAGAATGAATTTATTTCAAAACTTTTCGGCATTAAATGACCCACTGAGGTTGGTATGCCGTAAAACAAAACAAACCATAGCATTCCATATATACATCCTTTTTTAGAAGCAAAACCTAAAACATTGTTTCATATCTATCATTTCAGTAGGCAGGTGGCTAACCTCCGCAAGGCAACTGAATCACTTGAACATACCGTTCGTATTTGGGTGTTTGTTGCGTTGAAAATTATCTCTACCTGAAAATAATCGGGATATCAGATGAAAAGACAAACTAAAATTAACAAATTATCAGCCCAATTATGAACGGAGTAAGAATAGGGGGGTTGGGTGAGTGTGAGTTGTTGCCCGGGGGTGGGGGGGCGTAAATTTGTGTGTGGGAGCAGCAACAATGCAACCAAGTTTAGAAGAGGACAATTTAAGGTTCTGTGAGAACTGGCTGAAAATCAGCCCAAGAATGTCTGTGAGAATGGTAAGATGATAGATGTTCAAGTTGATGCTGTACAGCAGGCTCAACACATTTGGCATCATCTCTTGAAATGAAAAAACAAAAAAGTACCAAAAAAAAAAAAAAGAAAAAGGAAAGATGATAAAGAATAAGTTGTTAAACTGATAAAGAATTGAGAACAAAAAGATATGCTAGCTTATTCAATATATATATATATATATATATATATATATATATATATATAATAATAAATTTTTTGAAGGCGTATATAATTGCACATTTATGTTTAAAAAAACATATTTTATTTCTTTTTTTTCCTTTTTTTTTTCATATTAAGGTTCCAATATTTTCAAGCTAAGCTCATCATCAGGGAATGAATTATTTTTTCATAATTTTCATCTGTATTTAATAGATTCATCGTGTTGTTGTTCATTGAATGTTTGGTGGTAACTGTGAAAAAATTTCTTTTTTTTTTTTTTTTTTTTTTTTTTTTTTATTCCGGCGAAGATATAGTTACGCTCGGTAAATTCCGTAATAAATCGTTGCGGTGATCGTGTTCCGCGGGAATTTTTGAAAATTATTTCATATATAAAATTCTTTTTTCTTATATATGTGTGTGTGTGTGTGTGTGTGTGTGTGTGTGTGTGTGTGAAGAAAGGAAGTGAATCCGACGGTATGTAATATATCAAGGAAAATGAAAAAACACAGGTTTAAATGGGTAAAGTGGGAAGTTTATTGGCCGACGCTGCAGTGTTTCGATCTATTAATTAGATCATCTTCAGGGCATAAGATAAGAAATTATTTATCACAGAATAATGAGAAAAGCGAGTGGTAATCCGTCATTCATTCTGTTTAAAAAATTTTTTTAAAGTTTATATATATATATATAAAAAGTTTATATATATTATATAAATTATATATAGGTAATTGGTAATTGCTTGAAGCATTGTTAAGTATGTTATAATATATTAATGATTTGAAGGCAATTACAATGCGTATGAAAAATAAAAACAAAAAGATGTTATTTTTGTCTTATCGATTTCGAAGAATGAACTTCATCATCAGAGATTCGTATCAGAAATGAACGTGCTTACGTTTTTCTTTGTGTGGTTATAATTTCTCTTCTTATTTCTTTTTCCTCTCCTTTTTTTTCTTTCTTCTTCTCCTCCTTTCTTTTCTCCTCATGTTATGAATGAAATGAGCAAATAACTGTAATTTTTTTTTGAATGTCTGTTGAGAACAAATGTATCCAATATTGTCTGTTTGTCATCCGGTGAATGTTGCCAAATTGTGGCCATGTCAAATTCAAAATAAAAACCGTCAATATAAAAATTTATATACTTAGCTTTTGTTTTTTTTTTTTTTTCTTTTCTTTTCCTCTTCTTTTTGTTTTTTTTTTTTGTTTTTTTCCTTTGTTCTCTAATTTAATTTTTTTTTTTCAATCTTTTTCTGATGATGAAGTAAACTTTATCTTCAGAGAGGATTTTTTTTTTCTGAAAATCGTCTCTGAAGATAAAGTTTACTTTGAAATCGATAAGACAAAAAAAGATCTTTTTTTTTATTTTTTATGTGCATTGTATTGGCCTTCAAATCATTAATAATATATAATATATGTATATATATATATATATATATATAATATATATATATATATATATATATATATATACTTATGACAATTTATTTTTGGTTACTTTTTCAATACTGTAGAATTTTGGTACTGAATAATAGCATAATATCTGTTTTTATTGTCTGATGTTCCACTAAATGTCAAAAATTTTGGTATCTTTGTATTTTTAGATGTAAATCGAATTTTTATGAAAAATCTTTGAGGCCGTATTATTTTAAGGGCAATAATACTGTCAACTGAACAGACACACACAAAGATATATGAATACAATTTTTTTTTTCATGTGTATTATAATATACATATATAAATATGTTGACAGGATCCTAAAATAAGAGTCCTGACTAAAAATAGTAAGTTAGTTTCTGTTATATATATATATATATATATATATATATATATATATATATATATTATATATATATATATCCATATATATATCCAGTCTATTCATATCTATCTATCAATATCTATATTCATATCATCATCTATCCCCAGTCTATACATATCTATCTATCTATCTATTCTATCTATCTGATATTCATATCTATCTATTCCAGTCTATTGATACATCTATCTATTCTATCTCTATTGTATTCCCAGTTATTGATATCTTATCTATCTATCTATCTATTCCCAGTCTATANTGCGTAGGATAACGACGGTGAGGAAGGAGGGGACTAGGAGGAAGAAGAAGAAGAGGATAGACGGAGGAGAGGAGGGGTTCTGACTGTTTTTAAAAATTTGAACCACAAAAAAGAGAGAAGGAAAGAAAAAAAACGAGAAAAAAGAAAGGAAAGAGAGAAAAAGAGAAAAGAAAGAGAGAGAGAGAAAGAAAGAAAAGAGAAAAAAGAAAGAAGAGAGAGAGAGAGAGAGAAGAAGAAAAAAAGAAAGAAAGAGAGAAGAAAGAAAAAGAAAAAGAGAAAAAAGAAAGTAAAGAGAGAGAGAGAAGAGAGAGAAAAGAAAGAAG
>CM042173.1:38633616-38653616 GCA_023376005.1 Doryteuthis pealeii | reverse complement strand
ACTTAGAGCAGTTAAAATTGCAAATCGTCGTAAAAATTTAAAACGGAAAAATTTGGGTTGGGCATAGATTTTAATGAATTTAATTATTACTAAGGACACGATTTATGTTATTTTTTACTTAAATTTGTTGTTTTTTCCACATACATATATATAGGAAATTGCAAAATTAAATATTGATAATAAATAGTCGTTAAATTGGAACTGAAAAATACCTGTAGTTTAGATACTTGAGATAAATTGTGTGCGTCAATATGGTTATATCTTGATTGAATAAATATCTTATGTAAAATGGAAATATTTTTTTCTATTATAATAATTTCATGGGCCACAAAAAAAATTCTGGTTTCAAAGTGGGCCATGAGCTGAAAAGGATTGGGAACCCCTGCTGTATATACCAATAAAGATGAGGATAACAGTCTGAAAAATCTAAACAATACAAATTATTAAGACTCATCTCAAAAATAAGAAGAAACACTTGAAAAAGGTCAGATGACACATCAGCCAAAATGTTGTGCATATAACAATAAAGATGAGGACAACAGTCTGAAAAATCTAAATAATACAAATTATCAAGACTCATCTAAAAAATTAAGACAAATAAAAAAATTACATCTTCTATTTTTTAAACATTGTAATAATCAAATTATCATACTGTGGTATATCCACAGGTCCTTCTAGCATAAATAATTATATAAAATAATTTCTAACACAAATTACATGACAGTTTTTAAACAAAACACTATGAACATCAAGTTCGTTTTGTCTATTGTAAATCTTAAATATAATTAAGCCATTGTTCTTATAGAGACCAATGTTGTTTTTCTCACAAATTGACCCCGTGTCAGATCCTGCTTGTGCAGAGAGTTTGGGAAAATACATATATTGTTTATATAGATGAGAGGTATCCAAAACTTGGTAGTAAGGGATGATTCTATATGTGATTTCTAAGACACACTGTATTATTATTGTATGATCCAGTATGTATAAATACAGTGAATCTTTAAATCACTACAGAGAGCTCAATGTATAATAAACTTTTTACATTATATACAGAGCAATATTTATCTTTGAAAGGAAGGAAAAACTCAACATTGTTATTTCATAATAAATTTATTTCGACCAAAGTTGGGGCCTATATAAATCTAAGTTGATTTAACAAAGCTCCCCAATTTAAGTCTCATCAGATGGAACCATCTGATGAGACTTGAATTCCAATTTTGGTCGAAATAAATTTATTATGGAATAACGGTGTGGAGTTTTTCCTTTCTTTCAAAGATATATATTGTTTATATATATATATATATATATTATATATATATATATATAAAAGATGAACAAAGTGATAAGACAAACAAGAATTTTTTTTTATGTTTCAACTAGTTTCGACCTTAGGTCATCGTCAGGAGAAGATTTCTTGTTAAAGAAATTGTTTTTAGAAAGTTAAAAAAATTATTAAAAGAATTTTACATGATGCAAATTTCAAATTTTTTTCTTCATTTATTCACTATAAATATAAATATAGATAAAAAGATATGAAAACACACAATGCTGTTAGAATGAAAATATTTTATATCATATTCATAGCTAATATTGAACAATATTTCGATTTATAAAAATCATCATAAGATCTTGTTTTTAATCCAGACTCATCGAGAGAGAAGCAGAAAATAATTTAAATTCAAAACAAAAACATTGATGTTCCAATGATGATTTTTATAAATGGAAATATTGTTCAATATTAGCTATGAATATGATATAAAATATTTTCATTTTAACAGCATTGTGTTGTTTTCATATCCTTTTATCTATACTTAAACCGTCGGATTCATTTCCTTACTATAAATATATATTAAGTTGGTTGGTTGGGTTTTACAGCAGTTTGGGAAAATACATATATTGTTTATTATACTTTTTATGTAAAGTTCAACTATCTCTGCCACTTGAGTTCAACAGGACTTGAAGGATCTCATAACTTCAAGCAATGAATGGAACATTAATTTTTTCAGAATACAAGGTGTGTCATAAAAGTGCCAAGATTGAAGCTGTATTTACCAAGATAGAAATGAACAATGAATGGAACATTAATTTTTTCAGAATACAAGGTGTGTCGTAAAAGTGCCAAGATTGAAGCTGTATTTAACAAGATAGAAATGAACAATGAATGGAACATTCATTTTTTCAGAATACAAGGTGTCATAAAAGTGCCAAGATTAAAGCTGTATTTACTAAGATAGAAATGAACAATGAATGGAACATTAATTTTTTCAGAATACAAGGTGTGTCATAAAAGTGCCAAGATTGAAGCTGTATTTAACAAGATAGAAATGAACAATGAATGGAACATTAATTTTTTCAGAATACAAGGTGTGTCATAAAAGTGCCAAGATTGAAGCTGTATTTACCAAGATAGAAATGAACAATGAATGGAACATTGATTTTTTCAGAATACAAGGTGTGTCACAAAAGTGCCGAGTTGGATGCTCTACCAACTGAGCTAAACTGGATTATCTGTACGATAGAAGCGATTACTGGATTATCTTCACCCGTACAGAATTCCATGAAGAAACTGACCCTTGACCTCTATCATGAGTGCACTTGTTGCAAAGGTGAAATAGAAAGATGGAAAGAACGAAACTGAAATGGTCAGACAACGTACATAGAGGATTTGTTTATATCGTTGCGTAGAACGAACCACAGATTTTGATCAATGTCTGCAGTAGGTTGGCGAGAAAATCTGCCGCCATAATCCTGCGACCAGAAGACGAAAGATCTGAGACTTTTTATTTCAGATTTATAGATTGAGCAGATAGTGCACCTATCAGACCTAAAAGAGCAACCGATCCTCGTCTGAAATGAGATAAAGCATGCCAGATACCACGCATAAACACACAATATATATATATATATATATCTTATTATAATGGAGATTGTGGGTTTGTCTGTCTGTAACCGAAACTATATTACTATACAAGTCACAATTCTCTTTGTTATTTACTTCACATTCTCCATGATTTTATTTTTATCTAAACTTCAATTATTAATAAAACTGTTTTACATCATTAAGACAGTTGCCCATATCTACATACTAATAACATGCAATTGTATTTATATATACAACAAAATAGTGGTTTACAGTGTGAATGGGAAGGATAATTTGCATATTGATATTAAAAATTTGATTTTAATAAATATGTGCTTAGTATTATTGATTTCTAATTGTTTGGTTTTATCTTATTGAATATGAGCAAAAATCTCGGGGATAAATCTTAAAAGAAATCCATTAACAAGAAGAAATGACTGTAATATTATTCTTTACTTCCTATTTTAACTAAATAGTTGAATTAGGAAAATTTATCAATGAAAGGCGGGAGTAATGGAAAATGATGGAAGAGTTAGTTTCAAAGTTGTTCTATTTTTCAATCATACCCCCTCTGTTCCAAATCTTTTTATCTGCATTTTTATTCAGTTTCTTTAGCCTTTCTAATTTAATATAATATTTTATTATATTAAAACTTAAATACTTGCACCCGGAGGGTGCATATATTTGCTAGTATATATAAAGATAAATCTAATGAGTCAGACGAACCTACTAAAAGTTTCGCTTAATGCTCTTCAGGGCTAAGATCTGATTATTTGCTCTACTTAGGTATTGAGCACTTTTTACTTATTAGCTTTAGTCTCCTGGCTGGTTTGTATGAATATATATATATTACATATATATAAAAAATGTTGTTCTGGTTCCAACGGGAGAAAATTCAATATTTTATAAGAAAAGAAGGTCCGCAAAATGTATTTTATTCTCAGAAAAAAATGTAATGCTCTTCAGGGCTAAGATCTGATTATTTGCTCTACTTAGGTATTGAGCACTTTTTACTTATTAGCTTTAGTCTCCTGGCTGGTTTGTATGAATATATATATATTACATATATATAAAAAATGTTGTTCTGGTTCCAACGGGAGAAAATTCAATATTTTATAAGAAAAGAAGGTCCGCAAAATGTATTTTATTCTCAGAAAAAAATGTAATGCTCTTCAGGGCTAAGATCTGATTATTTGCTCTACTTAGATATTGAGCACTTTTTACTTATTAGCTTTAGTCTCCTGGCGGATTTGTATGAATATATATATATCTTACATATATATCTTATATATATTTATATATATAAAAAATGTTGTTCTGGTTCCAACGGGAGAAAATTCAATATTTTATAAGAAAAGAAGGTCCGCAAAATGTATTTTATTCTCAGAAAAAATTTTTTTAAATTCTTTTTGTTTTACATATGCAACACGTGTTTAAAACAAAAAGAATTTAAAAAATTTTTTTCTGAGAATAAAATACATTTTGCGGACCTTCTTTTCTTACATATATATATGCATATAAATTGTTTTTTCTTTTGGCCAAAATATTGTACTAATAGATTATTTTTTGTTGGTACGATTATCTTGGTCTTTTCTTTTTTCCAAAAATTTTTTTCTTCCCGGTTGATGTTTGGTAGTATATTTTTACAATCAAACTATTTGCTGGGTTTTTTCTCACCGCAAGGATTTACCAACAAGTTTGGTATATATATATATATATATATATATATATATATATATATATATAAGTTGAAAATGGAAGTGAATCCAATGTTATGTTGAAATGAAAAATAAAGGAAAGAAAATGTTGAATGGATAAAATAGGATTTATTTTATTTTATTTTACTGATATTTTTACGTGTTTCGGTCAGAAGTTTATCCATGTATACATGTATTCTATCTATTATTATTTTAAATACAAAATAAAATAAAATGACAATAATAGAAAAAACTACAGAAATTTTTTTTACTATACAAAGAAATAACGGCCTTCGTCAGAGTAAATCGTTATTGTTTTAATAATGTTAATAATGTTAATAATGTTTTTCGAACATCTCGGAAATTCTCCATATTTCAAACAATAAGGATTTACTCTGACGAAGGCCGTTATTTCTTTGTATACCAAAAAAAAAATTTCTGTAGTTTTTTCTATTATTGTTAGTTTATTTCATTTTGTTAAGGGCCAGGTTAGCTCAGTCGGTAGAACGTTCAGCTAGAAACCACAAGGTTCCTAGTTCGATACCGGTCCTCGCCAACTCAGCGTTATGAGTAGCACAGAGATCTGTACGGTAAAGTAAGTAGCTGATGGTAGGTGTGGCGCTCCACCTCATACGCTAAAATAATCTCCTTGGTTTAGCGCTAGTGAAAAGGGGATAGACTCCCTCGCTGTCTGGCTCATACTAACATTAGGCCGCCCCGACGACTTACTTACTTTTTATTTTATTTTGTATTTAAAATAATAATAGATAGAATAAGCCTAAAGAGTCAGAAACTACTTACCTAGGTTTTTCATAACGGATTTTTAGGATAATTCAGAATTATCCTGATGATCTGTTAGGAGAAATTTAAGGAGGTAGTTTCTGACTCTTTAATCTTTACGATTATTATTTGCTCTACTTAGTGTATTGAGCACTTTAGCATATTCAAGTTAGGCAACTCTTTCAGTTTATACTTTCATATGGTGATATTTACTATTACACACCCAACAACGTTTAGTCTTGTCTTTAGTACCTATCGCAGGATGCACGTTGCAATTCCTATGTGTAGGTACGTTTCTACTCGTGGGCTTGTTAAAATTTTTCCTATACTTTTTCATTTTTACTCTATCTTCTAAAAGAGCTCTTTGATAGGCTCTATCCAAGCCCTTTTCAACACTTTTTAAAACACTCGTGACAGATTTTAAAGCATCAACTAACCCTGTGGTAAGACCCTGTAAAAACTCTTTAATTGTCTGAGACTCCATTTCGCGAAAACAATTTCAGTCAACAAAATAATAGCAAAATTTATACTAATACTAAGGATAATAGTAAACAGAAAATCAGTCTATTAATCCTAATATTTATCCATAGCTCCACACCACCCTGTCGGCTGGGGCATTAGAATGCACCGACTGCACCTCTGCAGAGGGGTAAAACTCCTCAAATGGAGCCACCTGTTGGCTGTGGGTGGCAACCCGTGATGCTTAAGGATGGAACCCAGGTGGCTGAGCTGTCCATGACATGCAACACTCCACTTTGGTTGTTATTTATACAAGACGGGCGGTCGGAGATGCTCCCCCCAATCAATCAGCTGTTCACGTCCAGCCCTAGCACCTATATGAATGCCCCAAACCTACTGCCCTTATGGCAAGCCCCAACTCTTTTTATCATATGGGCGCTAGAAGGCGGTGGCTGAGGGTCTTCATGTTCTGGGAATGACGTTAAACTCTATCTGATGGTGAGGTTCAAGTTCTGGAGGTTTGGGGAATGTGGAGCACCCCTTCATCACCATTGCTCCCTGGTTCACTCTTACCCAGAGCAGTAGTACCTGTTAGGGTCCCATCTATGGGTTAAATAGAAAAATGTGTTTATAAAAAAAAAATGAGTATCCATTGAGAATGAATTTATTTCAAAACTTTATTGGCATTAAATGACCCACTGAGGTTGATATGCCGTAAAACAAAACAAACCATAGCTCCATATATACATCCTTTTTAGAAGCAAAACCTAAACATTGTTTCATATCTATCATTTCAGTAGGCAGGTGGGCTAACCTCCGCAAGGCAACTGAATCACTTGAACATACTGTTCGTATTTGGTGTTGCGTTGAAAATTATCTCTACCTGAAATAATCGGGATATCAGATGAAAAGACAAACTAAAATTAACAAATTATCAGCCCAATTATGAACGGAGTAAGAATAGGGGGGTTGGGTGAGTGGGAGTTGTTGCCCGGTGGGGTGGGGTGGGGGGCGTAGATTTGTGTGTGGGAGCAGCAACAATGCAACCAAAGTTTTTAGAAGAGGACAATTAAGGTTCTGTGAGAACTGGCTGAAAATCAGCCCAAAGAATGTCTGTGAGAATGGTAAGATGATAAATGTTCAAGTTGATGCTGTACAGCAGGCTCAACACATTTGGCATCATCTCTTGAAATGAAAAACAAAAAAGTACCAAAAAAAAGAAAAAAAAAGAAAAAGGAAAGATGATAAAGAATAAGTTGTTAAACTGATAAAGAATTGAGAACAAAAGATATACTAGCTTATTCAATATATATAATATATATATATATATATATATATATATATAATAATAAATTTTTGAAGGCGTAATAATGCACATTTATGTTTAAAAAACATATTTATTTCTTTTTTTCCTTTTTTTTTTTCATATTAAGGTTCCAAATATTTTCAAGCTAAGCTCATCATCAGGGAATGAATTATTTTTCATAATTTTCATCTGTATTTAATAGATTCAATCGTGTTGTTGTTCATTGAATGTTTGGTGGTAACTGTGAAAAAATTTCTTTTTTTTTTTTTTTTTTTTTTTTTTTTATTCCGGCGAAGATATAGTTACGCTCGGTAAATTCCGTAATAAATCGTTGCGGTGATCGTGTTCCGCGGGAATTTTTGAAAATTATTTCATATATAAATTCTTTTTTCTTATATATGTGTGTGTGTGTGTGTGTGTGTGTGTGTGAAGAAAGGAAGTGAATCCGACGGTATGTAATATATCAAGGAAAATGAAAAAACACAGGTTTAAATGGGTTAAGTGGGAAGTTTATTGGCCGACGCTGCAGTGTTTCGATCTATTAATTAGATCATCTTCAGGGCATAAGATAAGAAATTATTTATCACAGAATAATGAGAAAAGCGAGTGGTAATCCATCATTCAGTCTGTTTGAAAAAATTTTTTAAAGTTTATATATATATATAAAGTTTATATAGATATATAAAGTTTATATATATATATAAAAGTAATTGGTAATTTGCTTGAAGCATTGTTAAGTATGTTATAATATATTAATGATTTGAAGGCAATTACAATGCGTATGAAAAATAAAAACAAAAAGATGTTATTTTTGTCTTATCGATTTCGAAGAATGAACTTCATCATCAGAGATTCGTATCAGAAATGAACGTGCTTACGTTTTTCTTTGTGTGGTTATAATTTCTCTTCTTATTTCTTTTTCCTCTCCTTTTTTTTTTTTCTTCTTCTCCTCCTTTCTTTTCTCCTCATGTTATGAATGAAATGAGCAAATAACTGTAATTTTTTTTTTGAATGTCTGTTGAGAACAAATGTATCCAATATTGTCTGTTTGTCATCCGGTGAATGTTGCCAAATTGTGGCCATGTCAAATTCAAAATAAAAACCGTCAATATAAAAATTTATATACTTAGCTTTTGTTTTTTTGTTTTTTTTTCTTTTCTTTTCCTTTCTTTTTTTGTTTTTTTTTGTTTTTTTTCCTTTGTTCTCTAATTTAATTTTTTTTTTCAATCTTTTTCTGATGATGAAGTAAACTTTATCTTCAGAGAGGATTTTTTTTTTCTGAAAATCGTCTATGAAGATAAAGTTTACTTTGAAATCGATAAGACAAAAAAAGATCTTTTTATTTTTATTTTTTATGTGCATTGTATTGGCCTTCAAATCATTAATATATATATATATATATATATATATATATATATATATATATATATATATATATATATATATACTTATGACAATTTATTTTTGGTTACTTTTTCAATACTGTAGAATTTGGTACTGAATAATAGCATAATATCTGTTTTTATTGTCTGATGTTCCACTAAAAATCATAAAATCTTGGTATCTTTGTATTTTTAGATGTAAATCGAATTTTTATGAAAAATCTTTGAGGCCGTATTATTTTAAGGGCAATAATACTGTCAACTGAACAGACACACACAAAGATATATGAATACAATTTTTTTTTTCATGTGTATTAATATACATATATAAATATGTTGACAGGATCCTAAAATAAGAGTCCTGACTAAAAATAGTAAGTTAGTTTCTGTTATATATATATATATATATATATATATATCCCAGTCTATTCATATCTATCTATATATATATCCCAGTCTATTCATATCTATCTATCAAACTATCTATATTCATATCTATCTATCTATCCCAGTCTATACATATCTATCTATCTATCTATCTATCTATATTCATATCTATCTATTCCAGTCTATTGATATCTATCTATCTATCTCTATTAATATCTATCTATCTCTATTGATATCTATCTATCTATCTCTATGTATATCCCAGTCTATTGATATCTATCTATCTATCTATCTATCCCAGTCTATTCATATATATCTACCTGTCTATCTATCTCAGTTTATTCATATATATCAATCTATCAGTCTATCTGTATGTATATCCCAGTCTATTGATATCTATCTATCCCAGTCTATTCATATCTATCTACCTGTCTATCTATCTCAGTTTATTCATATATACCAATCTATCAGTCTATCACTGTTCATATCTATGTATCTCTCTTTCTCTCTCTCTATGTAAATGGAATTTTTATGAAAAATCTTTGAGGCCGTATTATTTTAAAGGCAATAATACTGTCAACTGAACAGACACACACAAAGATATACGAATACAAATTATTTTTTTTCATGTGTATTAATACACATATATAAATATGTTGACAGGATCCTAAATTAAGAGTCCTGACTAAAAATAGTAAGTTAGTCTCTATTAGATATATATATATATATATATATATATATATATATATATATATATATATAATTTAATATACCAAGCGTGTTGGTAGATCCTTGCAGAGAGAAAAAACCCAGCAGAAAGTTTGATTGTAAAAATATACTACCAAACATCAACCAGGAAGAAAAAAATTTTTGAAAAAAAGAAAGGACCAAGATATTCGTACCAACAAAAAATAATCTATTGGTACAGTATTTGGCCAAAAGAAAAAACAATTTATATGTATATATATGTATATAAGATATATATATATTCATATAACCGCTAGGAGAAAGCTAATATGTAAAAAGTGCTCAATACCTAAGTAGAGCCAATAATAAAGATAATCTAATGAGTCAGACGAACCTACTATTAGTTTCGCATAAAGCTCTTCAGGGCTAAAATCCGACTCTATCACTTTTCATATCTATCTATCTCTCTTTCTCTCTCTCTATGTAAATGGAATTTTTATGAAAAATCTTTGAGGCCGTATTATTTTAAAGGCAATAATACTGTCAACTGAACAGACACACACAAAGATATACGAATACAAATTATTTTTTTTCATGTGTATTAATATACATATATAAATATGTTGACAGGATCCTAAAATAAGAGTCCTGACTAAAAATAGTAAGTTAGTCTCTGTTAGTTTTATTCATTGTCTACAAATAGCAACATCAGAGGAAGAAGACATTGTTTGGTTTCTTTGTTTAATGGCACATTAACGTTCGTGTAGGAAGACATTGTCTGAGAAAAGGATTCATTCTTATACATCATCATACTCTTTTTCTTTATCTATTTTCAACCTTTCTTATCTCTTTTCACTACTTATGCATATATATACATACATATACATATATATAAAGATAAATCTAATGAGTCAGACGAACCTACTATTAGTTTCGCTTAATGCTCTTCATTATGTTCGATTGAAACAAATTAGCACAATCGCTTCTACACACTCACTCCCTCTATCTTCCCCATCTCTTCCTTTATTATATTTTTTCTGTGTAGCATGTCCTTTTCTGTCCCTTTCTTTATAATAAAAACAGAATAGTCCATTATTTAACTGGGGTGATGACACTCATAAGAAATAAGAATTCAATGGATAAGCAACACCATATAATCAGGATTCACATTTTTACATTCTATCTTGGATGATTTGGACAATCTCATTTTTAACCAGAGGGTGTTGTAAGATGATAACAGTCATACAAATAAAGAATATGAGTATTAATATATAGATAGTAAAGTTTTTTACTCTGAAGAGCATTAAGCGAAACTAATACACTGTACGTTGGATTACTCTTCAGGGCTAAGATCTGACTTAGAGTCAGATCTTAGCCCTGAAGAGCATTAAGCGAAACTAATAGTAGGTTCGTCTGACTCATTAGATTTATCTTTATTATTTGCTCTACTTAGGTATTGAGCACTTTTTACTTAGCTTATTCTCCTAGCGGTTATATGAATATATATATATCTTATATACATATAAATTGTTTTTTCTTTTGGCCAAATACTGTACCAATAGATTATTTTTTGTTGGTACGACTATCTTGGTCTTTTATATATATATATATATATATATATATATATATATATATATGGAGGTGCGTGGGCTAATGGTTAGATTCGTGGGAAATGGACTTGTCAACCCAAGTTCAATTCCTCGACGAAGCTGTTTGCATTTCACATGGTGCTAATACCCTTGGGAATGGGGTTGACTGTCTTTGTTAGTTCTTCTTATAGGACTGGGCTGGTCATTGTCTTAACATTCAATTAATAACAAGACTTGGTTGTTATTGATCAACCTTTTAATTTCAACCCTGCCCATATTGATGCCGCAAGACGGACCCCAGGAGCTGACAACACATCTACACTGTAACTAAATACAGGCCCTATACTAACTACCATAAGTCATGTGTTAGGTTCATATAGATCAAAGTATACTCACTAAAGCCAGCAGTCAATTAGAATCCTGGGAATAAGCTTGGCCAAGGTACACAGTGGAATTAATGCCAGAATTGTCTAATGTAATCACTTCCCCATTACTAGGTAAGATTTAATTGGTTGTCTTAGTTCGATGATTGTTTTTTAAATTCATTTCATGTATTTTCTTTTGTAGAATCAACATATCATATACACCTTTACAGGAAGGCTGTTACTTGCGTCCAGTCACCAAACAAAAAAGAAAGGGGATTGTAACCGAATACTGACCCTATACTAACTACCAGAAGACAGTCATATGTTAGGTACATATGGATCAAATTATACTCACTAAAGCCAGCAGTCAGTCAGAATCCTGGGAATAAGCTTGGCCAAGGTACACAGTGGAATTAATGCCAGAATTGTCTAATGTAATCACTTCCCCATTACTAGGTAAGATTTAATTGGTTGTCTTAGTTCGATGATTGTTTTTTAAATTCATTTCATGTATTTTCTTCTGTAGAATCAACATATCATATACACCTTTACAGGAAGGCTGTTACTTGCGTCCAGTCACCAAACAAAAAATAAAGGGGATTGTAACCGAATACTGACCCTATACTAACTACCAGAAGACAGTCATATGTTAGGTGTTGCAAGATGGGTATATTCCTGACTTTTGTGAGCTAGGACTACTAATGGAAGGAGGAGGAATAAATAACAAAGGCTTAAAAAATAGTGATGACCCAAAAGAGGAGAGCGATGGTTTGACCGTAGTGTAACCCCGAACGGAGAATTGACCGCAAGCGGAAGTCGGGTGTTGACCGGAAGTCACGTGGTGACGTGGGGGAGAAAAGAAAGGGTTCGTCCTCTTTTTTTTTTTGCCGGTGGCGTTCGTAGGGTACGGACCTCATGAGAGCCCAGTAATCTAGTAGTGTTCTCTCTCTCTCTTTCTCTCTGCCTTTCCTCCTCTCTGGTAGGAGCCCACTATACGAGCACGATAATAAAGGCTGGCAGTTGTGACGACATGTTTCTCGTGTTATGATTTTTTATCGGCACCATTTCAGCACGGTGACTTTTGGAGTTTTAGTACCAAGAAAGAAAAAAGGACTATGGTACATGTATCGTTTTAGTGCCATGAATATTACAACGTAACATTAGGTACATATGGATCAAATTATACTCACTAAAGCCAGCAGTCAGTCAGAATCCTGGGAATAAGCTTGGCCAAGGTACACAGTGGAATTAATGCCAGAATTGTCTAATGTAATCACTTCCCCATTACTAAGTAAGATTTAATTGGTTGTCTTATTTGGATGATTGCTGTTTTTTATTTATTTTATTTTATGAAAAGAAATGCTCATTTTTTTTAGCAGTATTTCATCTTTTTTACAGTTTATTTTTGTTTCAAAACAAAACTGACACGGCCGTAATCCCTGCCAATTTTTCTTGGCAGCACAAAAAATGGTAATGGAAGTTCTGTGGAATTTTAATAAATACCAATTTCTTTGCACTTCAATTCAGAATAAGAAAAATGGTAACAAAACTTTCCATTTAAAGAGATCCACCCAAAATGCTTTGCTTTGTTTATTTTTTGGGAAACACAAGACATTTTTGGCAACTATTCCCCACCCCACCCACCCCCAACAAAAGAAAAAAAAGTACTCTATCGCAACATAGACAATAATCAGGGAAATTTTCTAAATTTAGACTCAAAATTTGCTTTGAATAACAAAATTATAAGAAATTATAAAAATTATAAAAAATTATAAAAAATTGAATAGCAAAATTATAAAAAATGATAAAAATGATAAAAAAATAATGAAAAATTGAATAACAAAATTATAAAAAATTATAAAAATTATAAAAATTATAAAAAATTATAAAAAATTGAATAACAAAATTATAGAAATTATAAAAATTATAAAAAATTATAAAAATCATAAAAAATTGAATAATAAATTGAATAACAAAATTATAAAAAATTATAAAAATTATAAAAAATTATAAAAATCATAAAAATTATAAAAAATTGAATAACAAATTAAATAACAAAATTACAAAAAATTATAAAATACAAAATCTTATTTAAAATTTAAATTGTGTTACATTTGGATTATTTAGACTATTGTCCTAATCTTTATTGTTATTATTGAAGTCAGTCTACTGTTGGTTTGAACAACAATAACTGGCTAAGCACAACTGAACCAGCCAGTTAGTCAGTCTACTGTTGGTTTAAACCACAGCAACTGGCTAAGCACAACTGAACCAGCCAGTCAGTCAGTCTACTGTTGGTTTAAACCACAGCAACTGGCTAAGCACAACTGAACCAGCCAGTCAGTCAGTCTACTGTTGTTTAAACCACAGCAACTGGCTAAGCACAACTGAAGTAGTGTCCAAGACAGTTGATATTTATGGGAATCAAGAATAGTCCATTCATGTATTTGGGTGATTCCATTCCTTGAGTTCTGATTGGCTGCTTGGTTTCTATGATGTTGTAGAGTTTCATAAATACCCTGTCATTCTGCAGTAGAGTTGCAACAAGACAGGATCGTATTAAGTTACGACTGCTTGTTGCCGTGTCTTACCAATTCGATGGTAATTGGATCTTATCTTGATTATTCTACAGTTATATACTTATATACACAATGTTTCGGTCAATATGTCCTCCAGCCTTCTTAAGGAGTTTCTTGTCAAACTTGGGGACCCTCTTGAATTCTGGAGCCTTCATGCAAATTCAAACTGAACCATAAACATCTGAATAAGGCTGGAGGGCATCTTGGCTGAAATGTTGCGTATGTAGCAATAAAGATGAGGATAATAGTCCATATAATCCAAATTATATAAATTATCAAGCCTCATGTAAACAATTCAGACAAATAAATCCTACATTAACTCTTAATGTCATATACTGCCTCATTCCACCCGGCCAGAAGTCACATTTGTTTTCCTAATCTGCCCTAAACGATAGCCTTTGTTTAAATGTAATATTAAACATATTTAGAAGTCTTTATTTTTAGGGAAATAACAGGTAACTTTAAATGTAATGACCATTTTTAGCCATTTTTTGATAAATCCTTATAGGAATGGGGATCTGGACTTTGTTTAAATGTAATATTAAACATATTTAGAAGTCTTTGATTTAAGGGAAATAACAGGTAAATTTTAATGAAAAGGCCATTATTAGCCATTTATTGATAAATCCTTATAGGAATGGGACTCTGGACTTTGTTTAAATGTAATATTAAACATATTTAGAAGTCTTTATTTTTAGGGAAATAACAGGTAACTTTAAATGTAATGGCCATTTTTAGCCATTTTTTAATAAATCCTTATAGGAATGGGCTCTGGACTTTGTTTAAATGTAATATTAAACATATTTAGAAGTCTTTGATTTAAGGGAAATAACAGGTAACTTTATATGAAAAGGGCCATTTTTAGCCATTTATTGATAAATCCTTATAGGAATGGGCTCTGGACTTTGTTTAAATGTAATATTAAACATATTTAGAAGTCTTTGATTTAAGGGAAATAACAGGTAACTTTAAATGTAAAGGCCATTTTTAGCCATTTTTTGATAAAAGATCTTTAGAGGAAAAGAGCTCTGAAAAATTCTCAACAGGATGTTAAGAGTTAAAGCAATTCACAATCCATGTAGCAACTGGAGAAAACTTACAATCCAAAATTAAAAATCCTTGAAAAAAACCCATAATAAATCTGACCATTCCTCAAAATTTACCACTTGGCATTCCCTAACACTATGGCATTAAATAACCCATGATGGTTGATATGCCATTAAACACAGAAACAAAACCTAACCAAACAATTTGTTCCTGACAAACAATTATAATGTTCATCTTAAAGGATGAAAAATAAAAAGATGAGGAAACCAACAGAAATTTTTTTTAATAAACCAACTAACAATTGAGATAACAAGATGTCATATTATTAAGAATGATGACAAAAATCAAGATTCCCCTGGGATGGATTTTCTTTTTCTTTTTCTATTTCTTTCTTTCTGTCTTTACTTCTTAACTTTCTTTACATTTAATATTAAAGTTTGTCTTTATTCATTTATTTATTTATTTATTTCCTTCTGTCTTTCTAATTAACTTTCTTTACTTTTAATATTCAGGGTTGTCTTTCTTTTTATATTTCTTTTTTTCTGTCTTTCCTTCTTTGTTTCCTTCCTTTCCTTTCTTCATTCTATCTGTCTTTCTTTCTTGTTATTTTTCTTTACTTTTAATATTCTACACTGTATTTCTTCTTCTCTTGATTTCTTCTGTCTTTACTTCTTAACTTTCTTTACATTAATATTAAAGTTTGTCTTTATTCATTTATTTATTATTTATTTCCTTCTGTCTTTCTAATTAACTTTCTTTACTTTTAATATTCAGGGTTGTCTTTCTTTTTATATTTCTTTTTTTCTGTCTTTCTTCTTTGTTTCCTTCCTTTCCTTTCTTCATTCTATCTGTCTTTCTTCTTGTTATTTTTCTTTACTTTTAATATTCTACACTGTATTCCTTCTTTCTTTGTTTTTCTTTCTGTCTTACTTCTTAACTTTCTTTACATTTAATATTAAAGTTTGTCTTTATTTATTTTTTTTTCTTTCCTTCTGTCTTTCTAATTAACTTTCTTTATTTTTAATATCAGAGTTGTCTTTCTTTTATATTCTTTTTTTTCTGTCTTCCTTTTGTTTCCTTCCTTCCTTTCTTCATTCTATCTGTCTTTCTTTTTGTTATTTTTCTTTACTTTTAATATTCTACACTGTATTTCCTTCTTTCTTTTTGTATTTCTTTCTTTCTGTCTTTACTTCTTAAACTTTCTTTACATTTAATATTAAAGTTTGTCTTTATTTATTTATTTTTTCTTTCCTTCTGTCTTTCTAATTAACTTTCTTTATTTTTAATATTCAGAGTTGTCTTTCTTTTTATATTTCTTTTTTTCTGTCTTTCCTTCTTTGTTTCCTTCCTTTCCTTTCTTCATTCTATCTGTCTTTCTTTCTTGTTATTTTTCTTTACTTTTAATATTCTACACTGTATTTCCTTCTTTCTTTCTTGATTTCTTTCTGTCTTTACTTCTTAACTTTCTTTACATTCAATATTAAAGTTTTTCTTTATTTATTTATTTATTTTTTCTTTCTTTCTGTCTTTCTAATTAACTTTCTTTATTTTTAATATTCAGGGTTGTCTTTTTTTATATTTCTTTTTTTCTGTCTTTCCTTCTTTGTTTCCTCCCTTTCCTTTCTTCATTCTATCTGTCTTTCTTGTTATTTTCTTTACTTTTGATATTCTACACTGTCTTCTTCTTTCTTTTTCTTCTTTTGGATATTCAGGGAGTCTTCCACTTTTTCCTTCTTTCTTTCTTTCTTTCTTTCTTTCTTTCTCTCTTTACTTCTTAACTTTCTTTACATTTAATATTAAAGTTTGTCTTTATGTATTTATTTTTTCTTTCTTCTGTCTTTCTAATTAACTTTCTTTATTTTTAATATTCAGGGTTGTCTTTCTTTTTATATTTCTTTTTTCTGTCTTTCCTTCTTTGTTTCCTTCCTTTCCTTCATTCATTCTATCTGTCTTTCTTTCTTGTTATTTTCTTTACTTTTAATATTCTACACTGTATTTCCTCTTCTTTTTGTATTTCTTTCTTTCTGTCTTTACTTCTTAAACTTTCTTTACATTTAATATTAAATTTTGTCTTTATTTATTTATTTTTTCTTTCCTTCTGTCTTTCTAATTAACTTTCTTTATTTTTAATATTCAGGGTTGTTTTTCTTTCTATATTTCTTTTTTTCTGTCTTTCCTTCTTTGTTTCCTTCTTTTCCTTCCTTCATTCTATCTGTCTTTGTTATTTTCTTTACTTTTGATATTCTACACTGTCTTTCCTTCTTTCTTTTCTTTCTTTTGGATATTTCAGGGAGTCTTCCACTTTTTCTTTCTTTCTTTCTTTCTTTCTTTCTTTCTCTCTTTACTTCTTAACTTTCTTTACATTTAATATTAAAGTTTGTCTTTATTCATTTATTTATTTATTTATTTCCTTCTGTCTTTCTAATTAACTTTCTTTACTTTTAATATTCAGGGTTGTCTTTCTTTTATATTTCTTTTTTTCTGTCTTTCCTTCTTTGTTTCCTTCCTTCATTCTATCTGTCTTTCTTTCTTGTTATTTTCTTTACTTTTAATATTCTACACTGTCTTTCCTTCTTTCTTTTTCTTTCTTTGGAGTCTTTCCACTTTTCCTTCTTTCTTTCTTTCTTTCTTCTTTCTGTTTTACTTCTTAAACTTTCTTTACATTTAATATTAAATTTTGTCTTTATTTATTTATTTTTTCTTTCCTTCTGTCTTTCTAATTAACTTTCTTTATTTTTAATATTCAGGGTTGTCTTTCTTTTTATATTTCTTTTTTTCTGTCTTTCCTTCTTTGTTTCCTCCCTTTCCTTTCTTCATTCTATCTGTCTTTCTTTGTTATTTTTCTTTACTTTTGATATTCTACACTGTCTTTCCTTCTTTCTTTTTCTTTCTTTTGGATATTTCAGGGAGTCTTCCACTTTTTCCTTCTTTCTTTTTGTATTTCTTTCTTTCTGTCTTTACTTCTTTGTTTCCTTCCTTTCCTTCCTTCATTCATTCTATCTGTCTTTCTTTCTTCTTATTTTTCTTTACTTTTAATATTCTACACCATCTTTCCTTCTTTCTTTCTTGATTTCTTTCTGTCTTTACTTCTTAACTTTCTTTACATTCAATATTAAAGTTTCTCTTTATTTATTTATTTTTTCTTTCTTTCTGTCTTTCTAATTAACTTTCTTTATTTTTAATATTCAGGGTTGTCTTTCTTTCTTTATATTTCTTTCTTTTGTCTTTCCTTCTTTGTTTCCTTCCTTTCCTTTCTTCATTCTATCTGTCTTTCTTTCTTGTTATTTTTCTTTACTTTTAATATTCTACACTGTATTTCCTTTTCTTTTTCTTTCTTTTTCTTTCTTTTTCTTTCTTTTTTCGTTTCTTTCTTTTGGATATTTCAGGGAGTCTTCCACTTTTTCCTTCTTTCTTTCTTGATTTCTTTCTTTCTGTCTTTACTTCTTAAACTTTCTTTACATTTAATATTAAAATTTCTTTCTTTCTTCTTCTTTCTTTCTTTCTTTCTTTCTTTCTTTCTTTTGTCTTTCTTATTAACTTTCTTTACTTTTAATATTCAGGATTGTTTTTCTTTCTTTCTATATTTCTTTTTTTCTGTCATTCCTTATTTGTTTCCTTCCTTCATTCTGTCTTTCTTTCTTGTTATTTTTCTTTACTTTTGATATTCTACACTGTCTTTCCTTCTTTCGTTTTCTTTCTTTTGGATATTTCAGGGAGTCTTCCACTTTTCCTTCTTTCTTTCTTTTTTCTTTCCGTCTGTCTTTACTTCTTAAACTTTCTTACATTTAATATTAAAATTGTCTTTCTTTCTTTCTTTCTTCTTTTTTCTTTTGTCTTTTTATTAACTTCTTTACTTAATATTCAGGATTGTTTTCTTTCTTTATATTTCTTTTTTCGTCTTTCCTTCTTTGTTTCCTTCCTTCCTTCATTCATTCTATCTGTCTTTCTTCTTGTTATTTTTCTTTACTTTAATATTCTACACTGTCTTTCCTTCTTTCGTTTTCTTTCTTTTGGATATTTCAGGGAGTCTTCCACTTTTTCCTTCTTTCTTTCTTTCTTTCTTTCTGTCTTTCCTTCTTTGTTCCTCCCTTTCCTTCATTCATTCTATCTGTCTTTCTTCTTGTTATTTTTCTTACTTTTGGATATTCAAGGAGTCTTCCTTTTTTTTTATCTTTTTTCATTCTTTCTATCTTGTAATTTTTCTTTACTTTTGATATTCTACACTGTCTTTCCTTCTTTCTTTCTGTTTTTCTTCTTCCTTTTGGATATTTCAAGGAGTCTTTCACTTTTTCTTTCTTTCTTGTAATTTTCTTTTACGTTTATATTCCAAGTCATCTTTCTTTTCTTTCTTTTCTTGTTTACTGTTGATCTCTCTACAGTCTATAATTTGCAATATATAAGTAAAAAAGTAAATGCTGCAAGACTTTATAAAACACTCTGTATTTGTAATATATAAGTAAAGAAATGAACTTACCCGTGTCCTGACATGACAGCAACACAGGACATTATCACTACCAACCAACTTGAAAGACATTTTGCCATACAAACAAACCATTGAAGGTTTCCATCTTTGGAACATTACTTAGTAAACACTTTCTGAAAAAAAACCAGAAAACAAGAAAAAAGTTTGTTAGTTTGAAAAACAAAAACAAAAAAAACAAAACATTTTGCTATATAAACAAACAGAAGAATATAATATGCATTTACTTAAAAGTTAAGAACCATTCATCTTATCATTTAATTATATATATATATATAATATATATATATTGGAAGAATCTAGCATCGGATCGGAAGGAATGACGTAAGACCCGTTTCGCTAAACTAAAGAGCTTTGAACAAAATAGACTGAAGCATAGAGA
>CM042173.1:38568616-38628616 GCA_023376005.1 Doryteuthis pealeii | reverse complement strand
GCGAGGTTTAGCTTACACGCCAGAAACGGTGAATCTTATATATATAATGATATATATATATATATTATTATAGTTAACTATCTATCTAAAGAAATAGTCGATGTGCAAATGTATTTAGTTACCCCCCGCTCAACACACACACACACAACATTCCCTGCCTCCACCTTTCCTATTCTTGCAGCAAATATCTTTAATTAAGATGGTCTGATGGAGTTGCATTTGCAAGAAGGAATGGCCGAGACGATGCTNTATCAAACCCAGGATATTGTTTCAAAGATTAATAAACATAGAAAGATTTTTTAAGAAAGAGGAAATTGACCAAATTCCCTCAAATATCAAATACAACAGAATACTATCAAGACAAAATCTTTTTTTTTTAATTTTAAAAAAATCTTATTTTTAATAATCAAACACAATTAAGAAAAAAATAAAATAAATTAAAATCCAAGAAAAAGTATTCATTAACTTTCTAAATTAACTTTTTTGTATTTTCTAATGTAATTTTTCTCAAATTCATAAAATTTCTATAATTTGAGTTGAATTTCAAAACAAAAGCCCAGGACTCTGTGACGCCAGTAATTTTTACACTCCACCCCTCAGTCTCCCCTCCCATAACACAACCACTCTCTCCTCTCTCTCTCTCTCTCTCACTCTCTACCCTCTCTCTCTCTCTCTCTCTCCTCTCTCTCTCTCTCTCTCTCTCTCTCTCTCTCTCTTAACACCCTCTGACTCTTTTTATACCTCCACTTTCTCTTTACACCCCCCACTCTCTCTTTACAAACACCCTCTTGAACTATCTCACCCCCCCTCTCATTCTCTCTTCACTGTCCCCTCTTTACACCACCATACACCACTCCCACCCCCTCTCATTTCTCTCTCACCCTCACCCCTTCTCACTCTCTTCTTCATACCCATCCCACTTCACTTTTCACACCACACCCTCTCTCTCACTATCTCTTCACACCACACACCCTTCTCTCTTCACATCCACACCTTCTCACTTTTCTCTTCACCCCCTCTTTCTCTCTTCACCACTTTCCTGCTCTCTCTCTTTCAACCCCCCTTCCCATCCCCCAGAATTATATATGTCATTAATTGACAAACATTTTAAACCAGAGGGGAGAGTTCAATTCTCAATGAAGATGGTTCTTGAATTACAATTTCTGTCCGACAAAATGTCAGAATGAGGGAGTTTGCAAAAGGAAACGTTCATCTGGCAGCGGTATTAATCAAAGAGTTTGGGGGCGGGGGTAGGGGAGTGTCCTCTGGTCACAGTGAAAAAAGAGAAGGATGATAGAAGAGATACAGGGATCCCTCAAAAAGAATTCACACCCACTCTCATGGAATCAAGTACAACCAGAAGGAAAAGATGCTGACGTGGAGACATGTTATGTACAGATTATGTATATATATACATACATATTTTGGGGAGAATATGTGCTTAATTGAAGTCGTATCTAATTTTGAAAGTTAACTACATTAATAATTAATTAATTAAGGCGGGCACTATACCTATTTGAATGTAAGGCTAAAAAAAATTCAGAAAAAATCAATCTCTGATATGTACATTTCGGTGCGAGCCTATTAAGGTTGGTGCTAGGGTTACGGTCCTCACCTATCAGCTTGACAGTCGGGTTTCGAATCACACACACAGGCGGCTCTTCCTATCTATAGCTCTGCTGATGAGGCCTAATAGGCTGAAATGTACATACAGAGATTGAGTTTTCTCGATTTGTTTAGCCTTACATTTAAATAGGTATGCCTGCACACTAATTAATTAATTATTAATGATAACTTTCAAAATTTAGGTACGACTTCAATTAAGCACATATTCACCCAAAAATTGTCGGCTAAAAAAAGCCATATCATAAACACATCACTTGTGTATTTACTTCTCATACATACATATGTAATATAGGTAAAATTGAAAAAACACAGGTTTCAAATGAAACCACTGTATCCCAGCTGTTAATAAATTTCACAACTATTCTCGAAGAGCGCTAATTTTCCATTCAAAACATTTTTAAACAAACTGATCAGCAAAAACTATCACAGTCTCCTTATTATTCTGTGATAAATTTTTACTTTTCCTTATATCAACAAAGGCCCTGAAGAAGATCTACTTTAACAGATTGAAACACTGCAGCATTGGCTGAATAAATATCACTAATTTTATTGAACCTTGTTTTTTTCCAATTTTTTTCACTATATTACCATACCGTTGGATTCACTTCCATTTTTTCTCTTCACACCACACACACATATATATATATATATATATATTATATATATATATATATATATATGGAAATATGGTGAGAAATTAATCCGACAATATGAGAAGAAAATATTTAAAACAGATAACAAACACAGGATGTTAATTGAATCACGGAAACAATTTTATGTCAATAGTGTCGTGTATATTATACAGGACACTATCGAAGAACCTATTAAAACATGATTTAAGAACATAGTGATGTCAGTGAACTAATATTGTTCGCAATAGCGGTTTGTACGATCTAACCTACTTAATAATATATTGAGCGAGAAAGAAGAAGAGTAAGTAAGATGTGTGAAAGATATAGAGTTAAAACTGACAAATGCGCGTTTGGGACGAATATATATAAATATATATAGAAGAGAAGAGAGAAGAAAGGAGAGAGAGAGAGAGAGAGAAGAGAGAGCAGAGAGAGAGATAGAGAGAAGAGAGAGAGAAGAGAGAAAGGAGAAGAAGAGAGAGAAGAGAGAGAGAGGGAGAGAAAGAGAGAAGAGAGAACGAAGAGAGAACAGAGAGAGAGAAAAGAAGAGGAGAGAGAGGGAGAGAGAACAGAGAAGAGAGAGAGATGAGAGAGAGAGAGAGTAAGAGAGAGAGAGAGAACGAGAGAGAGAGGAGACGAGAAAAGAGAGAGAGAGAGGAGAGAAACGAGAGAAGAGAAAAGAGAAGAGCGAAGAGAAGGAGAGAGAGAAGAGAGGAGAGGAGAACGAAGAAAGAGTGAGGACGGAGAAGAGAGAAAGAGAACGAGAGAAGAGAGAGAAGAGAGAGAGAGGAGAGAGAGAGAGGAAAGAGAGAAGAGAGAGAGAAGAGAAAGAGAGAGAGAAAGAGAGAGAAGAGAAGAAGGAAGAGAAGAGAGAGAGAGAAGAGGAGAAGAGGAGAGAAAGAGAAGAAAGGAGAAGAGAGAAGAGAAGAGAAGACGAGACGAGAGAGAGAGAGAAGAGAGAGAAGAGAGAGAGAGAGAGAAGATGAGAGAAGAGAAGAGACGAGGAGAGAGAGAGTATATATATATAATATATATATATATACACACCAAAGACATGCAAGTTATTCAAAGGCCATTGTAGGTGTATCTGTTTGGGTTTATAGCCTACATACTTACCGTTCTGTAATCTTTGGGGGAATTTGATAAGACTTTATCAAGAGGAGAATTACAAAAGAGCAAAAAGGAAATTCTCTTTAAAATGACCTATTACCTTTCAGTATGTGACATTGATAATTCAGAGTCAGCTAAATAAATTGAAAACAGGAAAACATTTTTGACACATTTACGAATTATCTTCTTCCCAATTTTGAAAGATTTTTTCTTAGAAATCACAAAAAAACACAAAACAACAAACAAAACAAAAAACAGTACTGGTGTTAGGAAAAAGAAAAAAGCCGAGAGATATCAAGCCTTTAATTTTTGATATCGCTATTAGCGCTAAGTGAACAGAATATGACACCATCCAGGATTTGAAACCATCCCATATAGTCGCTTGTGGAGGGCATTGCCTCTCCACTTCTATAGTGCCCTGGTCAATTATAACCAAGCCTTCTGGCTATTTATTCACTTAGTGTTTTTTTTGTATATATATATATATTATATATATGAGGAAGAATGAATAAAGAAAAGAAAGAACACAATGGATAATAAAAGATGAATTTACATTCAATATCACTTACACATGTGTTATCGGTTCAGTTCATCTGTGTGAAAAATTACGCACACAGAGAGATTCGACCTTCATCAGAGTGAAATTTTATTTGAATGAAATATAAAAAATTCAAAATAAAATTTCACTCTGATGAAGGTCGAATCTTCTCTGTGTACGAAATAATTCACACAGATGAACTGACCGAAAACACATGTGTAAGTGATATTGATTAAAATTCATCTTTTATTATCATTCTGTTCTTTCTTTTCTTTATTCATTCCTTCCTCATATTGTCGGATTCATTTCCAATTTCCATTTTTACATATAATATATATAATATATATATATATATATAAAATTGGTTTTTGAGTGACGTATTGTCGATATCAGATGAACACTCAGGAGTCTATCACTTTTTCTGTTGGTGTGTGCTACACCTACTACAGCTCCCAGATACTGCTTTACCACACAGATAAGATTACCCAAGCTGTCTCCTATCTTAAAAGACCATTTCTCATGTGCGTTTGGTTTGATCTGGGTTTTATAAAATAAAATATGAGCTCTAACTAAAGCAACTAAGTCTTGTGTTCGGTCAATCAAGAACTAAGCAACAGACACAGGAAAAGAAATCAACAGGAAGCCCAACAGTCTATATTTGCAATATATAAGTAAAAAGTAAAGCTGCAAGACTTTTATAAACACTCTGTATTTGTAATATATAAGTAAAGAAATGAACTTACCCGTGTCCTGACATGACAGCAAACACAGGACATTATCACTACCAACCAACTTGAAAGACATTTTGCCATACAAACAAACCATTGAAGGTTTCCATCTTTGGAACATAACTTAGTAAACACTTTCTGAAAAAAAACCAGAAAACAAGAAAAAAGTTTGTTATTTGAAAAACAAAAACAAAAAAAAACAAAACATTTTGCTATATAAACAAACAGAAGAATATAAATATGCATTTACTTAAAAGTTAAGAACCATTCATCTTATCATTAATTAATATTATATATATAATATATATATATATATTGGAAGAGATCTAGCATCGGATCGGAAGGAATGACGTAAGACCCGTTTCGCTAAAACTAAAGAGCTTTGAACAAAATAGACTGAAGCATAGAGATCGGCTTCACATAACTTTAAAAGAAAAAACATTAACTCCTGCCTCGGATCATTTCGTTTGTCAGTGTGCTTCATGGCTCGCAGCAGGGCTGGGCTGCTGTCACACTCGAGGAAACATAAAATGTCTTCTTGACAGCATGCACAACATGGGAGGTATCAAATCACTCACTGCTGAGCCTCATCTATCGTTTCTCGATAGGAGAGATCCACCATATATATATATATAATTGTATTGTATTGGCATTTCAGTCTCGGAAGACTATAATAAAGTTTTTTGTGCCCCTGAAGTTACAGCGCCTCCTGGCTGGACTGTGAAGTCCGATGTTTGAAAAACATTCTCGACCACAAATGTCGCATTTGAAGGCTGTCCCTGAAAATGTTGATGTTCCGGTGCTTTGTTACCACTGCTTTCTTCTAGACCTCATGTTCCTTAATCTTACGACCGTAATCATCTTGCAACACCCCTGGTTAAAAATGCGACCGTCCAAATAAGTGTTGTCACCTCAGCTAATAAGGACGATTCCGTTTATTAGAAAGAAAGGGGGAAAAATACATACTACACAGAAAAAAAGAAAGGAAGAAAAAAGAAAGAAAGAATAAAAGAAAGAGAAAGATAGAGGCGGGGGTGAGCGTGTGGAAGCGATACAGCTCATCTGTTGCAATCGAACATAAAGAAAAGATGAAAAGAAGGATAAAAAAGAAAAAAAAATATATATATGTTGTTTGTCTCTCTCTCTCTCTCTCTACTATATATATATATATATATAATAAAAAGAAGGTCCGCAAAATGGATTATGTTTTTTTAAAAAGATTTTTATTATTATCTTATATATGCCGACATGTGTTTCAGATCTTCTGATATCTTCTTCAGCCATTATTAACTATTAATTCTGCCAGTAAATGTAAGATAATAATAAAAACATTTTAAAAACATAATCCATTTGTGGACCTTCTTTTTATAGAATATTTAATTTCTCCTGTTGGACCATAACAACAATTTATATATATATATATAATGTTCTGATAAACGACACAGATAATTCAAGTCTGAGGAGTTTTTTTTATGGTCCTTTCAATTTCCTAGCAATCTTTTTCGTGTTTGGGTGGAGAAGTTGTAATAGTCCACCAAATCCTTGGTTTTTTTTCGAGCGCTTTCGGCTGGTTTATCAGCCATCATCAGGTGGGGAAACGATGTTTAAAACCTACCTTAAACAAAATAAACTTTCAAACCAGTAAACACGTCCTCCAATGCTTATAAAAAATCCCACTCTAACCATTCCCTCCCTTCCTCACAATTCTGTATCCCCCTCAAAAACCCATTAATCCATTGTTTCGTACTAACTACTACCACCACTCTTAAGCTACTACTCGTTCTTTCTATAAAAACGAGGCACTTGAAAACTTAACATCGTTTTCCCACCTGATGATGGCTGATAAACCAGCCCGAAAGCGCTCGAAAAAAACAAGGATTTCGTGGACTATACAACTTCTCCATCCAAACACGAAAAAGATCGCTAGGAAAATTGAAAGGACCATAAAAAAACTCCTCAGACTTGAATTGTCTGTGGCGTTTAACAGAACATGTCTAAAAGAAAAAATGCTGCCGCGAATATACATATAATATATATATATATATATAAATATATATATATATATATGTTGTGAGAATTTTTGCTTATAAGGTGTGTTCAAAAATCCACAAGGTTAATTCCATCTGTGGCCCAGGAGGTAGAATCCTCTGATTCTGCATGCTGGGTTCCTGGTTTCAATTTGTCAGGGGGAAATCATATGGTATACACCGCTGATGAGGACTTAATAAAGTTGAAAACAGCTGTACGGTGTTCCACATCGCACACCTTATTTGCCGAGGTTACTTATCATGATTATTTTCAATAATTATCGAATTTTATATGATTACACATTGTAATTGCCTTCAAAAAATATAAACAAATAATATACTTACTTAACAATGTTACAAAAAAGCAAATTTTCAAATTATATACATATATATATTATGGGCTCTCTCGTCGATTTTCGACGCATGAGGGTTCACACACACAATGAACACCCAACAGTGATTTTGTTTATATGGTGAAGGCTTGTGTTGGACCATCCACACTTTTTGGCACAATCGATAGGAAAGAATTGGTGCATCATAGGGTTGCCCACAAACCCAATCAACGACCGACCTCAGGAATTTTGAATTTAGAGTTATCCCTCTCCTAGACCTGGTTACCTACCCAAGGCTGAAGGGCCATCTGCCCCCTACTATTAAACCCATAGCTAGAGGAATTTTTGAATTCAGAGTTTATCCCTCTCCTAGACTGGTTACCTACCCAAGGCTGAAGGGCCCAGTCTGCCCTACTATTTAACCATAGCTAGAGAATTTTGAATTCAGATTATCCCTCTCCTAGACTGGTTACCTACCCAAGGCTGAAGGCCCAGTCTGCCCTACTTTTAACCCATAGCTGGAGGGAGATACATATATATATATATATATATATATAATATATAACTTTAAAAAAAAATATTCTGATTCTTTCTGAAGACTTTGTGCTATGCTGTTGGGCAAGGCATGAATCTATCAAACCTATTAAAATATTGACTTTGTGTCACATCCTGCTCTTTAGAAGAGGGTTTGGGTAAATACACATAATAAAAAGAAACTTTTAAAAAAGTTTCTATAATCTTGTTGCTGATGAGACAAATAGGTGAACGATCTTCATCGAGATTTCTCGAAGAACCGAGTTTATTTTCAGTCGGCAGACAAGAGAAGTCATTCGTGCTAAATATGAAACAGCAAAATCGCAGAATAAAATAAAGAGGAATCGTACAGACAGTGCTAAAAAGTGCACTAATAAAAGAAGAAAAATATATATATAATATATATATATATCGACACTTCCTTTATCTATTATTTAAAGAGAAATTTCTGATGTTGCCATGCGCTAAAAAATATAAAAAACAGTCTCCTCATAAAATGAAGATTGAAGATGAAGAAGAATTATTTGCATCATTATGTCGATATATAGAGATGTCGAAAAAACAGAAAAGCAAGAAATTAGTTCCTGGCTTCGGTTCAGCTTTTATCAACACAGCATGATGGGATACCATGGGATAAATTTACTGAATTATTATGTCAGTAGAGATATCAGATAGTGAACACACACACACACACACACAGATATATATATATATATATATATAATATATATGTAAAATAGGAAAAAGAGAATTGAATCCGACAATATGTAGGAACAATGAGTAAAGAAAAGAAAAGAAGATCTTATATATAATGGAGATTGTGAGGTTTGTCTATCTGATAACCGAAAGAACTATATTACTATTACAAGCACATTCCTTTAGTTATTTACATCATATTCTCCTATGATTTTATTTTTATTAAACCTCAATTATTAATAAAATGTTGTTTACATTACTTACACTGTTGACCATATCTACGTACTTATAATAACATGCAATTGTATTAGTATATACAACAAATAGAGGTTTACAGTATGAAGGGAAGGCTAATTTGCATATTGATCTTAAAAATTGATTTTAATAAATATATGTGCCTAGTATTATTGATTTCTAATTTTGGTTTTATCTTATTGAATATGAGCCAAAAATCTCTCAATAAATCTAAAAGAATCCTTAACAAGAAGAAATATAACTGTAATATTATCTCTTACTTCCTAGTTTAACTAAACAGTAATTAAGGAAAATTTACCAGATGAAAGACAGGACGAGTAACGCGAAATGATGAAGAGTAGTTTCAAGATTGTTCGTTAATTTTAATCATACCCCATAAAATGATGTTCGAGAGAGTTAAAAAATCCCAAATTTTTTATCTACATTCTTATCAGTTTTCATTAGCCTTTCTAATTTAATATCATATTTTATTATAAAAAAATTTAACTTAAAATACTTGCACCCGGAGGGTGCATATATTGTAGTGATAAAAATGAATTTAATCAATCACTTACACATTGTGCTTTCTAAAAGTGCCAGATTTATTTGTGCTGAAAATATTCGACACATACAAGAACGACCTTCATCAGAGATGTGAACATTTATTTTTTTGAAAATTACTTGAAAAAAATAAATATTCACTCTGATGAAGGTCGATTCTGATATGATGTGCGAAATATTTTCACACACACAAAACTGACCGAAACAAATGTGTAAAGTGATTGCATTAAATTCATTTTATCCATTTACTTTTCTTTTCTTTACTCATTTTCCTCAAATATATATATATATATATAATATATATATATATATATATAAAGGGTTTTTTTTTTTAGTATCTTCACATCAGATCCTCACTTTCTGCACAGATTCCTGTGCTACTCATACGCTGATATAGGAGATCAGCGTGCGTAGGGCCCAGTTTCCCATGCCATCAGGAATGACGCACCTTGGTATTGACAAAGACCTGTTCCTAGTCGGATAAATTGTCATATTATTGATATGTATATATATATATATATAATAACATGTAAATTATATAATTGTTATATCTAATGATATATTGTGCATCAACAACTCGACACATGTTAATTCTAATGACCTAATAATTATTATATACATAACGTTATAAGTATCATATAGTACGGATAAAACTGTGAAGCATGTGTGTGAATTGCGGTTGTAGTGTTTCGACTTATACCACTGATGTATGTCATCTAAAATATATATATATATATAGTATATAGCTCAGCTCCGGATAGAGCGTTCGGCTGAGCCCCAAAACCACAAATGGGTTTCCTAGTTCGATACCGGCCTTTTGCCAACTTCAACGTATGTGTAGCCACAGGGATCTTGGGCGGTAAAGTAAGGAGCTGATGTTAGGCCCTGATGCTCCAACCTCAGACACAAAAAACAATTCCCTCGGTCTAGCGCTAGTGAAAAGAGGGAGTTAGATACCTCGCTGATTGGCTGATACCGACATTAGGCCACGAGCCAGTCACAAACTATTATGTTTTTCTTGATACGACGTTCGTCATGTAGTGAGTATCACATAGTAAGCATGCATGGTGGCGCTTGAGTATTAAGGGAAGATTAATGGAGGTCTTCAAACGTTTAGGTGATTTCGAGGTTCTATAACACCCTGAGAGAGGTAAAAATCCGAGGCAAATTAGTGCCGTGTAAACTAAAGTACCAACATCTATTATGTTTTTTGATAGAGTTCGATGAGAGATCCACAATTAGTAAAAGATTGGATGTGAGCGGGGCTGAGTATTAAGGAGTATGTGGGCTTCAAATTTGCCCAAAATCCATTTCTTCAGTCCATTATAAGACACTACGTATTTGCATGAAAGTGTACTGTTATCGATTTATTGTTTTCTTTCTCATGGAATTCTATGCCAGAATTACTGAGGTTGAAAAACCTGAGTGACATTAGGATTTTCGGTGATTTTTGAGGCTCTATAACCCCCCTGAGAGAGGGCAAAAAAATGGCAAAACTGTACCACAATCATAACCACTATCAGCCAGGAACCCCAGCGTCGCCACCTGTCATACCTGATCACTCTGACTCAGACGACAACTACCTCTCTCACAACCACGAGCGACTCTTTTTCACAGTGCGTACATTCATCTCCTGAACCCTGCTGGTCCTATTGAGAACGAACGGCGACAGCCCTCACACTATACCACCCCCCATGCTACAATGGCACGTCGTCAACGCGCCATTACAAGCGGCAAGCTCGCTCGTTGCCAACCAATGACTCGTCCTCGCCCTCATGATACTTATGCCTGCTCCCCGCTGGCCCCTCAATCTGCCCCCGACTCAGCGCCCCCCACCCTTTGACATAACGTCCCGCACCAGCACCACCTACCATCATTTACCGCCGCTGCACCCTCCGCACAAATCCTACTCCCATCCCGCAGGCAAGGGGGTCCTTACGCATTGTAAGCAACAACCCTGACGTCAGAACAATCCCACGCAGCCCTCGATTCAGGACGCAACGCACTAGCCCTTTCATCTTCGACCCTCAGGCCGATTGCATCCTGCCAGTCGCATCTAGCATGACACCCGGAGGCCTCACCCAACACGACCATCCTCGTCACCTCACCACGCAGTCCTTCCCTGTCCGCTCAGTGTACCATGCACTCCCTAGCGCAACACACACGCAGTCTACACATCCAGCCCCGGACCTCCCTCGAGTATCCCTATAGTCCACCCGCTGAGTGCCTTCGATACCTCACACCTCAGCCTGTCCCTACTCACTCGACTCAGACAATCGCGCCGATACGACCAGCACCGTAGTTTACCAGATACACGTCCGACTAAACAGTGATCTCTACCCCGTAACACGATCATCAAGCAGCCATCCTCCATCGCAACTGATCGTCCTATCCACGATCTTACACCTATCCACACGGCACTCGGCACCCTCACATCCCTCATCTCAAACCCGATCCCACCTCCGCCCACTGCCCGCTACTACCATACCTAACCCGCCTGGCTCCACCCGCACGCGATTCTCTATTCTCCGTAATCAGACAGCTCGCTCTCGCATCCGACACAGGTATCCTGACGTTCCTTATCCGAACCCGACACGCGCAGGGCGCACCTATTCCTACTCATGAGTCGACGTGAGTATGACGTAACGCTTCCTAATATCCTCGCGTAACGTGACACTCTCACGACCGGACCGAATCCACACGTTATCCAAACGCACTGCGACATTCCCATGCTATACGCCACCGATTCGGAATGCATCCTTCAGCGATCCTGAACGACGATTCAAATCCATCCGCGCATCCATTCGGCAACGCTCCACGCCTCGTCAATATACGCACTAACATGCTCGAGTCAATCATCTCAGTATCCGTAAACTACCAGCCAAAAAAACACGCAACGGCACACCAACATCTTCCCCGTCTCTACGAAACCCACCAGCGATCCGAAGGACTGCCGACGACCACCCACTCCCACGCCTCCTATACTGACATCCGACTATCTCGAACAACGGAGAATCCTGCTTCCGATCACCACCTGCTCACGTCTACATCGATCCGGCATCCGCACAACCCAATATTGCTCGGCTAGCCTACCCGCTAAGCGTCTCCACTTCCGCTGAGATCCCGACCCAATTCAAACGTCTCCGCAGACCGACCCTCTCCGAACAGGAGAGATCAACAAAATGACAACTTCCAGCACGCCACATAGCCCCGACCCACGTACCGGGCTTCTAAAGGGTTTGCCCAAAATGCCATTTGACCTCACATCACGGCCATCTATTAAAGGATCTCATACGTATTTCTGATGGAAATAGTAGTTACCAGATTATCAGCACTCTTTAATTTGTTTCCTCTCTGTGATAGTCCCTACATATGCTCGCCCAGAAATTTAACCCAGCTCCGATGCCGACCGTGCTGACAAGAAAACTGCGCTTGTAGTGACATTTCAGCGAACTCGCCTATTCCTAGGATCATTCTTGCAGGTGCCCATCATGTCATAACCCTACACTCCAGCTACCACTATCGCACACCCGCTGCATACGGAAGATACCGCACACCGCAAACTCAGAGTAGCCCGACTACCACCTACACCATCGCCGCCGACGCGTCGAGAGGAAAAAATGGCGCCCAATACAGTTGTAAAAATCACAGTACCAAACTATTTGTTTTTTCTGATAGGGAGTTCGATGAGGAGTTGATCACATTAGTAAAAGATGGATGGTGGCGCTTGAAGTATTAAGGGGAGATTACTGGGTCTTCCATAGGTTTTAGTGATTTTCGAGGTCTATACACCCTGAGATGAGGGCAAAATGGCAAATTGTCCAGACGCACCTAAGTTAAAAAATAAAGTACCAAACTATTATGTTTTCTGATTAGAGTTCGATGAGGAGTATCACGTAGTAAAAATGGATGGTGGCGCTTGAGTATTAAGGGAGGATATGGGGCTTCAAAGGTTTTTGCCAAAATGCCATTTTTCAGCCATTATATAGGACTACGTATTTTGATGAAAGTGTACGTTTATCGATTTTATGTTTTTTCTCATGGATTCTAATGCCCAGATTTACTGGATGGCGAAAACCTGCGTAGAATTAGGGTTTTAGGTGATTTTCGAGGGCTCTATAAACCCCCCTGAGAGAGGCAAAAAAATCGGCAAATTGTGCTTGTAAAAATCAAAGGTACCAAAACTATTATGTTTTTTCTGATAGAGTTCGTCATGAGAGGAAGTATCACATAGTAAAGATGGATGGTGGTGCGCTGGAGTATTAAGGGAGATATGCGGGTCCTTCAAAGGTTTTAGGATATTTTCGACGTCTATAACACCCCTGACGAGAGGGCCAAAATGGCAAATTGTGTGTAAAAATAAGTACCAAACTATTATGTTTTTCTGATAGAGTTCGATTGAGCGAGCATCATAGTAAAAGATGGATGGTGGCGCTTGAGTATTAAGGGAGATATGGCGCTTTCAAAGGTTTGCCCAAAAACTGCATTTTTCAAGCCCATTATAAGACTTACGTTTTTGATGAAAGTGTACGTTATCGATTTTATGTTTTTTCTCATGGATCTCTAATGCCAGAATTACTGATGGTGAAAAACCTGGTGAATTAGGAGTTTTTACGGTGATTTTGAGTCTCTATAACCCCCCTGAGAGAGGGAAAAAATGGCAATTGTGTGTAAAAATAACAGTACAAACCTATTATGTTTTTCTGATAGAGTTCAGTATGAAGGAGTAATTCACATAGTAAAAAGATGGATTGGTGGCGCTTGAGTATTAAGGGGAGATATGGGTCTTCAAAGGTTTTAGGTGATTTCGAGTCTATAACACCCCTGAGAGAGGGCGAAAAATGGCAAATTTGTGGTAAAAATAAGTACCAAACTATTATTTTCTGATAGAGTTCGATGAGGATATTCACATAGTAAAAAGATGGATGGTGGCGCGTGGAGATTAAGGGAGATATGGGGCTTCAAAGTTTGCCCAAATGCCATTTTTCAGCCATGATAAGACTACGTATTTTGATGAAAGTGTACGTTTTTCATTTTATTGTTTTTTCTCCATGGATTCTAAAGCCCAGAATTTACTGATGGTGAAAACCTGGTGAATTAGGAGTTTTAGCTGATTTTTGAGGCTCTATAACCCCCTGGAGAGGAGGGCAAAAATGGCAAATTGTGTGTAAAAATAAAGTACCAAACGTATTATGTTTTTCTGATAGAGTTCGATGAGGGAGTATCACATAGTAAAAGATTGGGGATGGTGGCGCTGCAGATTAAAGGTGAGAGTGATGGGTCTTCAAAGGTTTTTAGGTGATTTCAGATAGCGCTCCACTACTTACACCGACCTCACCGATCCTGATGAACGTACAGAGTCTCCACAAATGGCGTACACATTGTCGCGTGTAAAAATAACAGTACCAAACTATTATGTTTTTCTGATAGAGTTCGAGCAGGAGTATCACATAGTAAAAGATGGATTGGTGGCGCTTGAGTATTAAGGGAGATATGGGTCTTTCAAAGGTTTTAGGTGATTTTCGAGGGTTTATAACACCCCTGAGAGAGGGCAAAAATGGCAATTGCTGTGTAAAAATAAAGTACCAACACTATTATTGTTTTTCTTGATAGAGTTCGATGAGGAGTATCACATAGTAAAAGCATGGATGCGTGGCGCTTGAGTATTAAGGGAGTAATATGGGGCTTCAAAGGTTTGTCCAAAAATGGCCATTTTTTCAGCCCTTATGAGAAACTACGTTATTTTGTGAAAGTGTCGTTATTCGATTTTATTGTTTTTTTTTCTCATGGATTCTTAATGGCCAGAATTTTACTGATGGTGAAAAACCTGTGAATTAGGAGTTTTTAGGTGATTTCAGGCTCTTATAACCCCCCTGAGAGGGGCAAAAATGGCAAATTGTGTGTAAAAATAAAAGTTACCAAACTATTATGTTTTTTGAATAGAGTTCGATGAGGAGTTATCACATAGTAAAAAGATGGATTGTTGCGCTTGATATTAAGGGAGACTCCATGGGGCCTTCAAAGCGTTTGCCCAAATTGCCATTTTTCAGCCATTATAAGACTCACGTATTTTGATGCAAAGTGTACGTTATCGATTTTTATTGTTCTCATGGGATTTCTAATGCCCAGGAATTTTACTGATGGTGAAAAACCTGGTGAATTTAGGAGTTTTCGGTGATTTTTGAGGCTCTATAAACCCCCCTGAGAGAGGGCAAAAATGGCAAAATTGTGTTTAAAAAATAAAGTTACCAAACTATTATGTTTTTCTGATAGAGTTCGAGAGGAGTATCACAGTAAAATATCGGGATGGTGGCGATTGTAGTATTAATGGGAGATATGTGGTCTTTCAAAGGTTTTAGTGATTTTCGAGGGTTCTATAACACCCCTGAGAGAGGTTAAAAATGGCAAATTGTTGTAAAAATAAAGTAACAAACCCACTATTATGTTTTCTGATAGAGTTTCCGATGAGGAGTAATCACATAGGTAAAAGATGGATGGTGCGCGCTTGAGTATTAAGGGAGATATAGGGGCTTCAAAGGTTTCGCCCAAAATGCCATGTTTTTCAGGCCATTATAAGACCTACGTATTTTTGGACGTGCAAAGTGTACGTATCGTTTTATTGTTTTTTCGTCATGATTTAATGCCCAGAAATTTACTGATGGTTGAAAAACCTGGGAATTAGGAGTTTAGGTGATTTTCGAGGGCTCTAAAACCCCCCTTGAGAGAGGGCAAAATGCAAATTGTGTGTAAAAATAGCGAGTACCAAACTATTTATGTTTCTGATAGAGTTCGATGAGGAAGTATCACATTTTAGTAAAAGATGGATGGTTGGCGCTTGAGTATTAAGGGAGATATGGGTCTCAAAAGTTTTAGGTGATTTTCGAGGTTCTTATAACACCCCTAGAGAGGGCAAAAATGGCAAATTGTGTGTAAAACATAAGAGTACCATCAACTATTATGTTTCTGATAGAGTTCGAATGAGGAGCTATCACATAGTACAAAAGATGCGATGGTGGCGTTGAGTATTAAGCGGGACGTATATGGGGCTCAAAAAGTTTGCCCAAATGCATTTCTTCAGCCATTATAAGACTACAGTTTATTTTTGAATGAAAGTGTACTGTTATCGATTTTTATTGTTTTTTTCATGGGCACTTCTTTAATGCCCAGAATTTTACTGATGGTGAAAAAACTGGCTGAAATTAGGAGTTTTAGGTGAATTTTTGAGGCTCTATAACCCCCTGAGAGAGGGCAAAAATTGGCAAATTGTGTGTAAAAATTAACGCCTAGTACCATATCGCACCTATTATGGTTTTTCTGATAGAGTTCGATGAGGGCAGGTATCACAATAGTCTCAAAAGATGATGGTGGCGCTTGAGTATTAAGGGAGATATGGGTCTTCAAAGGTTTTAGGTGAGATTTTTCGAGGTTCTTATAAGACACCCCTGAGAGAGGTTAAAGAATGGCAAATTGTGTGCTGTGGCTAAATAAAGTACAAACTATTATGTTTTTCTGATAGAGTTCGATGAGGAGTTATCAACATAGTAAAAGATTGGCATGGTGGGCGCTTGAGATTAAGGGAGATTATGGGGTTCTGCAAGGTTTGCCCAAAATGCCATTTTTCAGGCCATTATAAAGACTACGTATTTTTGATGAAAGTGTACGTTATCGATTTATGTTTTTTCTCATGGATTCCTTAATGCCCAGAATTTACTGCATGACGTGAAAAAACCTGGTGAATTGGAGTTTTTATGGTGATGGTCCGAGGCTCTATAAACCCCCCTGGAGATGAGGGCAAAATGGCAAATGTGTGTAAAAATGAAAGTACCAAAACTATTATGTTTTTTTCTGATTAGAGTTCGATTGAGGAGTATCACATAGTAAAGATGGCGATGTGGCGCTTGAGTATAAGGGAGATATGGGTCTTCAAATGTTTTAGGTGATTTCGAGGTTCTATTAACACCCCTTGAGAGAGGGCAAAAAATGGCCAAATTGTGTTGTAAAAATAAAGTACCAAACTATTATGTTTTTCTGATAGAGTTCGCATTGATGGAGTACACATAGTAAAAGATGGATGGTGGCGCTTGAGTATTAAGGGAGATATGGGTCTTCAAAGGTTTAGGTGATTTCGAGGTTCTAGTTAACACCCCTGAGAGAGGCCAAAAATGGCAAATTGGTGGTATAAAATAAGTACCAAACTATATGTTTTTCTGATAGAGGTCGATGAGGAGTATCACATAGTAGAAGATGGATGGTGGGCGCTTGAGTATTAAGGGAGATATGGCTTCAACCAGGTTTGCCCAAAATGCCAGTTTTTTCAGCCATTATAAGACTACGTATTTTGATTGGAAAGTGTACTTTATCGTTTTATTGTTTTTTTCTCATGATTCTAAGTGCCCAGGAAATTTACTGATGCGGAAAACCTGGTTGTTAGGAGTTTTAGTAGATTTTCGAGGCTCTATAACCCCCCTGAGAGAGGGCAAAAAAATGGCAATTGTGTGTAAATAAAGAACCAAACGTATTATGTTTTTTCTGATAGAGTTCGATGAGGGGATTCACATTTAGTAAAGCATGGATGGTGGCGCTTGAGTATTAAGGGAGATATGGGTCTTCAAAAAGCTTTTAGTGAATTTTCCGAGTTCTATACACCCCTAGAGAGGGGCAAAATGGCAAAATTGGTGTAAAAATAAATTACCAAACTATTATGTATTTTCTGATAGAGTTCGATGAGGAGTATCACATAGTAAAAGATGGTGTGGTGCTGAGTATTAAGGGATATGGGCTTCAAAGTTTTGGCCCAAAGATGCCATTTTTCAGCCATTATAAGAACTACGTATTTTGATGCAAAGTGTACGTTATCGATCTTTTATTGTTTTTTCTCATGGATTCGTTATGCCCAGAATTTTACTGAGTGGTGAAAACCTGGTGAATTAGGAATTTAGGTGATTTTTGAGGCTCTATAACCCCCCTGGAGAGGGCAAAAATGGCAAATTGGATGTGTAAAAATAAAGCTACCACAACTATTTGATGTTTTTCTGATAGAGTTCGATGAGGGGTATTCACATAGTAAAAGAGGGATCGGTGGCGCCATTGAGTATTAAGGGAGATATGGCGTCTTCAAGGGTTTAGGTGATTTTTCGAAGGTTCTTATAACACCCCTTGGAGAGAGGGCAAAAAATCGGCAATTTGTGTGTAAAAATAAAGTACCCAGACATATTATGTTTTTCTTGATGAGTTCGATGAGGGAAATCACATAGTTAAAAGATGTGATGGTGGCGCTGAGTATTAAGGGAGGATATGGGGCTTCAAAGGTTTGCCCAAAATGCCATTTTTCAGCCATTATTAAGACTACGTATTTTGATGGGGAAGTGTACGTTATCGATTTTTATTGTTTTTTTTCTCATGATTTCTAATGCCCAGGAATTTACTGATGCGTGAAAAACTGGTGAATAGGAGTTTTTAGGTGATTTTCCGAGGCTCTATAACCCCCCTGTGAGGGAGGTGCAAAAGATGGCAAATTGGTGTGTAAAATAAGGTACCAAACTATTATGGTTTTTTTGATGAGTTCAGATGAGGGTATCACATAGTAAAGATGGATGGTGGCGCTTGAGTATTAAGGGAGATATGGGTTCTTCAAAGTTAGGTGATTTTCGAGGTTCTATAACCCCTGAGAGAGGGCAAAAAATGGCAAATTGTGTTGTAAAAATCAAAGTACCAAAACTATTTATGTTTTTTCTGATAGAGTTCGATGAGGAAGATTCAATAGTAAAAGATGGATGGTGGCGCGCCGCTTGAAGTATTAAGGAGAATTATGGGGCTTCAAAGTTTGCCAAATGCCATTTTTCAGCCATTAATAAGGACTTACGTATTTTGATGAAGTGTACGTTATCGATTTTATTTGTTTTTTCTCATGGATTCTTAATGGCCCAGGAATTTACTGATTGGTCTGAAAATAAAACTGGTGATTAGGGAATTTTATGGTGATTTTTGAGGCTCTATAACCCCCTGAGAGAGGCAAAAATGGCAAAAATTGGTGTTGTAAAATAAATACAAAACTTATTATGTCCTTTTCTGATAGAGTTCGATGAGAGTATCACATAGTAAAAGATGGATGGTGGCGCTTGAGTATTTAAGGAGATATGGTCTTCCAAGGTTTTTATGGATTTTTCGGGCGTCTATAACACCCCTGAAGAGGTTTTAAAAAATGGCAAATTGTGTCTTGTAAAAATAAAGTACCAAACTATTATGTTTTTTCTGATAGAGTTACGATTAGGAGTATCACAAGTAAAAGATTGAGATGGTTGGCGCTTGGTATTAAGGGAGATATTGGGCTTTCAAATGTTTTGCCCAAAATGCATTTTCGCCATATAAGACTACGTATTTTTGATGAAGTGTACTTATCGATTTTATTTGTTTTTTTCTCATGGATTCTAATGCCCAGAATTTTAGCTGATTGGCTGACACACAACCTGGTGAATTTAGAGTTTTAGTGATTTTGAGGCTCTATAACCCCCCTGAGAAGGGCCAAAAAATTGGCAAATTGGTTGTAAAAATAAAGTACCAAACATATTATGTTTTTCCTGATAGAGTCGATGAGGAGTATCACATAGTAAAAGATGGATGGTGGCGCTTGAGTATTAAGGGAGATATGGGTCTTCAAAGGTTTTTTAGGTTGATCTTTCGAGTGTTCTATAAACACCCCTGAGAGATGGGCAAAAATGGCAAATTGTGTGTAAAAAATAAAGTTACCAAACTATTATGTTTTTCTGATAGAGTTCGCATGGGGAGTATCACATAGTAAAGATTGCATGCGATGGCGCTTGAGTATTAAGGGAGATATGGGCTTCTCAAAGGTTGCCCAAAATGCATTTTTCAGCCATTATAATGACAACGTATTTTGATGAAAGTGTACGTTATCGATTTTATTGTTTTTTCTCATGGATTTATATGCCCAGAATTTACTGATGGTGAAAACCTGGTGAATAGGAGTTTTAGTATTTTCGGGCTCTATAACCCCCCCGAGAGAGGCGCAAAAATCGGCACAATTGTGTTTGTAAAAATAAAGTTACCAACTATTATGTTCTGTCTGTAGAGTTCGTATGAGGAGTATCACATAGTTAAAAGGATGGATGGTGGCGCTTGAGTATTAAGGAGATAGGGTCTTTCAAAAGTTTTAGGTGATTTTCGAGGTCTATCAACACCCCTGAGAGAGGAGCAAAAAATGGCCAAATTGATTGTGTAAAAATAAAGTACCAACTATTATGTTTTCTGATAGAGGTTTCGATGAGGGCAGTATCACTAGATAAAAGAATGGATCGGTGGCGCTTGAGTATTAAGGGAGATATGGGCTTCAAAAGTTTTGCCCAAAATGCCGATTTTTCAGCCATTTATAAGACTACGTATTTTGATGAAAGTGTACGTTATCGATTTTATTTTTTTTCTCATGGATTCTAATGCCAGAATTTACTGATGGTTGAAAAAACCTGGTGAGATAGGGAAATTTTTAGGTGGATTTTTAGAGGCTCTACTACCCTTGAGAGAGGGCCAAAAATGGCAAATTGGTGCTAAAAATAAAGTACCAAACTATTATGTTTTTTCTGATAGAGTTCGCATGAGGAGTATCACATTAGTAAAAGTATGGATGGTGGGCTTTGAGTATTAAGGGAGATATGGGTCTTCAAGGTTTTAGGGCTGATTTTCGAGGTTCCTTATACACCCCTGAGAGAGGTTAAAAATGCGCAGAATTGATGTTGTAAAAATTAACCCAGTACCAAACTAATTATGTATTTTTCTGATAGGTACTCGATTAGGAGTATTCACATAGTACAAAGATGCAATGTGGCGCCTTGAGTATTAAGGGAGATATGCGGTCTTCAAATGTTGCCCAAAATGCCACTTTCAGCCTATATACGGACTAACCGTATTGATGAAAGTGTACGTTATCGATTTTATTGTTTTTTCTCATGGATTCTATGCCAGAAATTTTACTGATGGTTGAAAAACCTGGTGAATTAGTGAGATTTATGGTGATTTTGAGGGCTCTATTAACCCTCTGAAGAGGGCAAAAAATTGGCAAATTGTGTGTAAAATAAAGTACCAAACTATTATGTTTTTTCTGATTAAGAGTTCGATGAGGAGTATCAATAGTAAAAAGATGGATGGTTGCGCGCTTGAGTATTTTTTCTTTTTAAGGGAAAATATGCGGTCTTTAAAAGTTTTAGGTGATTTTCGAGGTTCTATAACAACACCTGAAGAGGGCAAAAAATTGCAAACTTGTGTGTAAAATAATAGTACCAAACTATTATGTTTTTCTGATAGGTTCGATTAGGCAGTATCACATCAGTAAAAGATCGGATGGTGGCGCTGAGTATTAAGGAGATATGGGGGCTTCAAATGTGCCCAAATGCCAATTTTTTCAGCATTTTATAAGACTTTACTATTTTGATGAAAGTGTACGTTATCATCTTTATTGTTTTTTCTCATGGATTCTAATGCCCAGAATTTACTGATGGTTGAAAACCTGGCTGAATTAGGAGTATTAGGTGATTTTTGAGCTCTATAACCCCCCTGGAGAGGGCCAAAAATGGCAAATTGTGTGTAAAAATTAAAGTTACCAAACTATTATGTTTTTCGATAGAGTTCCGATGAGGCAGTTATCACATAGTTAAAAGATGGATGGTGGCGCTTGAGTATTAAGGGACGATTTATGGTCTTTAAAAGTTTTAGGTATTTCCCGACCCTAAGAGTGGCAAAGGATACCTTTCTTGTGCTTCACGGCACACGTCGACAAAATGGCTCTTGACACACTGGAAAGGTTTCGTCTGCCCTTCATCCAGGGTTTTATTTTTATATTCTGCCAAGAGTCTAATCCCCCTCTTCATCATGTAAGACTGGCGAGGGGACCTGTTTATTCAGTGTCCAATCAGCAATGAAGAAGATAGCACTGGGTTACATGGTATCAAGAGGTGCACTCGGTGTAATGGTTATTGTATGTTCGTTGGATTTTACGGCATATCAACCCTTATTGGGTTATTTTATACTGAAGACGTTTTGTTTTATTCATTCTTGATGGGTGTTTGACATTTTAAAAACTCAATTTTGTTTAAAACATAGTTAGTGATTAGTGAAAGTGAAAATCATCCTTTTTGCGGTTATAGGTCTATTTCTGCCCACAGATATCTGTGTATACCTTTGGGTTACATCAGACTGCTAACTTTATTGAAAATGGTAAACAGATAATTCATGAGGATTTTAATGTACTTTTTCTGGGAATTCCTTAAAAGATATTGGGTTCAGTTCTCTCTTGTTGGGTATTTTATGCCAAAACATTTTGTTTCATTGATTCTTGATGGATATTCCTCAAAGTTTTGTATTTTAAACTCAATTTTAATTTCAATTTTTATTTAACTCAATTTTCTTATTTTTGTATCCTGCAAAGTGTCTAATCACCCTCTTTATCATGTAAGACTGGTGAGGGGACCTGTTTAGTCAGTGTCCAATCAGCAATGAAGAAGATAGCACTGGGTTACATGGTATCAAGAGGTGCACTAAGTGTAATGGTCATGTTGGATTTTACAGCATTTCAACCGTTTTGTTTTATACATCATTTTTTTAACTCATTTTTTCTATTTAACCACTAGATAAGACCCTAACAGATATTACCACCAGGTCAAAGTGGGTCGGGGAGTAATGGTGATATAGGGGTACTCTACACTCCCCTGAGTTCCTGAACTCTGAAATTTATCTTTCCATGTTATATTTATGGATGAGTGGCGTAAGATGCACAAAAACAAATTTAACCAACATATTTATTTTCAAAACATTATCAAAGGACGCAGCATTAGCAGAAATGTTTAGTGAGATTTGTGAAACTGAAGTTTGTCTTTCAAGATATCGTCAATGTTTGGTTTGGAATTGCTACATCCAATCAAGAGAATTGCTTTCAAATGTTTATCAGTCAATTTTGTTCGATGGGTTGATTCTGTAGTCATGTCCATGAGGATTTAATAAGCCTAACATGATATCTAAATTTAAATGCTATCAGAACTTCTCGCGTCGTAGTGGTAGTACCTGTTAGGGTCCCATCTATGGGTTTAATAGAAAAATGTATTTATAAAAAAGTTGTATTATCCATTAAGAATTGATTTATTTCAAAACTTTATCGGCATTAAATGACCCACTGAGGTTGATATGCCGTAAAACAAAACAAAAGCAAACCAAACAAACCAACCCTTTTGATTATATGTGTGCCTAACAAACGAAATAAAATGATGAAAGTATCGGTGGGGGGAGGGGGCAGAGTTCAAGTATCGACGTATATGTTCTCCCAACTGACAAAGTCCTCAGTCTGCAACAATCTCTCACAAAAGTACGACTCTCTTCTTAACAGCAAAACTCCTACTATCGTTCTCCCTCGGTCTGGGAGGACAGGCTCTTAAATACACAGTTTAATATGTACATCCGGGCTTCTTACTCTGGTCTGGCATTGCCCGTTTAGAACTTCAATATTCACCAGCATTTTGAGTACGCGTCAATACTGTTTACATCCGGGTTACTGCCAACAGCATTTCAGTGACGAGGGAGGTAGCAAGTTCAAATATACATGGCCACTCGCCACAATGTGCTAGAAAACAGTGACTGAGGATCTTAGTGTTGGCTATGATGTTAAACTCTATCTGATGGGATGTTCCAATTCTGGAACTCTGGGGAGTGTGGAGTACCCCTTCATCGTCATTACTCCCAGGTCCACTCTGACACGGAGTGGTATTACCTGTGTGATGGAGAACGAGAACTGCCGTATGCATTAAGGAAAAGAGCAAGACATTGTCTTGCCTGCCAGAGTCGAACCAGCGTCCTCCCGAATGCAAGAGACTTAGTCGTTGCATGGACACGAGGTTCGACACGGGTGCCTGGATGTTCGGAGGCTACTTCCATAAGTAGGTGGAATCTAAGGAGAATGACAGAATCAGAGTGGCGTGCGCATCGGCAGAGACTAAACAACGTAAGACTTTAGTTGAAACTAGTGAGAAAAGACAAAAGAATAGTGATGAACTTAGCCAGTTTGCGGCGGACTTGATTGTGAACCCTCCTCAACACAGAATTTTTTTTTTTATTCAACAAAACCTGTTAGAGTCCCATCTATGGGTTAAATAGAAAAACATTTGTTAATTAATAATGAGTTTTAAAAAAAAAGGAGTACCCATCAAGAATGAATAAAACAAAAATGCACTCGGCATCAAATTACCCATCAAGGGTTGACATGCCGTAAAATCCAACCAACCAACCAACCAACCAAATACAACTGATTTGAAAAAGATTTGTGGGTGGTTAAAATAGCTGTGATTAAAGACAACCAAACCAATGAAAATGATTTAAAGTTAAGTACCCATCAAGAATTCTAGTATGAAAAAGAAAAGAAAATAGAGGGGGAAAATAAATTCGACTTGTTGAAGAGAGGGGAGATCAACAATGTCGTCGCCGTCACAAAATCTATAGCGCAAAAAATCCGTCGTCGTAAAATCACCAACTCAAATATCTTCAGCAGCTGAAAAATCGCAACTGCTTGCTGTCGTCACCCCACTTCTACTTCTACAAATTTTTCCTTCAACATCCGGGTGTCTGCACCCCACGCACGAGATTCCCGAGCCAATCCCGGCTGCCGGAATCCTCGTAGTCATCATCCGGGCACCTGGCGCTTACATCCAGGACAGTAGTATCTTGAATTCAGTGCCAATGTGTCGCCCGTTCGCATTCCGAAGGACGCGGGTTCGATTCCACATGCCAGGCAAAGCCTAGCCCGCTTCCTTCGAGAATAGGGCGAGCCACTCACCTCGTGTTCTCTGTCACAAGAATGAATAAAACAAAACCTTTGGCATCAAATTACCCATCAAGGGTTGACATGCCGTAAAATCCAACCAACCAACCAACCAAACCAAACCAAATACAACTGATTTGAAAAAGATTTGTGGGTGGTTAAAATAGCTGTGATTAAAGACAACCAAACCAATGAAATTGATTTAAAGTAAATGTTTGTATCATAAAAAGAAAAAATAGGAAAAATAATAAAGAACAATTCAAAATGTTGATCACCATTGTTTTCTTGTTTAGAAGAATTTACATTGCAATTAACGAGTCAAATTAATGACTTACGAGATATTTACACAAAATACAAAACACTTCATCTAAAAGACCCTTCAATTAAAAAGATTCATAAAAAATAAAATCCTTACACTAATGACTTAAGGGGGTGAATGGCTCATAAAATCAATAATTTATTATATGACTCGAGTAGAGGTCAAGATTTTCAGTTTCATCAATAATAGACAAAAATACTAAGAGTGTTGAGTATTTAACTGTTTGCCTACTTTAAGCTACTCACTGCAGCTCTCCCACCACAATTAGTCTCAAATTAATGTCTTTTGAGATATTTACACAAAATACAATAACAATAAAAACGTTCATCTTAAAGACGGGACGTTTATTAAAAAAATAAGTGAAAAATAAATTCCTTACACTAATGACTTAAAAAATTGAATACCCAATAAAAAAGACGAAATAAAAAACGTGTTTGGCATAAAATAACCCAACAAGGTTTGACATGCCTTAAAATCCAACCAATCAACCAACCAACAATGATACAAGTATTTTTCATTTGCAATGTTTTCCTCTTCAGCAGGAAAGCGTAAAAAAAATCAAAGCAAAAGTCATCCTGGTAATTTATCCGATGGGGCAACACCTTTGGTTTGGTTTGTATTTTTTTTTGTTTTACAGCATATATGACTCAAGTAGAGGTCAAGATTTTCAGTTTCATCAATAATAGATCAAAATACTAAGAGTGTTGAGTATTTAACTGTTTGCCTACTTTAAGCTACTCACTGCAGCTCTCCCACCACAATTAGTCTCAAATTGATGTCTTTTGAATAGAATGTGGTGGTGGGAGAACTGCTGTGAGCAGTTAAAGTAGGCAAACAGTTAAGTATTAATGCCATCAAAAGTTTTTGATGATACTTGTAATATGAATCATAGTAAAAAAAAAAGGTTGGGGGTTAATGAAAGAAGAAATCTCCTCCGTTACAGCTGTACAATTATCCAACAAAAAAAAAAAAATTGGAAGGACAAAAGAAGTGGCTTTTTATCGACAAAGGTTTTTTTTTAATATTATTATTTATATTTTGAAGGCAATTACAATGCGTATAAAATAAAATAAAATATTGTCCAATGTCTAATTAATTTCGAAGTATCTTCATCTTCAGACACTGTTTTTGAAAACAGGTACCACAATTTTACCCTGTGAAATTTACCCCCCCCCCCGATATTTAACACAAAGAAACTTGCAGAAAAATTAATATTATCTTGAAATTTTTTTTGCAATCGAAAGAAGAAACATTAAACAAACCCTTAGCCAGGATTGAACCTGCAGTCTGGAAATGACTGTTACAGATTGTTAACTATTGGACAGTGGAACAGTCAAACACCTCCTCAGCTTAATGGACTCTTCCTGGCAGTAGTGGCAGTAATTATTTAAGCTGTTATAGTGGAGTCATTGGAGAACTAGTAACTGCATATTTTGTTCCTGGAGAGTCAGCACGTTTCGATTAAATCCATCCCAAAACCCTCCAATCATTATCCCCTCATTTCTTCCCTTGACCATATTAAGGACACCCATTCCCTGCTTAGGGGAACTGATCGGCTTGCTTTCGGTCTTCCGGAAGACAGTCGGCGGTCCCAGTACAATAGACGAGGAAAGGGGGTAACCAAAATGGCTCTTTTTATTTCTGTTTCTTTTTCGTTGGGGACTTTTGTGTTTTTTGCCCCTCCAATCCCACCTCTTAATAAGCATTAGAATTGTAAATAAATTTTAAATAGGCATTTATTTTTATCATTGGGTGTAAGTAGGGCGTCACGCATGGAGCGACAGCGGATTTTCGGTGGAAGCGGTAGTGTAAGAAGATGGATGACAGTGCTTGTTTTTGTATGGATCGGTCGTCGAGAGAGACTAGCTAAGACAGAACTAAAAGATATAGAAGCATGACCAGTTTTGTACCCCGTTCCCCCCAAAAATAAAACTTCGGGCCTTGTGCCCAGGTGTGTGTCCGGTTGCATCTTCTGTACCGATTTCAGATAAATAAACGTATTTGTTGTGGAGTCGGATGCAGGGATGCGGCCGGCACACATCAAATACAACTAGTAACTGCATGGTTAGGCTGGAACAATTGAACTTATCAATCCTGATGATTTAAAAAAAAATTTTTCAGCTTACAGAAATAATGAAAATTATGATTGAAAAACAATGTTTTCATTTTTGCACCGTTAAATCCACGCACTGAAGATGAAGATATTTTGAAATTGATTAGACATTGGACACTATTTTATATGCATTGTAATTGCCTTCAAAATATACATAATAATATAATTTACTTAACAATGCTTCAAGCAAATTATCAAAGTTTTTTTTTTTTTTTTTTTTTTCAACTTTGCCTTTGAGGAAATTTCATTAGCAGAATAAATACGTAGATTTAATGGCTTAAGAGATTGCAAAAGTAGTTTTGCGGTTGAAGATACTCTAGCTTTTGATAGCATCTTGACCTTTAAGACAAGGGATAGAAAAAGAGAGGAAAAACAAAAGAAGATAAAAAGATCTTTTTTTAAGCATGGGTCAAAGACTCCTTGACCACTTCTCTTAAGACTCGACAAAGAGTCCCCGGAAAAAAAATGAAAAAATGAAAAATAGAAAATAAAAAAATAAAATGCTAAATCAAAGGCTGACCCCATTGATGTTGGCTGTTTGGGCCATATTACCTTTAGGCACCCCTTTTTGATCTCGATTAAGAAAGGACATGTTTTTCATTTAAACTGTCAATATCCGGTTGTTTGTTAGGGGTTAGGGTTAGGGGTTAGGCGTTAGTTTTATAATTTTTTAAAAAATCAAAAAATCATCTGTTAAAACAACTGGATATTGACAGTGTAAATGAAAAACATGTCCTTTCTTAATTGAGATCAAAAAGGGGTGCCTAAAGGTAATATGATCTGGCTGTTTTATTTTACGGCATATCAACCCTTTTTGGGTCATTTAATGCCGAATCAATTCATTTTCATAAACAAAGGACTCAGGCTGCTTACAGTACCTGCTGTTACTTAAGTGGTCACTCAATTAAATATTGAACAGGCTCAGTGCTGCTTAACTTCAACGATCATGCAAGAACCGGTGCCTTCAGCATGACTTGACCAAAATTTGTTGAATAGCCTGAATCTAAAATGGTCGAGAACTGGGGATCAGTTTATAACATCTGCAATACCAAAATGACCCCTCAATTTACGTCCACAAACAGAAATGGTTGAGAACTGGGAGATCAGTTTATAACATGTCTGCTATACCAAAATGACCCCTCAATTTACGTCCACAAACAGAAATGACTAAAAACTATTGAGGTATTTGGATTGGGTTGGTTTATTTGTTGAACAGGTTGGTTATTTTGTTTTACGGCATATCAACCCTTTTGGGGTCATTTAATGCTGAATCAAGTCATTTTGATAAACAAAGGACTCAATTTGTTGACCAGCATAATAATGAATCTGATGTGGTCAAGAAGTGGGAGATCAGTTTATAACTTGTCTGAAATACCAAAATGATCCCTCACTTTAAATCCAGAAACACAAATGGCTAAAAACTATCTGGTATGGGTTGGTTTATTTGTTGAACAGGTTGGTTATTTTGTTTTACGGCATATCAACCCTTTTTGGGTCATTTAATGATGATTTAAGTCACTTTGCCAGAAGGTGTGATAAGAATGTGATTGATTTTGGACAAACATTTCAAAGCTGTTATATATCTTCTCAGTAAGATGGGGTCACCGGTGTTATAGGCAGTGTTTGTAGCGACTAGTTCTTATATAAAACCTTTTTGGAAAACAGAATCGTTATGTTCATGTTGTTAATGTCAATTTGATAAACAAAGGACTCGGGTTGCTTACAGTACCTGCTGTTGATTAAGTGGTTACCCAATTAAGTATCGAACAGTCTCATCACTACTGATCTAGCTGCGACATTATAGTAAGCGAGTTTGTACACCAGTCGCATAATTATGTTGACTTTTGGACAAATAGTATTATGAAACATACTTTTGTTTTTACGGCATATCAACTCTTCTCGGGTCATTTAATGCTGAATGAAGTCATTTCGATAAACAAAGGACTCAGGTTGCTTAAGTGGTCACTTAACCAACTATTGAACAGGATCATTGTTGCTTAACTTTGGTCATCTAGAGGGAACCGGTGCTTTCAGTGTGAATTGATCAAAATATGTTGACCAGCATAATAATGAATCTGATGTGGTCAAGAAGTGGGGGATCAGTTTATAACTTGTCTGAAATACCAAAATGATCCCTGGTACTTTCATTATTATGCTGAGTCAAGTAGGGGTCGAATAATGTTGTCAGTAGAAGTTTATTTATAGTAGGGATTGGAGTGGATATAAGTAAAGGTAGACAGTGTTTAGGCGGGGGGTGGGGTCAGCAAATAGGATTTGTAGGGTAGGGGACAGTGAGAGAGAAAAGGGAGTTAGAGAGAGAGAGAGAGAAAGGAGAAGATAGAAAAGGGAGTGAGAGAGGGGAGGAGTGAACAAAAAAGGGGATCATATGAAGAAGTTAATATGAGTGGCAGAGAGTTGGTAATTATAGGATCTTGGACCAAAAAGTGTTGATGAGAGAGAGAGAGTGATTAAGAAAGAGAGATTAAGAAAGAAAGAAAGAGAGAGAGAGAGGGAGAGAGAGAAAAGAAGAGAGAGAGAAAGAAAAAAGAGGGAGAGAGAGATTAAGAAAAAGAGAGAGAGAAATAGAGAGAAAAGGAAGAGAGAAAGAAAGGGAGAAAGAGAGAGAGAGGAAGAGAGAAGAAAGAAAGAGAGAAGAAAGAGAGAGAAGAAAGAAAGAGAGAGAGAGAGAGAGAAGAGAGAGAAAGAGAGAGAGAGAAAGAAAAAGAGGGAGAGAGAGATTAAGAAGAGAGAGAGAAATAGAGAGAAAGGAAGAGAGAAGAAAGGGAGAGAGAGAGATTAAGAAAGAGAGAGAGAGAGAAGGAGAGGAGAGATTAAGAAAGAGAGAGAGAAAGAAGAAGAAGAGAGAGAGGAGAGAGAGGAGAGAGAGAGAGAGAGAGAGAGAGAGAGTTTGTAGGATGTGACACAAGATCAATTTCTTAAGTGGAGTTTAACAGGATTGAATTCAGAGTTTTCCTTCTCCTAGACTGGTTTCTTAACCAAGGTTAAAGAGAAATATTAGATCTATGTGAAATGCAAACAGCCTTGACGAAGATTTGAACTCAGGTCAGGATTAAATTCAGTTTTCGGTTATTTCCTATAACTCCAACCTAAAAAAAGGGGAACCACTCTGAATGAATTTTTATAAATTATTTATTTATTGATCTACTAGGAAAAAAGAAGATGGGGTTAGGGTTAGGGTTAGGGCTTAGGGTTAGTTTAATGGGAAAATAATGGGTAGATTAATTAGCAGATAATATTCATTCAGAGTGGTTCCCCTTTTTTAGGTTGGAGTTATAGGAAATAACCATATTAGGTCTATGTGAAATGCAAACAGCCTTGACCAAGATTTGAACTCAGGTCAGGATTATATTCAGTTTTCCTTCTCCTAGACTGGTTGCCTAACTCATTAAAGAGAAATTTTAGCACTATTTAAAATGCAAACCACCTCATTCAGGATTTGAACTCTTATTGCCGTGGCCATTTTAAATGACAATAACTATTACACAATTATTTCCTAGAACTCCAACCTAAAAAAGGGGAACCACTCTGATTGACTGATAAATTTTATTATCAATGAATTTTATCTGTTAATTAATCTACCCATTGTTTTCCCATTAAACTAACCCTTAACCCCTAACCCTAACCCCGTTTTCTTTTTTCCTAGTCAATCAGAGTGATTCCCCTTTTTTAGGTTGGAGTTATAGGAAATAAACCTTCTCCTAGACTGGTTGAAGAGAAATTTTAGCACTATTCAAAATGCAAACAACCTCTTTCTCTGAACGTTTAAGATGAGGCTTGAAGATTAGTATTATCTGCGTTATTCAGACTATTGTCCCATCTTCATTGTTATTTGTACAACGGTTCAGCCGATATACCCTCCGGCCTTCTTCAGGTATTTCTTGTCGGACTCGGGAACCTTCTCGGACTCGGGAACCTTCTTTTCGAACTCGGGAACTTTCTTGTCGTATTCGGGAGCCATCACGGAACTTTGAACCTAACCCTTTATTTATTCCACGGGGGTATCCTGTTCTCATTCCTCTAACCATAGCTGGGGTAGGAGTTGTGTTAATTAATTATTTTTCTAACTGCTTTCACTCAGGATTGAACTTGGGTACCAGAGATAACTGTCACTTAGAACTGTCTTAACCTAACTGCCTAATCCACTTAGCCATGTGTCAAAATGGGACAATTGAGTGTGAATTTTGGGAACTTATAAACCTAATGTCTAGGAAGCGCGTGGTGTGATGGTTAAAGTCATGGGAAATGGACTCGTCACTCCGAGTTCAAATCCTGGATGTGATAATTGCATTTAACTTTGCGCTAATACCCTTGGGAAATGTATGAATCCTACTCTCCCTCCAGCTATGGATAAATAGTAGGGCAGACTGGGCTCTTTGACCTTGGTTAGGCAACCAGTCTAGGAGAAGGAAAACTCTGAATTCAAACCTGTTGAACTCCGCTTAAGAAATTGACCTTGTGTCACATCCTGCTCGTGCGGAGGGTTGGTAAATATATATAAACCTAATGTCTTGATTTGGCTAGAATATCTACCTATTTTACTTCTGTATGATTTTTTACCTAGACTCATATTGTTTTTTTTGGTTTTTTTTCCCGAGTTCGAAAAGAAGGTTCCCGAGTCCGACAATAACGCAGATAATGCAAACAACCTCATTCAGGATTTGAACTCTTATTGCCGTGGCCATTTTCTATGATGATAACCATTACACCATGAGTGCCAACTTTTCCAAGTTTCTGTTATTGATTGAACTAGATTATTACATAACTTCTGTTTAAGCCTAAGTGGGGGGGGGGGGTCATCCAAGTTCAAAGAAAGTGGAAAAGAAAAAACGTTAAAGTTTTTTGGCACTTGTAACAAAAATGATTGAAATGTACATGTGTCTTTGAATAAGCCAACATCCTGTGAATAAAATGAAAATCTGGTTCTCATTTGAATATGTCTTGTCGAGTACCTCATTATAAAGTTAATGTTTACCAAACCAGTCTTGCATATTAACAACTCCCCAGTAGTTAGGTTGGTTGGTTTGGTTTGGTTTTTGTTTTACGGCACATCAACCTCAGTGGGTCATTTAATGCCGATAAAGTTTTGAAATAAATCAATTCTTAATGGATGATACAATTTTTTATAAATACATAATATTCTTTAAAAAAATAGAATAAAGATAAAATGAATAAAGAAAGAAAAAGAAAGAAAGACAGAATGAATGAACAAAAAGAAAGAAAGAAAGAAAGACAGAGAATGACAAAAAGAAGAAAGAAAGAAAGAAAGAAAGACAGAAAATGAAAAAAGAAAGAAAGAAAGAAAGACAGACAGAATGAATGAACAAAAAGAAAGAAAGAAAGAGAAAGACAGAATGATGAACAAAAAGAAAGAAAGAAAGAAAGAAAGAACAAAAGAAATAAATATTAAAAAATAAATAAAGATAAAATGAATAAAGAAAGAAAGAAAGAAAAAATTGTAACGAGAATGAATCAAAAGAAAGAAAAATCAAACAAAGGATAGAAATTTTCTTTGAAAGAAATGAAAGAATTACAGACGAGAAAAAAAAAAGGGAAAAAAAGAAGAAAGGGGGTAAAAAAAGAAAGAAGTAAACAAACAAATAAATAAAAATAATCATGTTCTAAAAACTTCAGGTTAAGAAAGAAAAAAGAAAGACGTCATTGATGACGTCATTGTTTTTTGCACGCCTATCAATTTGTTTGGTTTGGTTTGTTTTACGGCATATCAACCTCAGTGGGTCATTTAATACCGATAAAGTTTTGAAATAAATCAATTCTTAATGGATAATATAATTTTTTTATAAATACATTTTTCTATTTAACCCATAGATGGGACCCTAACAGGTACTACCACTCCGGGTCAGAGTGGACCAGGGAGCAATGGTGATGAAGGGGTGCTCCACATTCCCCAAACCTCCAAAACTGGAACCTCATCATCAGATAGAGTTTAACGTCATTCCCAGGACATGTAGACCCTCAGCCACCGCCTTCTAGCACCCATATGATAAAAAGGGGTTGGGGCTTGCCATAAGGGCAATAGGGTTGGGAAAATCATATAGGTGCTAGGGCTTGATGTGACCAGCCGATTGATCGGAGGGGGCCTCTCCGACCTCCCGTCTAGCCCAAGATATGGCCAAAGTGGAGTATTGCATGTCATGAACTGCTTATCCACCTGGGCTCTATCCTTAGGCATCACGGGTCGCCACCCACGGTCAACAGGTGGCCCCATTGGGGGAGTCTTACCCCTCTGCAGAGGTGCAGTCGGTGAATTCTAACGCAGATTAGGGCGGAGTAATCAGGTTGGTTGGTTTGATTTTATGGTATGTCAACCCTTGTTGGGTTATTTTATGCCAAAGACATTTAGTTTGACTATATCTCTGAATGTTTGAGATGAGGCTTGATGATTACTATTATCTACGTTATTTGGACTATTGTCCTCATCTTCATTGTTATCTATACAACGTTTCAGCCAATGTGCCCTCCGGCCTTCTTCAGGTATTTCTTGTCGGTCCAATTGGACACATGGCCTAGTGGATAAAGGAGTTAGGTTAAGACAGTTCTAAGTGACAGTTATCTCTAGACTGCAGGTTTAATACTGGTCAGGGCAGCAGTAACATAGAATAATAATTAATACAGCTTAACACCTGTACCCCAGCTATGGTTAGTGGAATGAGAACAGGAACCCGCATGGACTGAATAAAGGGTTAGGTTCAAAGTTCATTTCTTTTTGTGAGACTGGTCGAAGGAAAACAGCGAAAATTGTTTTTCAAGACACAACGTAGTCGGGGTTAAGAGGCAAAATTCCTGACCTCCACGGGGTCAGATGTTAACGAACAAGAGACCGCCCTGTTGGGTAGAGCTGTTGAAAACACTGACTGCAGAGGGGTAATATCTCACAATAGGGTCACTTGTTGGCCGTGGGATGGTGACCGGGGATGCATAAGGACGGAATCATGGTGTCCTAGCGGTCCGTGACTTGAAACACTCCACTTTAACTCTTAATTAGGCTAGACATGCGGTCGGAGAGGCCGCTGGCCACGTCAAGCCCTAGCTCCTATATGATTGCCTCAACCCTATTGCCCTTATGGCAAGCACCAACCCCTTTTTATCATATGGGTGCTAGAAGGCGGTGACTGAGGGTCTACATGTCCTGGGAATGACGTTAAACTCTATCTGATGGTGAAGTTCTAGTTTTAGAGGTTTGGGGAATATGGAGTACCCCTTCATCACCATTGCTCCCTGGTCCACTCTGACCCGGAGTGGTAGTACCTGTTAGGGTCCCATCTATGGGTTAAATAGAAAAAATATATTAATAAAAAAGTTGTATTATCCATTAAGAATTGATTTAGTATTATTAGCGTTGTTCGGACTATTGTCCCCATCTTCATTGTTATTTGAACAATGTTTCGGACTCATGAGAACAGGATACCCCCGTGGAATAAATAAAGGGTTAGGTTCAAAGTTCCGTAATGGCTCCCGAATACGACAAGAAAATTTCCGAGTTCGAAAAGAAGTTTCCCGAGTCCGACAAGAAATACCTGAAGAAGGCCGGAGGGTATATCGGTCGAAACGTTGTACAAATAACAATGAAGATAGGGACAATAGTCCGAACAACGCTAATAATACTAATCTTCAAGCCTCGTCTCAAACATTCAGAGAAAAAGAATTGATTTATTTCAAAACTTTATCAGCATTAAATGACCCACTGAGGTTGATATGCCGTAAAACAAAACAAAACCAAACCAAACAAACCAACCCTTTTCATTATATGTGTGTCTAACAAACGAAATAAAATGATGAAAGTAAACTCGGTGGTGGTGGTGGTGTGGGGGCACAGTCAAGTCCAACGTATATGATCTCCCAACTGACAACATTCCACTTAGAACCTTACTTAGGCTAGACAGGCGGTTGGAAAGGCCCCCTCCAATTAATCGGCTGGCCACGTCAGGCCCTAGCCCTAACCAACTAACAAAATAATAGAAATCATGTATAGCTAATATGGGAACTCACTTTTATTTTGATTGGATTTGTTAAAACTGATCATTTTATATATATATATATATATATATATATATTATATATATATATATCATTACTCTTATTTTTTAATGCACCAACCATTATCATCTTGCAACACCCTCCGGTTAAAAATGAGACCATCCAAATAATCCAAGATGAAATGCAAAAATGCAAATCCTGATTATCTGGTGTCGCTTATCCACCGAATTCTTATTTCTTGTGAGTGTCGTCACCTCAATTAAATAAGGGGCTTTTTCCATTTTTCTTATAGAGAAAGAAAGGGAAGAAACAGGACAGGCTACACAGAAAAATATAAGGAGAAAGAAAGAAAGTGAGTAGGGGAAAGATAGAGAGAGGGGGTGGGTGCACGAAAAGCTATAACACTAATCGGTTTCAATCAAACATAATGAAAAAATGAAATGAAAGAAAGAAAGAAAAAAAAGAGTGAGAGAGAGTTAAATCAAGATTATTATACATTTTACATATTGAAGTATTTAGCAATAGCTCTTCAGTAAACAAATCGAACGTTGTAAGTAAAGTCATCGGGGCGGCCTAATGTCGGTATCAGCCAATCAGCAAAGGAGTCTATCCCATTTTCACTAGCGCTAATCTACAAAGGAGATTATTTTAGTGTCTGAGGTAGAGCGCCACACCTACCATCAGCTCCTCACTTTACCCCACAGATCCCTGTGCTACTCATACGCTGAGTTGGCGAGGGCCGGTATCGAACATGGAACCTTGTGGTTCCTAGCTGAATGCTCTATACCGGTTGAATTTCTTGCTAGTGTTAACATTTACATGATCATTCCTTACAAAATGAATTTAGATATTTTCTAAAATAAACACAAGTCGAATCGCCCCGTGAGGATCGAACTCATTGCGAAAAAAACTTGCGAATCATCACACCTTAGGATAACCTTACGAAACACCTTTAAGGCAAAGTTTTCAGGGGCTTCGACATTCAGGGGAGATCACTCTATATGTTAAGTAAGAAAGAGTTACTTCCCTTAATTTTTTTTTATTACATGGCTGCTTCGTCAGAATTAAATTGTAACTTATATCTTTTTTCGAGCTCGACATTTTTATTTTTTTATTTACCAAAACCATTTAGCAAACTAAGAACTCTGGATAACTTTTAAATTTTCAAATCACTTTTTCTAGTATTAAATTTATAATTCTTTTTTTAAATATTTTTTTATATATATATATGTTCTTCAAGATTTGATCTTTCAAGAAATGTAAAAATTAGGGACTGGAAATTTTTTTTCTTCAAATGAACAAATTCTGAATTGATTAAAAAAATTTATTTTTTTTTTATATATAGAATAAGCTATTTATTATAAAATTCAAGTCGTTGAATTATAATTTAGTGAAAATTTTATTAAAATTGGACAATTCCCTGGTTTTTTGGTAATTAAAAAATTCTTTTTTAATTATTATCTCCCTTGGTTATAATTGCACATGCCTAAATGAGACAATTACTTAAAAATTAAATTTAGACACGTTCCTGTAATTTTGAGCAGTCCATGTCATGCAACACTCTAATTTGGCCCTTAATTTGGCCCCTCTGATCAATTGGTTGGTCACGTCAAGCCTAGCACCTCTATGATTGTCCTGACCCTATTTCCCTTATAACAAACCCCCAATCTTTTTTATCATATATGTGTTAGAAGGCGTGTATTGATACTAGTTTACCTTACAAATATATCTTATATACATTGAAAGTTCTAAGTAAATTGTATTAAAGCCAACACAATTATAATAATCAACTTTAAGATATGTCTTAAACAAGATATACATACATATATTATATATATATATATATATATATATTATATAACATATTGAAAGTTCTAAGCAAATTGTATTTAAGCCAACAAGTATTATAATCAACTTTAAGATATGTCTTAACAAGATATATATATATATATATTATATAATATATATATTATATATATATATATTGAAAGTTCTAAGCAAATTGTATTCAAAGCCAACACAAGTAGTACAATAATCAACTTTAAGATATATCTTAAACAAGACAAGCTTCAACAGGTTGTTAGTTAATATTAGCAATTTAAAATTAAAACAAAAATTAAAACATACTTTCGGCACCGGTGTAACAGAAAAACAAAAATGTACTCACACATTTAAACATACTATCTTTCAATTTAACAAACTTTAAATATTATAGGTTATTCTATTATCCCCTTTGGTTGGGTAGATAAGGTGTGGGATTGGCGCCTTTTTTTTTTTTCCTCCCCACCCCATTTATCTGTATAACTATCTGTTGTAAAGGGAAGTAACCGGATTATCCCTCACGTATGCAAATGAATAAGTATAAAAGAACAACAGGTAGATTAGCTCAGAGTGATGTGAGGTGATCTCCACCCACGAAGGTTGTTTTCGTATTCTCGGATGTAAACCCATGTGCTACAACTCTTCAGAAGATAAGTAATCTTTACCAATCCTCTTTTACTCAGAGACTTTTTACCTTGCCGGCCAAGAGCCATTTTTGTTATTTGTATTCATTGTAATAATAAACTATTATTACAACCGCTTGCAATCTTCTCGTTAATGTATTTCTAATACATAACACTATCTATCCATCTATTATTTATATTTGAGTAATTTATTTAATATTTATTATAATTCTTCTTCTAGTTTGAAGGCAGTGGCTGAGGATCTTATTGTCCTGTGTATGATGTTAAACTCTATCAAATGGTGAAGTTCCAATTTTTGGAGCTCTTAGGAGTGTGGAGTACCCCTTCATTGCCATTACTCCCAGGTCCACTCTGACCCGAAGTGGTATTACCTGTTAGGGTCCCATCTATGGATTAAATAGTTAAAAGAAAGGAGTTTTAAAAACTTAAAATACTCACCAAGAATGAATAAAACAAATACATGTTTGGTATAAAATAACCCAACAAGGGTTGATATACCATATAATTCAACCAACCATATACAATGTACAAGACAAGTGTGTGTGTGAGAGAGAGAGAGAGAGAGAGAGAGAGAGAGAGAGAGGAGGAGAGAGAGAGAGAGAGCTTGTGTGTGAGAGATAATGTATGTTTGTAAGAAAAAGTGTGTTTGTAAGAGTGTATGTGTGCGTGTGTATATGTGTGTGAGAGAGAGAGACAGACAGAGATAGAGATTTTGTGTGTGGGAGAGATAATATGCATGTGTGTGTGTGTATGTGTGATAATTTGTCTATGTCTGAGGGTGAAAGAGTGTGTTTGTGAGAGTGTGTGTCTGTGTGCACGCATGTATATGTGAAAGAGAGAGAGAGAGTGAGAGTGTGTGTGTGAGATGATGTATGTGTGTGTGTATGTGTGTGAGAGTTTGTGTGTGTCTCAGGGAGAAAGAGTACGTTTGTAAGAGTGTGTGTGTTTTAGAGAGAGAGATTTTGTGTATGTGAGAGATAATGTGTACGTGTATGTGTGTGTGTATGTATGTGATAGTTTGTATGTCTGAAGGAGAAATAGTGTGTCTGTGAGAGTGTGTGTGTGTGTGAAAGAGAGAATGCGTGTGTGTGTGAGAGAGAGCTCTCTCTCTCTCTCTCACACACACACACACACACAGAGGTACACAAGACATGGTACCAAAATCTTTTACATTTTCAGATATCTATATTTCACATATAACTCAGAGATAATAATAAGTGGTTGGTATGCACACACACATATATATATATCAAACAAAAAAAACACACCTTAAACCAAATAAACTTTGAAACAAGTCAACATGTTCTCAAATGCCTATAATTTCCCACCTATTCTCCTTCCACTATTCCCCTTTCATTCTCACAAACTTCTGACCCCCCTCCTACAAAAAATCTTTACTGCTATCATTGTTTGAACCTACTACCAATTCCTACTACCTCCCACTACCAATTCCTACTACCTCCTACTACGAATTCTTACTACCTCCCACTACTAATTCCTATATTACTGCTCATTGTTTTTAAAAACGAGACACCTGAAACATCCCATCAGTTTCATACCTGAAGATGGCAGATCGACATGCCGAAAGCACTTGTAATGAAACCTTTGGTGGATTGCTACACCAGTTCTACCCTGATATTAAAAAGATGGCCAGAAAATTGGAAAGGATCGAACAAAAACTCGTCCGACAGGAATCGTCAGTACAGTTTAACGAAACATGTTTAAAAGAAAAAATGCTGCCAAAATACACTTATATACATATATATATCTTATTATAATGGAGATTGTGGGTTTGTAACCGAAACTACACAAGTCACAATTCCCTTTGTTATTTACACACATTCTCCATGATTTTATTTTTTATTTAAACCTCAATTATTAGTAAAATTGTTTTACATCATTAAGACTGTTAACAATATCTACATACAAATAACATGCAATTATATTTATATATTCAACGAAATAGCGGTTTACAGTGTGAATGGGAAGGCTAATTTGCATATTGATCTTAAAAAAATTAATTTTAATAAATATATGCTTAGTATTATTGATTTCTAATTGTTTGGTTTTATCTTAATAAATATGAGCAAAAATCTCGGGGATAAATCTTAACAGAAATCTATTAACATAAAGAAATAACTGTAATTTTATTCTTTTCTTCCTATTTTAACTAAATAGTTAAATTAGGGAAATTTACCACTAAAAGACGGGAGTAAGGGAAAATGATGGAACAGTTAGTTTCAAAGTTGTTCTATTTTCCGATTATACCCCCTCTGTACCAAATATTTTTATCTGAATTCTTATTCAGTTTCATTAGCCTTTCTAATTTAACATGATATTTTATTATATTAAAACTTAAATACTTGCAACCAGAGGGTGCATATATTTGCTAGTATATATAAGGATAGTATAGACCTTGAGCCAAAATATTTGAATAGAAGTGAAGGAGTTAACAAAAAATGTGTTTAAGAAAAAAGAATTTTCAATTCCCATCAAGAATGAATAGAATAAAAGCTCTTCAGCATGAAATAACCCAACAAGAGTTGACATGCCGTAAAATCCAAAAAAGAAAAAGAAAGAAAACTGTATCTTTCTTGAGTTTTGATTTTAAATACAAAATAAAAATAAAAAGAATGAATTTAAAATTAATTCGTAAATGTCCTGGAACATTTTTATGTGTTATCTCCCTTTAACTTAAAAACTTGATTTTATAGCTGTTAATCTGAGAACTCACAAAGCGTGCACCAGCTAAAATGGGATTTTTAAAAAATAGCATTCCCAGTTGATATTTTTATTTGAGATTATTGTTATTTAATCACATTAGTTATATATATATTTACCAACTCCTCCGCACGAGCAGGATATGACACAAGGTCAATTTCTTAAGCGGAGTTCAGCAGGTTTGAATTCAGAGTTTTCCTTCTCCTAGACTGGTTACCTAGCCATGGTTAAAGAGCCCAGTCTGCCCTGCTATTTACCCATAGCTGGAGGGAGAGTAGGATTCATACCTTTCCCAAGGGTATTAGCGCTATGTGAAATGCAATTACCACGTTCAGGATTTGAACTCGGGGCGACGAGTTCATTTCCCATGACTTTAACCATTACACCACACGCTTCCACATTAGTTATATAGAGCTCTTTAAATGGAGTTCAAAACTGTTTGAATTATGCAAATATCCCCAGTGGTTCAAAAGTTATGAGAATTTAAAGCCCCGAAATAGGGGTATAAAAGTGGAAAGGATTTTGTTTTAAAATATGTCAACTCAGGAACAAATTCAAAACAAAAATTAGTAATTTCTTCACCATTTCTTTATTTTGGAACAATTTTTGATTAAACTTGGAATTATGCAAAATATTTCTTTTTATTTAATGTATCTGTATTCTGTGACTCATTATTTAGAGAATAAGAGGTACAGATATCAACATTTTTTTGTTTTTAAAGTTTACCACAAGATAATTCAACATTTTCATTTTACTGCTTCTCGGAATTTTTTGAGATGAGCTTGATAATTGGTATTATTTGGATTATTCGGACTATTGTCCTCATCTTTGTGTTATCTACACTATTTCTCTGAATTTTTTAGATGAGGCTTGATAATTAGTATTATTTGGATTATTTGGATATTGTCCTCATCTTTATTGTTATCTACACTATTTCTCTGAATTTTTTAGATGAGGCTTGATAATTTGGGTTATTTGGACTATTGTCCTCATCTTTATTGTTATCTACACTATTTCTCTGAATTTTTTAGATGAGGCTTGATAATTTGGGTTATTTGGACTATTGTCCTCATCTTTATTGTTATCTACACTATTTCTCTGAATTTTTTAAGAGGCTTGATAATTAGTATTATTTGGATTATTTGGACTATTGTCCTCATCTTCATTGTTATCTACACTATTTCTCTGAATTTCTGAGATGAGGCTTGATAATTAGTATTATTGGATTATTTGGACTATTGTCCTCATCTTCATTGTTATCTACACTATTTCTCTGAATTTCTGAGATGAGGCTTGATAATTAGTATATTTGGATTATTCGGACTATTGTCCTCATCTTTATTGTTATCTACACTATTTCTCTGAATTTTTTAGATGAGGCTTGGATAATTAGTATTATTTGGATTATTTGGACTATTGTCCTCATCTTTATTGTTATCTACACTATTTCTCTGAATTTCTTTAGATGAGGCTTGATAATTAGTATATTTAGATTATTCGGACTATTGTCCTCATCTTTATTGTTATCTACACTATTTCTCTTGAATTTTTTAGAAATGAGGCTTGATAATTAGTATTATTTGGATTATTCGGACTATTGTCCTCATCTTTGTTGTTATCTACACTATTCTCTGAATTTTTTAGAGAGGCTTGATAAATTAGTATTATTTGATTATTCGGACTATTGTCCTCATCTTTATTGTTACTACACTATTTCTCTGAATTTTTAGATGAGGCTTGATAATTAGTATTATTTGGATTATTCAGATTATTGTCCTCATCTTTATTGTTATTTACACTATTTCTCTGAATTTTTTTAGATGAAGCTTGATAATTAGTATTATTTGGATATTTGGACTATTGTCCTCATCTTTATTGTTATTTACACTATTTCCTGAATTTTTTTAGATGAAGCTTGATAATTAGTATTATTTATATTCGGACTATTGTCCTCATCTTTATTGTTATCTACACTATTTCTCTGAATTTCTGAGATGAGGCTTGATAATTTAGTATTATTTGGATTATTGGATTATTGTCATCATCTTTTATTGTTATCTACACTATTTCTCTGAATTTTTTTAGATGAGGCTTGATAATTAGTATTATTGGATTATTCGGACTATTGTCCTCATCTTTATTGTTATCTACACTATTTTCTCTGAATTTTTAGATGAGGCTTGATAATTTAGTATTATTTGGATTAATCAAACTATTGTCCTCATCTTTATGTTATCTACACTATTTCTCTGAATTTTTTAGATGAGGCTTGATAATTAGTATTATTTGGATTATTGGACTATTGTCCTCATCTTCATTGTTATCTACACTATTTCTCTGAATTTTCTGAGATGAGGCTTGATAATTAGTATTATTTGGATTATTCGGACTATTGTCCTCATCTTTATTGTTATCTACACTATTCTCTGATTTTTTAGATGAGGCTTGATAATTAGTATTATTTGGATTATTGTCCTCATCTCATTGTTATCTGTACAACGTCTCGGATGATGTGCCCTCCGGCCTTCTTCAGGTATTTCTTGTCGGACTCGGGAACCTTCTTTTTGAACTCTGGAACTTCTTGGTGTAATTGGGAGCCATCACAGAACTTTGACCCAACCCCTTATTCAATCTATGGGGGTATCCTGTTCTCATCCCGCCTAACCATAGGTACAGGTGTTAATTATTATTCTATGTTGCTGTCACCCTTCACCAGAATGAAACTGCAGTTTAGAGATAACTGTCACTTAGATCTGTCTTAACCTAACTCCTTTATTACTAGGCTATTTGTCCAATATATAATACTATATATATATATATATATATAATTATTATATATTTTGGGAGAGAATATGTGCTTAATTGGATCGTACCTAATTTTGAAAATTAATTAATTAATAATTAATTAATTAGGCGGGAATGCCTATTTAAATGTATGGCTAAAAAATCGAGAAAAATCAATCTCTGTATGTACATTTTTCGGCCTATTAGGCCTCATCAGCAGAGCTATAGATAGGAAGACCGCCTTGTGCGTGATTCGAAACCGGACTGTCAAGCTGACAGGCGGGTACCACAACCCCTACACCAAACGGACTTCTTAGATTTTACGATTTGTTTAGAGTAGGTTAATATTCCTCTTGTAGTGACTTTTATTACACGACGATATGACAGGAAAGTAAACACGGTGTGTTTGGATATGGCTTTTTGCCGCCAATTTTTGAGAGAATATGTGCTTAATTGAAGTCGTACCTAATTTTGAAAATTAATTAATTAATAATGAATTAATTAGGCGGGAATGCCTATTTAAATGTATGGCTAAACAAATCGAGAAAAATCAATCTCTGTATGTATATATATATATATATATATATAATATATATATATATATATATATATATACTGTTGTATCCCGAGATGTAGGATATACAGAATTGATAATAAAAACAGGGAATATGTTAACAATAACAATATTTGTTTTATTTATTCTCACTGACAGGGAATACAGTGCGATGGTTTTGGATTCAGTTCGGCTGATGTAGGATACACGTGTGTCACATACCAGGCTTGGTTCTTGTCTGCTGGCTGTCCGTATTTTGTCCTCCTCCTTTTTGGAGAGTTTCCGGTTCGGATCGTTAGGGGGAGATAACTCTCCCTAACATTATATATATATATATATATATATATATATATATATATATACACAAAATACTACTAATATTATTATTGGAGGAAAAATAAAGGGTCTACCATGGTTTCAATCAAATTAAAATGATTTCTTCAGGACTCTAACCTACGTTTAACTAAGTCGTTGTAATTACATCAACTTAGGTAATGTAGGGTAGGGTCCTGAAGAAATCATTTCAATTTGATTGAAACCATGGTAGACCCTTTATTTTTCCTCTAATAATAATATTATTATAGACCCACAACCAACGCACACATGTAAATGTATATGCACACACACACGCAACTTACACCCACATGCACAATATAGAATTCATAATGCAACAAATCTACAACGAGAGGACAAATGCAAAACACGCACTCACATCCACAGACCAGCACACACACACACACATCCACAGACCAGCACACACACACACACATCTACAGACAGCACACACACACACACATCACAGACCAGCAACACACACACACACACACAGACAGCACACACACACACACACATCCACAGACCAGCACACACACACACAGACAGACCAGCACACACACACACACACATCCACAGACCAGCACACACACACACACATCCACAGACCAGCACACACACACACACATCCACAGACCAGCACACACACACACACACATCCACAGACCAGCACACACACACACACATCCACAGACCAGCACACACACACACATCCACAGACCAGCACACACACACACACACATCCACAGACCAGCACACACACACACACACATCCACAGACCAGCGCACACACACACACGAGCCAATGGACACTAGTTGTTCACAAATAGGATTTACTCTGGATATTGATGAATTTGACTAAATAATTGACCTTACATTAAAGAATATGAATTTCCCTTGCTAATCTCTTAATAATTAATTCATGTGATCATGCTGTGGATAAAACATATATATGATATATGTTAGTTCTACCGTCCAAGAAAATTTCTCATAAGTCAAACATCTTTTAGCAGTGATTGTTGGTGGTTGTACCTGAGTTTGATCACCTCTGATAGGGTCAGCAGGGCAAGGGAAGTCTGATGTTGGAAGACCCGAAACTTCCCAATGAACCCTGCGGATTACATCACTGACGACAACCACCAGCACCCCAAATGTAGGAGCGTATATTTAAAGTATGTATATAAAAAAGAAAAGAAAAAAAAGAAAGAAAATCGCAGAAATCACAATATCAACTTCTACCTTCTACCTTAACCCCTTACAAACCAAATCAGCAGATTCTATAATCATAATTCTTGATAGATGTTAGTTTTATTCTAACCTTTTAAAATCCAACACACACACTAGATATACATTAATATGGGCAAGGCAAAAAAGAAATTTTTAAAATTTAAAATAAATAAATAAAATAAAATAAGATAAATATAATTTTTTTAAATCTAGCAGACTCTATAATTACAATTTTTGATAAAATTAATTTCATTCTAAGCTTCTAAATCCAACACACACATACCCACATACAAGGCACGCACACAAACACACACACACAAATAACACACACACAAATAATACACACACACACATGGTGTTGGGACTTAAGAACAGGAGCACGCACACACACACACACACACACACAACAGGTGATTTTGATAGACATGAAATTTACACACCCACATCCATAAATAAGCAAACATAATCTGGATTGTTAATCACAGATACATATTTTTTTTAAAAAATGGAATCAGATGGTCCTGATAGTAAACAACAAAAAAAACATGCTTAGAGGGTGAGCCAAATCTGGAATAATAATCAAAAAAAAAAAAATGGACAGACGCACACACATAAGCGCATGTGCACGGGCACGCACACACACACACACACACATACACACACACACACACACACACACACAGAGTTTGGAAGGCGTGAGACAGAACCAAATGAACAGCCACTAGCAACAACTTCAGTTCTGGAGATCTTATGTAGAAGAGATTTTTATCTCAAAATATTAATCACAGGTTAACAAACAACACCACAGTTACCTTATTTTTTCTTTACACATGCATTGTGCTAGCCTTCAAAACCAACCAACAAACCAATATAAACACAATGATTCAAGCAAATCATTAAACCCTTTTATAATATTATTATTATTATTACTGCTCTGTATTTTTAATATATTGAGCACTTTTGGATTATTTACTGATGCCACTGAAATGGAAAGGTTAAAGCGGCAATTGGACACCTATATATGTATATATATATATATATATGAAAAGGTGGAATAAAAACATCACACAATGCTGTTAAAGAGAAAACAATTTATAATATAATCATAGCTGATATTGATCAATATTTCGATTTTACAAAAATCATCATCAGAGCTCATTCACTCCGTGGTGTTTGGGTTGGAGAAAAATGTCAAATCAGTTCACAAACAAAACAAAAAAAATTCTTTATCCTTTGTTTTATCAATATATAATATTCACACTGTCGGATTAATTTCCATTTTACTTTCACATATATATATATATATACACACACACACGGATTGAGCACTCCTAGCAGCCTAATATATTTATATCAGTAAATTCCCTTTCCTAAAAGTGGTTGTGTAGGTGGCTTGAATGTAAAAACTCTGACTGACCTCAAATCAGTCATGTTTCCATTCCGACTTGGAGCAGCCTTTTTTGTCTAGCCGCACTGATGAGCCGTGAAACAGCAAAATAGAATGTTAAGTGGATGATGATATATATATATATATATATATATATATATATATATATATATATGTGGGTGAAGCAGAATCTTCTATTTATGTATTGGAGGATCACCTCTCTTGCCTGAATCCGGCACTTCCTATGACAAGAAGGAAGCTGCACTCTGTTGCCATAGCAACCCATCCGGGTATCTAACCAAATACAATGAGATAAATAACTCTTTATCAGAACATCACACAGTAGAAGCAAAGATCTGTGGATAGCTGCCAAGAATTCTGGTACTTCTGGCACACAATGCTATACATCTGCACCACACGAGTAGGATGTGACACAGGGTCAATTTCTTAAATGACAGGTTTACGAATAATTTTGTCATTAACTATATATATATATATATATACATATGAAAATGAATTCTTACATGCATGTGTATATATATACATGAGTATTTCACTCCCTCTTCCTGTTTTTGTGGGAGTGGAAAGGAATTTCATTTTTAACATTAATCTTTTAAACAGGTGTTTTTGTTTTTTTGGGTGGGTTGCTAATAAATTCATTAGCTGAGTTTTATTACTTTTTTATTAGGGTTGTCTTGATAAATTTCATCAGATGTTCATTTGATATATCAGGTGTGTGTGTTTGTAATTTGTTTTTTGTTCTGAAGAAATTCTGTGTTTTTCTACTTAAATTTATACCACATGTTTGACATTTCCAACCCTCCATGTTCTCACCAATATGACAGGTGTATCCCTTTCGATATATGTATAAGGATAGTATAGATATTGAGGCAATGGTACTTGGTCACTGTCAGTTTCTTGCCTATATGATATCAGAAAAATGATAGTGGAATTATCTCCCGCTGCTGCCAGAGTGCGAATCGCCAATATACGATATTGGCGCCAAAATTAAAATCTCTTCATTTATCATATGAGTTTTCACCAGGCGAGACGCGATATTCAAGCGATGCCTATCAACAGTGAGTAGAATAGTATTCTAGCGCTCACCTTCACTATCAAACAGTGAGTGGTTTATCCAGTGCAACCTTTAACTTCACCTTAACCCAGCAAGATAAGTCTGGTCGCAAATGCCACAAAATTTGCAACCCAATTTTTGTACCTTTTTTTAATATATGTTGTTTAATTTTCACCTGTTGTTCCATCTTCTTTCATCCGAAATTATTTGCCTGCCACCGGGAGATTTTAAGAGCTCCCTAAGTAAAGTCTAAAGTCGACGGGGCGGCCTAAAGTCGGTATCAGCCAGTCAGCGAGGGAGTCTATTCCCTTTTCACTAGCGCTAGACCAAGGAGACTGTTTTGGCATCTGAGGTGGAGCACCACACCTATGATCAGCTCCTTACTTTACCACACAGATCCCTGTGCTACTCATACGCTGAGTTGGCGGGGACCGGTATCGAACTAGGAACCTTGTGGTTTCTAGCCAAATGCTCTACTGACTGAGCTAACCTGGCCCCTTATAATTGGTCCAATATATAAAGTTGATAATTAAAAGGCCCCAAAACGGTGCACATTCTCTCCTGATGACCCCCAAATCAAAAAAAAAATAAAAGAATCATGGAGTTTTGCTAATGGATCAAGGAGCATTCTACAGTCCGCTCACTTTCTGGTGAGTACGATATATTGGATATATTTGGGGGGGGGGGTCTCACATCAGTGTGCAAATAAAACCGTCGAGAGGAAGGTCCCAAAATGGTGTACATTCTCTCCTGATGACCCCCAAATCAAAAACAAACATAACAAAACAATTATGGAGTTCGAGGAGGATTCTACAGTCCGCTTGCTTTCTGCTGAGTTTCAATTACTTATCAAGTGTACTTCTAATGTATAAAAGAAAAATTCCCACAGGTTTTTCATTGTTTAAATATTTCATACAAAATGCTGGTTAATCAAAGAAATAACCTAAACACAATAGCAAAAAAGGGTGAAAGGCTGCACCACCTCCCCACTTTGCTACTCCCCTTCCTCTTCCGCCCCCCCCTCTTCGTGTTCTGGTTAAAAAATGTTCGAAGAAAATCCAGTTTTATTTGTTCATTCATGAGAAGAAAAAAAAAAATAAAAAAATAAAAAAAACACAGTAAAGAACACACCCAGTTCAATGAATAAAAAAAGGTGTTTTTATCAATTTTATTTAATTTAATGAATGACCCCTAATATTTGGTTGCTGGGTTTTAAATAAACGCTTTGCGCATAAGGATTGACACAGCTAGAGAGAAAAATAGAAATATTAAAAATGATAATTTTCAACCAATCAGAGGTGTTCGCACCTAAAAAGAAATTTATCAAACAGACCCTTTTTGGAGCCAATCTGAATCCTATATTAATGAAGGTTTTTCGAAGAACAGCAGAGAAAGAACCAACTTGCCTGAATACTCCACGCTTTTCGTTATAAGAAATATTTCCTTACTGCAGAAGGTATTATAAACTATATCTTTCTCTCTATCTAAGTAACTTGACTACTGAATTGATTTTGAATATTACCCTTTCTTTCTCAGTTGGAGTCAACTCAACACCTTATCTCATTACATGAATATTTAAAAAAGCATATTCTGCAGGACTTTGATCAGTATTCTTGATTATTGTAATCTTTTGTTTCAATACACATTATTTGTTGAATTATGAGTTCTTTGTTTTTCTGCCTTAAATATATGTGACTTTATGGTGTGATGAGTGTAATTACCCAAATATATATATATATAACTCCCATCAATACCCCCACCATATACTCAATAAATGTCCCCTAATTATTAGCCACAAAAAAATGTTTTTATTAATTTTATTTAATTTAATGAATGACCCCTAATATTTGGTTGGTTTTGTTTCGTTTTGTTTTACGGCATATCAACCTCGTTGGGTCATTTAATGCCGATAATGTTTTGAAATAAATTCATTCTTGTTAAGTACTCCATTTTTTTATAAACACATTTTTTAATATTTAACCCATAGATAGAACGCTAACAGGTACTACCACTCCGGGGGGGGGGCAGAGTGGACCTGGGAGTAATGGTGATGAAGGGGTACTCCACATTCCCCAGTTTTATTTGTTCATTCATGAGAATAAAAAAGCACAGTAAAGAACACACCCAGTTCAATTAGTAAAAAAAAATGTTTTTATCAATTTTATTTAATTTAATGAATGACCCCTAATATTTAGTTGCTGGGTTTTGTTTCGTTTTGTTTTACGGCATATCAACCTCGTTGGGTCATTTAATGCCGATAATGTTTTGAAATAAATTCATTCTTGTTAAGTACTCCATTTTTTTATAAACACATTTTTTAATATTTAACCCATAGATAGAACGCTAACAGGTACTACCAATCTGGGGGGCAGAGTGGACCTGGGAGTAATGGTGATGAAGGGGTACTCCACATCCCCCAGTTTTATTTGTTCATTCATGAGAATAAAAAAGCACAGTAAAGAACACACCCAGTTCAATGAGTAAAAGATATTTTTTTATTTTCTTATTTTTATTGAAATAACATTTGGGAAAATATTTGTCAGCTGGGAATTAGTACATACCTCATAGATTTGTTTGTTTAATTCAAACTGAAGAATTTCTGAATAAATATTTCTATTGATAGAAATGTGATTGTTATAAACTTGCAAGAAAATACGCCCTCTGGCATAAGTATTTAAAAAATAACAATGAAATGAAATTTATTGCGTACAGTGGTTAGGTACACCACAACTTATCAAAATCTCATGTCTAGTACATAGAATAATGGGTACCATTATAGTATGTGGCTTACGAAATCATGTCTTTCTTATATTATGTGGCCTACCATAAAAAGCATATTATAAGGTTATAATAATAACTGCTAACCCTAACCCTATTTCAGAGTATTTTAGAGTATTTTAGAATTAAATAATCTCTGATTCCTGTAAATTAAGGATACATTCTTCTTAATTACTATATACAGCTTATTGCATTTCTTGAAATTGAATATATGTGAAAAATAATTAGTTTCAATAAATTGCTTACGACTTATATCTATAAATATATATTCTTACTGAGGTATGACACATTCAAACCGGATAGGCCACATATACTATAATATAATCAAAAAGGTAGTAGACCACATACTATAACTGCATCGAATAATGTACTAGTGTCAGGAACATGAATAATGTATACGTACAGTAATAATATACATGTATGTGTGCGTGTGTGTGCATATGTGTGTGTAAGGGAGTATCAGGTATAGTGTTGGGGGATTACAGGAAGCATGGAAGCTTTTAATATAATGAAATATATTGAATTAGAAAGACTAACAAAATTAAATAAGAATGCATATGAACTATCTCTCTCTCTCTCTCTCTCTCTTTAAATAATCATCACTTTAAGAGACAAACTAAATATCAGTACAAATACAGCTTGACTGATGATTATTGTGACATAAAAACTTTAACGTTCTTTCTCACTTTGTGAATTGTAAAATATCATCTTACATTTTTACATTGAACTTTAAAAAAAGAACTTTTGGCTGAACCTCACCCAGTATTCAATGCTGCCTTTTTGTATACATTTTGTTAATACAATTTTGTTTGTTTAATCAAGAGTTTTGTCTTCTATGCCATTGTGCTTGATTGTTTTATGGTCTTTAAATGTTCGAACACTTTTATTGAATATTGACATCAAACTGCCCTACCTATCACCATAACGTCATCAATGACGTCCTTTTTTTTCTTTCTTAACCTGAAGTTTTTAGAACATGATTATTTTTATTTATTTGTTTGTTTACCTCTTTCTTTTTTTACCCCCTTTCTTCTTTTTTTCCCTTTTTCTTTTCTCGTCTGTAATTCTTTCATTTCTTTCAAAGAAAATTTCTATCCTTTGTTTGATTTTTCTTCTTTTGATTCATTCTCGTTTCAATTTTTTTCTTTCTTTCTTTCTTTCTTCATTTTATCTTTATTTTATTTTTTAAAGAATATTTATTTCTTTTTTTCTTTCTTTCTTTCTTTTCGTTCATTCATTCTGTCTTTCTTTCTTTCTTTCTTTCTTTCTTTTGTCATTTTTAATTTATTCTTTTTTATTTGTCCTTTTTCTTTCATTTTTTCGGAGAAAATTATGGGAAATCTAAGCAAAGATGAATTTCAGATAAGAAAATTTCAAGTAAATTAATAATTGGTTTGGTTTGGTTTCTTTGACGCCTGTTTGATCAACAGTCAAACTGTTATGGTGTCATAAATTGTTGACAGACCCTGTAGTTGAATTCAAGGGGCCAGTGGGAAAATACGTGACTGTTGGTAACCCTGGTGACCCTAGAGGTACAAATCTTGCAGGGCCATCAGAAACACATGACTAGCAAGTTTGGAGATTCAGCCCAGCCATCAAAGAGCTTAGATGTGATGTGAGGGCGGTCTCCCAACGCAGAAAAAACATGGGCTAAATAAAAAGCTTGATCAAGAAATAAAGTGTCTTATTAATTTAATTAATTGCAATAACTAAAATCAGCCCAGGAAAATGAAGCCTTAATTAAAAAAAAGAAGCAGTTAGTAGTCTCTAATGTGTGTGTGTGTCTCTCTCTCTCTCTCTCATATCTCTATTTCTATCACTGAAGAACTCTCTCACTCACTATTTATATACCCAATGTTCGATGTTCAATGTAGGTATACAACAAAACTTAAAAATGATTTCTCAGGTTGGGTTATTACTCAGATGCTCAGATACACAGGGCACACCTGAGGAAGGCCAGAGGATACAGCAGCCAAACCATTGTGTTTATATATACCACAATAAAGATGAGGACAACAGTCTGAAAACATCAAAGTTAAAACCATTTTTAAATGAAATGATTCCAGAAACAGTTGGTGTCCTATCACTAAACTGCATCTGATGGTGAGGCTCCAGTTCTGAAATTTTGGGGAGGGCGGAGTATCCTTTCATTGCCATTACACCCAGGTGCACTCTAATTTGATTTATTTTAGTTTTTTGTTTAATGGTATATCAACCATCATGGGTTATTTAATGCCAAAGCCATCCTTGTAGAAGAACAGTAGTGTTACTATTTGTCAACTTCTTTTGGTTTGGTTTGATTTCTTTGTTTAATGGCATATCACCCTTCATGGGCTATTTAATGCCAAAGCCATCCTTGTAGAGGAACAGTAGTGGTACTATTTAACCCATAGCTGGGTCCAATTTGGGGTTTTCACTATATATAAATGTGTTTCATAACATATTTTTCCCCTACTCTATTTCTTATATTTTTTTGAGTAGCATTTCCTTTTTCTTCCCTTCCTTTATGATAAAAATGGAATGGTCCATTATTTAGCTGAGGTGACAACACTTATAAGAAATAAGAATTCGGCAGATAAGCAACACTAGATAATCAGGAATTACATTTTTGCATTTTATCTTGTATGATTTGGATGGTCTCATTTTGAACCAGAGGGTGTTGCAAGATGGTAACAGTTGTACAATTAAGGAACAAGTATTAATATATAGATAGATCAATTTATATTATTCACATGGTAATGGTACTATCAATCCATAGCTGGGTGCAATTTTGTTTTTCGATTATATATATATATTTACCAATCCCTCCGCACGAGCAGGATGTGACACAAGGTCAATTTCTTAAGCGGAGTTCAACAGGTTTGAATTCAGAGTTTTCCTTCTCCTAGACTGGTTGCCTAAGCAAGGTTAAAGAGTCCAGTCTGCCCTACTATTTACCCATAGCTGGAGGGAGAATTGGATTCATACCTTTCCCAAGGGTATTAGTGCTAAGTGAAATACAATTACCACGTCCAGGATTTGAACTCAGTTCATTATATATATATATAGGAAGCGTGTGGTGTAATGGTTAAAATCTTGAGAAATGGACTCGTCACCCCGAGTTCAAATCCTGGACGTGGTAATTGTATTTCACTTAGCGCTAATACCCTTGGGAAAGGTATGAATTCTACTCTCACTCTAGCTATGGGTAAATAGTAGGGTAGACTGGGCTCTTTAACCTTGGTTAGGCAACCAGTCTAGGAGAAGGAAAACTCTGAATTTAAACCTGTTGAACTCCGCTTAAGAAATTGACCTTGTGTCGCATCCTGCTCGTGCGGAGGAGTTGATATATATATATATATATATATATATATTTGGAGGATGTGCTTAATTGAAGTCATACCTAATTTTGAAAATTAATTAGTTAATGAATTAATTTGAACATATATGCCCACCTAAATTCATTAATTATTAACTAATTAATTTTCAAAATTAGGTATGACTTCAATTAAGCACATATCCTCCAAAAATTGTCGACTAAAAAGGCCATATCAAAAATAAACACATTGCTTGTTTACTTACTTTCATATATATATATATATATATATATATACGTTTAATTAATGTGTGTAATACTTAAGTAATAGGTACCATAATCACAATTTTTTTTAAGGGACCTTTTTGGCATACATGTCTGGTACCTAAATTATCACCACCCCACCCTAGGTCTGCTCTGATTTGGTTTAATTTAGTATAGTTTCTTTGTTTAATGGCATATCAACCTTCGAGGGTTATTTAATACCATAGCTATCCTTGTAGAACAGTAGTAGTACTATTTAACCACAAGCTGGGTCCAATTTTGAGTTTTGATTATATATAAAGTAGTCGACGGGGCGGCCTAAAGTTGGTATCAGCCAGTCAGCAAAGGAGTCTATCCCCTTTTCAATAGCGCTAGACCAAGGAGATTGTTTTAGCATCGGAGGTGGAGCGCCACACCTTCCATCAACTCCTTACTTTACCGCACAGATCCCTGTGCTACTCATACGCTGAGTTGGCGAGGACCGGTATTGAATTAGGAACCTTGTGTTTAATTAATGAGTGTAATAATCCTACCTGTTGTCGTCTTTTTTAGTCACCTGGAAAAATAACTTGAGACTCACCTGAAAAAGAAAAAAGAAAAAAAACAAAGGTAAATAAAAACATTTTAACAGGTGAAAGAAATTGTGAAAATTTAACATTCATTAAATTTATGTACAATTTGTCAGTTCTTTGTTTAATGGCAAACCCTTTCATGGCCATTACTCCCAGGTCCACTCTGATTTTGTTTTGTTTTGTTTCTTTGTTTAATGGCATATCAACTATTGTGAGTTATTTAATACCAAAGCCATCCTTGTAGAAGAACAGCAGTGGTACTATTTTGTCTGAATTTTTTAGATGACGTTTGGTAATTTGTATGCTGGACACATGGCTCAGCGGATATAAGGGTTGACTTAATATAATTCTAAGTGATAATCATCTTGGGGTTGCAGGTTCAATCCTGACTACAGGTGATAATCATATAACTAATATAAACATTTTAACAGATGTAAGAAAATAAGTATTGAGTTGCTGGACACATGGCTCAGCGGATATAAGGGTTGAGTTAATACAATTCTAAGTGATAATCATCTTGGGGTTGCAGGTTCAATCCTGACTACAGGTGATAATCATATAAACTAATATAAACATTTTAACAGATGTAAGAAAATAATATTGAGTTGCTGGACACATGGCTCAGCAGATATAAGGGTTGAGTTAATACAATTCTAAGTGATAATCATCTTGGGGTTGCAGGTTCAATCCTGACTACAGGTGATAATCATATAACTAATATAAACATTTTAACAGATGTAAGAAAATAAGTATTGAGTTGCTGGACACATGGCTCAGCGGATATAAGGGTTGACTTAATACAATTCTAAGTGACAATAATCTCGGGGTTGCAGGTTCAATCCTGACTACAGGTGATAATCATATAACTAATATAAACATTTTAACAGAATTAAGAAATTGTGAAAATTTAACATTGATTTAATTTATGTACAACTTGTCAATTCTTTGTTTAATGGCATATCAACTTTCATGGGTTATTTAATGAAGAACAATATTGGTACTATTTAACCCATAGTTGGGGGATGAGGAGGTTCATACCTATTCCAAGAGTATTAGTTCTAAAGTAAACCATTACAATATATATATATATATTCATATTATATAAAATATAATTATATCATAAAATACATAGGGCCGGGTTAGCTTAGTCGGTAGAGTGTTTGGCTAGAAACGACAAGGTTCCTAATTTGATACCAGCCCTCACCAACTCAGCGTATGAGTAGCACAGGGATCTGTGTGGTAAAGTAAGGAGCTGATGGTAGGTGGCGCTCCACCTGGTACTAAGAACCCAACTAGACTTCACGTGATTTGCGGTTTTCCCTCCTCTGGGGTCAAAGTGCCCAAACTGTCTGTAACTTTCCATTTTGGTGCTTTGTATTTCCACTACACAGTGTTGTCAATAATCTATGCTACCATAAATTATGCAACACATACTGCTTGTAGATCAACAATGTTTACACTGAAAGACAGCAAGCAAAATGGCACAATCAGGCTCAAACTGTGTATTGGATATGATATTAAACTTCATCTTATGGTTCTAATTTTGGAGATCTGGGGAGTATGGAGTAAGCTTTCATAGGCCATTACTCCCAGGTCCACTTTGACTCTGAGTGGTAGCACCTGTTATGGTCCCATCTATGGGTTAAATAGATAATGTGTTTAAAAAAATTGAGTTTAAAAAACAAAGAATTTGAATACCCATCAAGAATGAATAAAACATCTTTAGCATAACCCAAGAAGGGTTGACATGCCATAAAACCAAACAAACTAAGCTCAAACTTTGATCATGTAACCACAACAGTTGTTATATATTGTACAAACGGAAATATGAATTTCCGGTTTTATTAAACAAAGAAATATAACAACTTCCCGTTATCAGATCAAGAGATAAAAATGTGTAGGACTAGCTATGAATATAAAAGAACTGAGGGCTCGAGACAGGTCAGTCGTCAGTTAGCCCAGGAGGCAGTCAGCCGGAGAGTGAGTGAGGTGATCGGGGTCAGTAGTCGGGAGAGTCGATGCGAGTTAGTTGGCTGAGCGGGACCTCGTGTAGTTGGTGTTGGAAAAGCTAGCCTTAATATTTACCAACTGAAAAAGCTTGTCACCCAGAAATTTAATTGAAGGACCGAAAGTCTAAAGACTTAATATATTAATTAAACTGACCCTCTCTCTCGAAGTTAAGAAGCTTGAATTTATTTCAATAAACTTCTGGAGGATAACTTTGGTGTTATTGTCATCTCTTACAACGAAGATAAAACTATTGTAATTTAGTACCGTGACGACGCGCTATGCAACACAGTGCCAACAATAAGCACACAGAACGCAGAACACAATATGACAATTGTGCGGTAAAGTGAGGAGCTGATGGTAGGTGTGGTGCTCTGCCTTAGATACCAAAAAACAATCTCCTTAGTCTACTGCTAGTGAAAATGGGATAGACTCCCTCACTGTATGGCTGATACTGACTTTAGGCGATTTTTTTTTTATGGCTAAAGTGCTATAAGACACTGTTCTCCTTCAAGATCAGGGAGTGTTGAAATAAGAGTTATCTGCCCTTGAAAAAAACTAGAGAAACAGCTAACAGGGAGTTCTAAATATATTTAATGATCAGAATTCCACTCTTTAGTGCCGCGAGATATAATCACCTAACCGACCAGCACGACTCTCATGTAAGTGACACTGGAGGACATTTGCTGTCACCAGAGATTTAAGACACAAAATCTCTGGCGCTAAACTATAATCTATTTTTTGAGATATCTGGATAGATAATGGAACTTTAAGTACAGTAATGACACTCCAATGTGTGTATGTATATATATATATATATATATATATATATTATAGAGAGAGAGAGAGAGAGAGAGAGAGAGAGAGGAGGGGGAGAGAGAGAGAAACATAGATATAGAGATAAATATGAACAGACCGACATAGATATATAGATATGAAGAGACTGAGATAGATATTAACAGGCAGACATATATAGATATAGACATATAGATATATATGAACAGACTGAGATAGATACATAGATATAGACAGGCACATACACGCACATATGTGCAACTACATATATATACATTTATGTTTATCTCCTTTTTGGTTGTATTGGAGTACATTATATATACTAGCAAATATATGCACCCTTTTTAATGTAATGAAATATTGTATTAAATCATAAAGTCTAATAAGAAGGCAGATAAAAAGATATGTAACAGAGTGGGGTTATAATAGAAAAATAGAAATGAAACTTACTCTTCCATCACTCCCGTCTTTCATTGCAGAATTTTACTTATTTAACTATTTAGTTAAAATAGGAAGTAAAGAATAATATGACAGTTATTTTTTCTTGTTAATGGATTTCATTTAAGATTCATTGGAAAGATTTTTGATTATATTCATTAAAATAAAACCAAACAATTAAAAATCAATAATACTAAGCACATATTTAATAAAATCACATTTTTAATATCAATATGCAAATTAGCCTTCCCGTTCACACTGCAAACCGCTATTTTGTTGTATATATAAATACAATTGCATGTTATTTGGTATGTAGATATGGTCAACAGTATTAAAACAATTTTATTAATGACTGAGGTTTAAATATAAATAAAATCATGGAGAATGTGACGTAAATAACTATGTTAATTGTGACTCGATTAGTGATATAGTTTCGGTTACAGACAGAAAAACACACAATCTCCATTATAATAAGATTTACTAACCCCTCTGCATGAGCAGGATGTGACACAAGGTCAATTTCTTAAGCAGAGTTTAACAGGTTTGAATTCAGAGTTTTCCTTCTCCTAGACTGGTTACCTAGCCATGGAGAGGAAATTGGATTCATACATTTCCCAAAGGTATTAGCGCCATGTGAAATGCAAACAGCTTCATCCAGGAATTGAACTCGGGTCAACGAGTCCATTTCCTACAATTATACCATGTGCCTCCATATATATGTCAAGCCTTAGCATCTATAGGATTGTCCCAACCTTATTGCCCTTATGGCAAGCCCCAACCCTTTTTATCATATCTATGCTAGAAGGCAGTGGTGGCCAGCTATTAAATTAAAGGTGGTCTATCCAAGCTGCCTTCTAGCCTAAATAAGGGCTAAAGTGGAGTGTTGTAAGTTATGGTCAGCTACTAGGATTCCGTCCTTAAGCATCATGGGTCACCACCCACGGCCAACTGGTGGCTCCATTGGGGGGTGATTTTACCCCCCTGAAGAGATGCAGTTGCCCCAGCCAACAGGGATTATTAATACTATTTTGTTGTAGTTACTTTACATTATAACAATCTCCTTAGTCTAGCACTATTGAAAAGGGGATAGACTCCCTCGCTGACTGGCGGCCCCGACGATTTTACTTTTTACTTTATAATGATTAGAGATATTGGTATTTTGGTATTTCTCTGAATGTTTAAGAAAAAAAAACTTTAAAAAAATACCCAATATGAGTCTAGGTAAAAAATCATAAGTGAATAGATAGATATTCTAGCCAAAACAAGACATTAGGTTTATAAGTTACCAAAATTCACACTGAATTGTCAAATTGGATGGCCTAGTGGATAAAGGAGTTAGGTTAAGACAGTTCTAAGTGACAGCTATCTCTAAATTGCAGGTTCAATCCTGGCAGCAGTAACATAGAATAATAATTAACACAGCTTAATGCCTCTACCCCAGCTATGGTTAGTGGAATGAGAACAGGATACCCCTGTGGACTGAATAAAGGGTTAGGTTCAAAGTTCCATGATGGCTCCCGATTACGACAAGAAAGTACCCGACTCCAAAAAGAAGGTTCCCGAGTCCGAGAAGATTCCCGAGTCCAACAAGAAATACCTGAAGAAGGCCGGAGGGCATATCGGCCGAAACATTGTACAAATAACAATGAAGATAAGGGCAATAGTCCAAATAATACTGGTATTTTGGTATTTGAATGTAAAAGTGTTAGCCAATGAAAAAACCCAACCCACAATAAGACATTTGGGCAAGAACAGGAAGTGTTAAGAGTTATCTACCCTTGAATAACTCCATGTTTGGAAAAGAAGCTAACAGGGAATACTAAACAATTAAAATATATAGATATTGGAGATATTGGTATTTTAATGTAAAAGTGTTAACCGACAATAAGATCTTCTTTGGGCAAGAACAGGAAGTGTTAAGAGTTATCTACCTGTGGCGAGAGAAACCACGAATGTTGTAGTTCGAAGCGTGCACGACTGTGTTTGGCATGCAGAATGAGATCAGATGCGAGTGGGGAGATTGAACTCG
>CM042173.1:38556116-38563616 GCA_023376005.1 Doryteuthis pealeii | reverse complement strand
TTTTTTGTAAATGATGTTTTTCTTTGGTATAATAAATTTGAAAATTTAAACATTTTTAGAGAACTTATTAACATAAGCATATCTGAAGCTCGCTCATACTTCAAATTTTAGCTCTCAACACAAAGCAAAAAAATGATGAGTGACAGCTTGTAATTTGGAAAACTAGTAAGCTGTATATGTTTTTCATGTGTTTGTGTATGAGTGAGAGAGAGAGAGACAAAGTGAGAGACAGAGAGAGTAAGAGAGACAGACTAATAGAGTGAGAGTGAAAGAGTGAGAGAGACAAAGACAAAGAGTGAGAGAGAGACAGTGAAAGAGTGAGAGAGACAGTGGAAGAGTGGGAGAGAGAGAGAGAGAGAGAGAGACAGTGGAATAGTGGGAGAAAGAGAGAGTGAGTGAGAGAGAAAGAGAGAGAGACAGTGGAAGAGTGAGAGAGACAAAGACAGACAGAGTGAGACAGAGAGAGAGAGAGAGACAATAGAAGAGTGGGAGAGACAGTGAGAGAGAGAGAGGGTGAGAGAGACAGAGAGAGACAGTGGAAGAGTGTGTGAGAGAGAGAGTAAGTGAGAGAGAGAGACAGTGGAAGAGTGAGAGAGACAAAGGCAGACAGAGTGAGAGAGAGAGAGAGAGACAGTGGAAGAGTGAGAGAGACAAAGACAGGCAGAGTGAGAGAGAGAGACAGTGGAAGAGTGAGAGAGAGAGACAGTGGAAGAGTGAGAGAGACAAAGACAGGCAGAGTGAGAGAGAGAGAGAGAGACAGTGGAAGAGTGAGAGAGAGTCAGTGAAAGAGTGAGAGAGACAGACAGACAGAGTGAGAGAGAGAGATAGAGAGAGAGAGACAGTAGAAGAGTGAGAGAGACAGAGAGAAAGAGAGAGAAAAGAATTTTAAAAAGTTGATATGATTTAGGGCAGTAAATCTATTTGACCCCTGGTGATCCAACACCACCATCACCACCTCCTCGATCTGATCCAATCGGAGACACCTAAACTAAATAAACAACTTAGTGACTAACTGACCCAGACCTACTTTTATCACTTTGCTTCAAATTGTAATACCATAAAAATACCATTCAATCAACAAACAACAGCACCAAGTTGACAAGTGATAAAGAACTACTTAACGGCTTTAGAGTTACAACTGATGGGTCAACATCACTTGTAATAAAGTTGCTACTAAAAAATGTAGGAATTTCGACAGATTGATCTATCTATCTAAATATATATTGTTGCATACCTTCTTTACCGGCACTAAATATCTATATGTCTATATGTATATATCTATGTATGTAATATATCAAGAAAAATGAAAAAACACAGGTTTAAATGGGTTAAGTGGTGAGTTTATTGGCCGACGCTGCAGTGTTTCGATCTATTAAATAGATCATCTTCAGGGCATAAGATAAGAAATTATATATCACAGAATGATGAGAAAAAGTGAGTGGTAATCCTTCTTATTCAGTCTGTTTAAAATTTTTTCTGAAGTTTGAAAAAAGGAGACGGTTTTGAAATATGACATCAAATATTCTATTTTAAGGTGTGAGTATGTAGTGCTGTTAGTGTGTGTATTGAAGGAAACATTGTGCATTTTTTAGGTATGTGGTAGTGTGTGTGTGTGTATAAATTTTTCTGTAGCGATAAACGACAGCGGAAGTGAAAACTCAAGGTTGTGTGTGTGTGTGTGTATGTGTGTGTGTGTGTGTGTGTGTGTATTGGTAAGAGGTAGGGGAGAGGTGTGTGTGTATATTGGTAAGAGGTAAAGGGGAGATGTCATGAAAAGAAATTTCATGTTTTATATTAAAAGAGGAGATGGAAATTTTCATGTTTTATATTAAGAGAGAAGATGGGAGTTTGGGTGTGTGTGTGGGGGGGATTTAATATGTATATATGTATATATCTATACTTCTCTTACTTCTTACTCTGTCGTCTATTCTTCTGGCCGGCCGTCTATCATCTATCTTGGTCTGGTATATCTTCTAAGGTCTCGTCTGGTCTTCTATTGAGGATTCCGTGTCTGGTTTCTGTTGGGGATCATTCCTTATCAGAAGCCCTGTGTCATTGTTAGCTTTTAGTAATAACCACAAGACTTCGATTTACGATGATGTTACTTTATTTGTAGACCCCCAGACCAGACATCTGCGCAGTGAGACTCACATCTTGCTAGCTTCGCTTCTAAGTTCTAACTCTAACTAACTGAGTTGCTTACCCCTTAAACTGGAAGGGGCTTCTATCGGGGTTCCGTTTCTCACGGTTTATCCCGCAAGGCAAGGTCAGAGTGAGGTCAAGCATTGTCACTCACTCTCAAGGCCATCAGCTGTACTAATATGATTTCTACACTATTGTCATAATCATTAGGTATCTAATGATTATGTAACAATATGTCATCCGCTGACACTATGTTTTGTGTTTCAACGTTTTATGTCTCTTCAGTTGTTACATAATTATTAGAAACCTAATATTTATGGCAATAGTGTAGAAATCATAATGGCGATTAGTGCAGCTGATGGCCTTGAGAGTGAGTGATGGCGCTTGACCTCACTCTCACCTTGCCTTCCGGGGATAAATCGTGAGAACCGGAAGGCATAGAAGACCCTGTCTTCCGGTTTAAGGATATAAGTAACTCAGTCAGTTAGCAAGTAGGAGCCGAGCTCGTAGGATGTGCGCAGATGTCTGGTTTGGGGATTTACAAATAAAGTAACATCAAAGTAAATCAAAGTCTTGTGTTATTACCTCTAAAAACTAATAATGACACAGGGCTTCTGATAAGGAGAAATCCCTAACAGAAACCAGACCCGAAGTCCCCAAGGGAGTCCAGACCTCAGAAGAGACCAGACCAAGATAGACGATCAGAATAGCAAAGCCGGTCAGAAGAAAATACGACCAGAAGTAAGAAGTAAGAAAGGGTATACAACACAGTGTGGCTAGACACAGCAACTGACCAGGAGCAAAACCCAACTGACATTTCCTCAGCCCGATTCATTAAACTCTCGTCCATTTGACAGCTGCCGTTAAGGGGCAGTGTTTAAACTATCAAATGCATACATTTGTTTATATATTTTACGATCACCAGAAAGATCCAGTCTGCAAATAACAGATGATCAGTGAAAGTTAATTTAAGTCGTCCCTAGAGAGCTCTACCAGGTTTTGGAAGATTACCAAACCCTCCTACTTAACGGCTTTAGAGTTACAAGATTTGTCCCACCACTTGTAATAAAATTGCTACTGGGTCATTCCATGTCAATTCACCGGGGTGTTACACCCACCGACACCGAATTACTTGAAATTTGGCACAAATGTTCCCCTTCATGAGTTAGGAAAGTGTGCCAAATTATTTTGTCTTAAACCTTACAGTTCCGATTTTAGAGGTGGGGATATAATTTTGCTATTTTGCCTCAAAATTAAGGCCGTGCGGTGTCGCAAAATCTCAGTGTTTTTTTTTAATTTAAAAAAAATACTTTCATACATTCAATATTTCTGAAATTTGGTATGTAAGGCAAATAAGGAGTGTAGAATTCAAATATCCAACTATTTTAACCCTATACCTGATAGAAATTTTTATTTTGCCCACCCAAATGCATGACTCCAAAATCAACAACTTTTCACCTATGTAGCTTACGGTCAGTCTATCGAAAATGGGTCCTCTTCAATTTTCATAATATTTTTTTCTTAACATCAACTATGTCTGCCTAAGTTCACCAAAGAATTTCGTGAGGGGGTAAAGTCTACTTTAGAAGATATGAACCTGCCAAGTTCAGAGTTTTTTTCCTATGTACGTGCAGGATTTCAGTGAAAGATTATAATTAAAGACAATCCTCCTAATGCTCCATGAACTCTCAAATGTTGATATTGTGCTCAGTGACTTCTTAAACAATTCAATAATATTGTTTTTATCAATTAATAAAAAAAAAAATTAAATACGAGGGTGAGTCAAAAAGTAATGCCATTTTGTTTAGTACAGGTATAATTACCGACACAGGAACATGTATCATGAATTAAAATGAAACTTTCCCACAGTCACTGTTTTTTTTTTCAATAGCAATGTTCCACCTTCAAATGTAGGAATTTTGACAGATTGGTATATGTAGATCCTACTATGCTAAGTTGGTTGGATTTTACGGCATGTCAACCCTTGACGGGTAATTTTATGCAGAGGACGTTTTGTTTTTATAAATGTAAGAATTTGTACAGATTTATCAATATACATCAGACCAATCTTATATTACTATGCTAAGTTAAATTGGTTGGCTGGATTTTACGGCATGTCAACCCTTGTTGGGTTATTTTATGGCAAAGATGTTTTCCAACAGCATACCCATCAAGTTAGCAAGTGATATGAAGACCTACAAGCTTTGAACCATCACTTGCAATAGAGTTGCTTCAGGAATATTTCTTCAGATTGATCTATCTATCTTTACATATATATATATATATATATATATTCTTTTGAGAATTTCCATCATTGGAGTAAGAACTATATTCAAGTCCTGAAGATGGTCTAATAAGAGACCGAAACGTTGCACCGTCGACAATAAACATCAAGTTTCCACAACATCCCGTGTTTGTCTACTTTTCTCCACATACTGTTGGATTAACCTCCTCACATTTCTACCATATATATATAAATATATGTATATATATATATATATATATATATATATATGAAAGCATGGGATCATCAGGAGAGAATGTGCAACCTTTTCGGGGCCTTCCTCTCAACGGTTTTAAAAAGCAACATCCCCCCCCCCTCACTGATGTGAGGTCCCTCGGAATATCTGTATCGACCGCATGTGGATCGGTCTTCAACAAAAAATAAGACGGGATGAAATGACCGTTAGAAGAAAGAATGCGCAAAACAGAACGCTGCTAGTCAAAAGTTGGAATATTTTTTTTATCAAAAAATGCGCTGTCAGTATTAAAAAAATTTTAATTTAAAAAAAAAAAAAAAAAAAAAAAAAAAAAAACAGAAGCATTATAGTTTATAATAAGACTCAAAAGAGCCTGATGTAAAATTATTTAAAAAAGAGTATAATTATATAAAAAGTGTATATTAAAATATCAAAATTGTTCGTAATACTCCAACTATTAACTGAGAGGAAGGCCCCGAAACGGTTGCACATTCTCTCCTGATGATCCCATGCTTTTGTAAACATCTTTTGTTTTTTCAACATATCAATTTCACACTGTCGGATTAAGTTCATTTTTTATTTATATATATATATATATATATATATATATATATATATATATATGTAGAGAGAGAGAGAGAGAGAGAGAGAGAGAGAGAGAGAGAGAGAGACAGTGATGCTTTTTGATTTAGTGCATCCTGAGATGCACATATTTGCTTTAAATGAGTCACCGGAAAATTTGATGGGTCCCAACTAAAGTTTCTTAATAGATTGTAGGGTTTTTGTTTATGATCTGGGAAAACAACTAAAGCCGTCTACCTCCTACCTTGTAACCTATCCTGTGTAAATCATTTCTAAGAAACTATTGAAATGTATTTACAGTTAGCTTGAAATGGTCAGGGAAGAAAAAAGAAAAACATTGGGATGCACTGATAAAATAAGTTTTGTTTTTGTGTTCCTCACATCTCCACCACATATAATACATATATAATATATACTATAAGATATAATACATATCATTGTCATCTTATTATAATGGAGATTGTGTGTTTTTCTGTCTGTAACCGAAACTATATCACTTCTCATGTCACAATTCCCTTAATTATTTACATCACATTCTCCATGATTTTATTTTTATTTGAACTTCTATTATTAATAAAATTGTTATACATCATTAAGACTGTTGACCATATCTAGATACTAATAACAGGTAATTGTATTTATATATACAACAAAATAGCGGTTTACAGTGTGAATGGAAAGGCTAATTTGCATATTGATTTTAAAAATTTGATTTTAATAAATATATGCTTAGTATTATTGATTTCTAATTGTTTGGTTTTATCTTATTGAATATGAGCAAAAATCTCTTCAATAAATCTTAAAAGAAATCGATTAACAAGAAGAAATAACTGTAATATTATTCTTTACTTCCTATTTTAACTAAACAGTTTAATTAGGAACATTTACCAATGAATGACAGGAGTAACGGAAAATGATGGAAGAGTTAGTTTCAAAGTTGTTCTATTTTTCAATCATACCCCCTCTGTTCAAAATCTTTTTATCTACATTCTTATTCAGTTTCATTAGCCTTTCTAATTTAATATCATATTTTATTATTAAATTTAACTAAAATACTTGCACCCGGAGGGTGCATATATTTGCTAGTATACATAATATATAAAAGTGAAGTCGACAGGGTGGCCTAATGTCAGTATCAGCCAGACAGTGAGGATGTTGCAGTACAGTTGGCGGTACAGAGGATTGAACTCACAACCTTCTGCTTGTAAAGCAGAATTGCAGCACAGTTGTTTGTATACTGGGTCATTTGCATGCGATGTGCTATATTAGTACATATAGTACAGGAAAGGAAACGTTGATATCACCCCCCTACCAGCCCGTCCTTCAGGACAGGGGTCCAGTGCGCTTCGGCCACTGGACCGGTGAGGTGTTAAATTAATAGCGTCGATCCCAGAGGGCCATCCCTCCAGGCAATACCTGCCCCCTTGACTTAAAGGGGCAGGGCTGGGTTTATTGCCCAGCGCCTGAGGCGCCCCCCTTGAGGGGGAATGCCGACGGGATCGACGCAATTTTTCTACCTGCCACCCATGAGTCTCGGCTTGTGGGTGGTCCCACATAAATAGGGCCTTCGTGCCTGACCCGGTACGAGTGGGGTACTGGGAAAATACAATCACCGCGGAGGAGGTAAAAGTGTTGTATACCCTTTCTTTCCTTACTTCTATTCTTCTGCTCATCTTTGGTATCTTACATTCTTCTTCTAGCGTCTGGACTTTTATTTCTCTGTTCTTGCTGGTTGGTTGTCCTTGATTCATTTCTTCTTCTAGGTCAGTCTTGTTGCCAAGACATTCATCAACCACAAAAACATATTATTTATCTAAACCTTTATTTACTTAACTAAACATATTTCTCTAACTAAACACAATGCGCGTGTGCAGTGAGCTCCAGCTAAGGACTTATCTGCCTGACGTCCAAGCTGAAACTGAGAGCCAACCAGGTCCCACGTGTATTTTGCGGGCTTTCTGTAATATTCCATGGAAAGTCCCGCCCATGATATGAAAAGGGGCCATCCCTTCAGAAATACAGGGGGTTGACAATAATTAATGCATAGATTATGTAACAAAAGTTGTTTAAGGTAAATTGATGTCGACTGTATCAAAGGCTCAAGGGTACAGAAGACCAATAAAGACCTGTAAAAATCAAAACTACTTTGTTCTTCCTAATGCTGGTACAGAGAGAGTCTATCCCCTTTTCATTGGCGCTATACCAAAGAGATTTGGAATTTTTTTTTGGTTAAATAATCCTTTTTGGAAAAAAAAAAGGGTTTGGGGAGTACCATACACTAGCCCGTCATGGTGCA
>CM042173.1:38454683-38556016 GCA_023376005.1 Doryteuthis pealeii | reverse complement strand
GCGCTCGCTAGCTTAAATTTTAAAACTCCTTCATAATATTCTCCATTTCCGGATAGGATGTTTGACACAAAGACCGTGTGGTGAATGGGGTCACCTCAGCCTTTACCGGTTAATTATCGCCTCATCTACGGAGAGCACGTGAGGATCCTTCAACAGTGACCTCAATTTCGGTACCTCATCTGGAGTTTCTGAGAAGGTGTAGGCTGCTGAGCAATGTGAAAGTGTAATGTCGTTCACGTTGAAATGCAAATGCTTTTATACGTATTCTGCATGCTATTAGTCTCTTGCCGCCAGGTAGCTGAGTTGCTGCAGTTAGCTCAACTCCCCTCAAGGCATACCTGCCACAGCAAAATAAAGAAAAGTGGGTTGGGGCAATGTTGTCTCATGACCCTGGGTTTATCTGTCCAGCGCCTGAGTCGCCCCTTGAGGGGAATGCCGATGGGATCGACGCAATTTTTGTTCTCTCCCACCCATTAGCTTCGGCTTGTGGGTGGGCCCACGTTAAAACGGAGCCTTGTGCCCAGTCCATACAGGTGGGGTATGAGACAAATAACCACTTCTTTATTTTCTTGATACTAATGCAGAATAGCACGCAAGAGATAATAGCATCAGAATACGTATAAAAAGCATTGCATTTCACGGAAATACCGAAACTTTAGAAACACTAGTATTAGGGTTAGGATTAGTTTTAGTGCATATACAGTAAGGCTGGGTGACCCATACACACGGTTTTGTGTCACATCCTACCAGTGGTTGGGTAAATTAGCTGCACACATTGATGTACAGATTCAAGTTGAGCTATTAATGCACTAAGATGGCGAGGGCCAGTATCGAACCGAGTGAGCTAAACCATAGGAATACTTGAAACCCTACAACTACGAGTAAACAAATGATTATTATTAGATAGAGATAATTACTTGAAACCATATAATTATTAATATTAAACCAGCTATGTGCAGATACAACATGCTGCGCGGAGGACCTCCCGGGGTCAATGAATGATAGGGGTGGTTGGCGAGAGATTGCCATGGATATCCGCACATGATGATGAGACATAACCTAATCATATTATGCTATTCTGCATTAGTACATTTTATTTAGTATTGTCTGCGTTATTCGGACTATTGTCCTCATTTTCATTGTTATCTGTACAACCGATGTGCCCTCCGGTTTTCTTCAGGTATTTCTTGTCGGACTCGGGAACCTTCTTTTCGAACTCGGGAACCTTCTTGTCGTAATCGGGAGCCATCATGGAACTTTGAACCTAACCCTTTATTCAGTCCACGGGGGTATCCTGTTCTCATTCCGCTAACCATAGCTGGGGTAGAGGCGTTAAGCTGTGTTAATTATTATTCTATGTTACTGCTGCCCTTGGCCAGGATTGAACCTGTAGTCCAGAGATAACTGTCACTGAGAACTGTCTTAACTTAACTCCTTTATTCACTAGGCCATGTGTCCAATTGGAATGTTCCCGAGTCCGAAAAGAAATACCTGAAGAAGGCCGGAGAGCACATCGGCCGAAACGTTGTACAGATAACAATGAAGATGAGAACAATAGTCCGAATAATGCAGATAATACTAATCATCAAGCCTCATCTCAAACATTCAGAGAAATAGTGTAGATAACAATGAAGATGAGGACAATAGTCCGAATAATGCAGATAATACTAATCATCAAGCCTCATCTCAAACATTTAGAGAAATGGTATTTTTTATTTGATTAAAATTAAAATAATATTAACTTAAATAAAATAAACCATCTTTTTCGGTAATTAGAGTCAGTCAGTCAGTGAAGAACACATTTTTTTCGCCATTAATTTTTCACGGTCTTTACAAAAAACGAAACGGACGTAACTAATTCATTTTCCACAAGTTAGATAATTTTAATAGCAGTAACCAAACGAAAAACGAAAAGAAAAACGTCCCTTTAATAAGTTTTGTAACTACAAACAACTTACAACAGAAAACGTAAAGTTTCGTGGTGTAATGGCTAACGGGCTTGATTGCAACATCATAGTAAGCGATTGTTGGTTGGTTTGTTTTGTTTTACGGCATATCAACCTCGGTGGGTCATCTAATGCCGATAAAGTTTCGAAATAAATTCATTCTTAATGGATACTCAATTTTTTTTATAAACATGTTTTTCTATTTAACCCATAGATGGGACCCTAACAGGTACAACCACTCTGGTCAGAGTGGACCAGGGAGCAATGTGGATGAAGGGGTGCTCCACATTCCCCAAACCTCCAGAACTGGAACCTCACCATCAGATAGAGTTTAACGTCATTCCCAGGACATGTAGACCCTCAGCCACTACCTTCTAGCACCCATATGATAAAAAGGGTTGGGGCTTGTCATAAGGGCAATAGGGTTGGGACAATCATATAGGTGCTAGGGCTTGACGTGACCAGCCGATTGATCGGAGGGGGCCTCTCCGACGCCCTTCTAGCCCAAGTAAGGACCAAAGTGGAGTATTGCATGTCATGAACTGCTCAACCACCTGGGTTCTATCATTTAGCTTCATGGATCACCACCATTTGGGGGAGTCTTACCCCTGTGTAGAGACGCAGTCTATGTATTCTAACGCCCCAGCCGACGAGGCTGCTAACCTGTCTGACTGTGACATTGTAGGAAGTGACTTCGAACTCCAGTTTATTATTACGTTTATTTTCAGATTGATACTCTTGGGAAAGGTAGTATATGAATTAAATGAAGTTTTAACATCCATGGCAGAGGTGCAGTCGACAGGGCGGTGATATGTTATTAAAGAAAGATTACTGACAGGAAATGAACAAAACCAAACACCACAAGACACCGTAGAATGTAAACGATACTTTGTTGTGTCCCTTTGAAAGTTCAATTAATGTAAGGTGGCCCGGACGTGTCAACATCGACAGCCAAATATTAAATGTTAGAAAGCTTATCGATTTTCTACAAGGCAAAATGATCTGACACATTTGTAGGTTTAATAAAATGCAAATGAAGTAAAGAAACAATCTGACACATTTGTAGGTTAAATAAAAGGCAAATAAAGTAAAGAAACAAAAAAGTGTTTTTATTTTCGAAAAATACATATAATGCCATTTTTTTTCATATAATGCCATTTTGTTTTGTTTCTTTATAATGCCATTGTTTTTCGTTTCTTTTTCAGTTGCTGCCATAAATTGGACTGGTGAGCATTTCTTTTCGGACTCGGGACTTCCTGATTACGACAAGAAAGTTCCCGAGTCCGATAAGAAATACCTGAAGAAGGCCGGAGGGCATATCGACCGAAACGTTATATAGATAACAATGAAGATGAGGATAATAGTCCGAATAACGCAGATAATACTAATCTTATATACAGCTTATGATTGAATTGCATTTCTTGAAATTGAATATATGTGAAAAATAATTAGTTTCAATAAATTGCCTACAACTTATATCTATAAATATACTCTTACTGAGGTAAGCCACATTCAAACTGAGTAGGCCACATACTATAACGGCATCAAAATATGTTTATAGATAAGGTGAAATCACATTCATTAACTCAAAATATTTCTTTCTCCACCAGCAGAATCTATGTGCACCTCTCCCACCACGATAAGGTAGTGAAATCCAAGTGAACGCTCACTCTTGTGGGGATTAAAAAATACGAAAATAAAAATAACATAAAAATAAAATTAAAAGAACAGACTCCCATGGGGCCTTGACTGGAAGAACCCCTTTGCGCATGTCCGACAAAAAGGACTGACTCCCTACACCAAAAAGGATACCTCGGTCATTTGAATCTAGGCGGCAACAGTGGGTAGTCGTTTCCCAGCCAGGGGGTATTTCCCCTTGCTACGGCCAACCATGCCCCGTTCATTAAAGCCTAAGTCGTAAAACTACCTCTTGCCTTTGTCTCATTCCTTTTCGTTCCTTAAATTCCATTTCAGCTGACCAGTCCACAATAATTAAGAACCAGCATTTATTGGGGACAAGATACCAGTACAAACGAACTTAACTATAGACCCATAAATGGTGACCCCGACGTGATAGCACCATAGTCTACAGCAAAGCGATTCTCTCTCTCTCTCTCTCTCTCTCTCTCTCTCTCTCTCTCTCTCTCTCTCTCTCTCTCTCTGTCACCGCGTCCAACTTTTAGAAGTTATGGACTGGTTGACACACGGATTAGTGTATAGAATTAAAGAATTTGTTAAATTTCAAATAAAAAAGTATTCATACAGGCATGTTAAAATTAGCTTTATTTAATATAGAAATCTATCATCAATATAAACTAAGCCCCCCCCCCCGTTTACAGTCAATGGGAACAGTGATATTGCCTTCTTATATGTCAAGTCTTGGCTCGATAGAAGAGAGTACCACACGCAATGGTTCTCGAATATCCAAATTGTTCCTGTACTCATTACTGAAAAAAATAGCCTCGTTTTGATATGATCGAAATGAGACAAGTATATTGAGAACGATTTCAGACAGTTTTAGAAATATATTTCCATTTTTAGTTGATATGTATGTTTAGTTTGGTTTGTTTTACGGCATATCAACCTCAGTGGATCATTTAATGCCGATAAAGTTTTGAAATAAATCAATTCTTAATGCATAATACAATTTTTTTATAAAACTCATTTTTTCTATTTAACCCATAGATGGGACCCTAACAGGTACTACCACTCCGGGTCAGAGTGGACCAGGGAGCAATTGTGATGAAGGGGTGCTCCATATTCCCCAAACCTCCAAAACTGGAATCTCACCATCAGATAGAGTTTAACGTCATTCCCAGGACATGTAGACCCTCAGTCACCGCCTTCTAGCACCCATATGATAAAAAGGGGTTGGGGCTTGCCATAAGGGCAATAGGGTTTAGTAAAATTATATAGGTGCTAGGGCTCGACGTGACCAGCCGATTGATCGGAGGGGGCTTCTTCCACCGCCCGTCTAGCCCAAAAAGGGCCAAAGTGGAGTATTGCAAGCCATGGACTGCTCAACCCCCTGGGTTCAATCCTTAAGCATCACGGGTCACCACCCACGGCCATCAGGTGCCCCCATTGGGGAAGTCTTACCCCTCTGCAGAGGTGCAGTCGGTGCATTCTAATGCCCCAACCGACAGGCGGTGTTTTTTTTTTACATGTTCTTTGGACCAAACAGATAAAGGCACTCCTCACGCAACAAAGTTTGAAATAGAAGATGACACTTTAATTTGAGCTGAAGACAACAAACAAACAAAATAAAAATAAAACAGCTGATTCACGATATTCCATTACTCAACTCAATACATTATTACACCGGCGGGGGGGGGATTGACCTTTGGCCTCGGTGGTTCGGGAGGAGGAGATTTTAGTCAAAGTTGGTTGGTTGAATTTTACGGCTATGGATAGGTTAGAGTAACCTCCCTTTATTGATAGTTAACTTAGAGTGATCCGTTCGTGGTGTTATGCAAATATTAGTGGCAGGCCGTTGGTAAGTCTCTTCTTAATGATTGGTGGGCGCCGCCATTTGCATTCTGGACTTCGTACGAGACGGTCGATTCGTGTTACTCTTCTTACAACGGCATGTCAATCCTGGTTGCGTAATTTTAGAATATTTACCTAGCATCCCACGTATGACACAAGGTCTTTTAATATGGGACCACCACCCACGAGCCGAAGCTCATGGGATGGCGGCTGCAAAAAAATGCGTCGATCCCATCGGAATTTATCCCCAAGAGCTGCGCCTCATGAACTGGACAATAAACCTAGCCCTTCCCCTTTAAATCAAGGGGGCAGGTGTTGCCTGGGGGTATTCCCCCTCCCCTGGGATCACGCCGTTAATTAACAACATACAGGTCCCGTGGCCGAAGCTACAGGACATACAGGCTCCATGTTGTTGCCTAATTTTATGCCGAAAATATTTTGTTTTATTCGTTTTTGATGGGTATTAAATTTTTTTAAAACTCATTTTTTATTTAACCCATAAATGTATTGGTTGGGTGTATTTTATGACATGTCAACCCTTGTTGGGTTATTTTATGCAGAAGACACTGTTTCATTCGTTCCTGATGGGTATTGAAATTTTTTAAAACTCAAAACATTTTTAACAAGTTTTCTTTTCTACTTGGTTTGGTTGTTTTATGGCATATCAACCATTTTCGGGTCATTTAATGCTGTTGAATGAGGAACTAAATCAGGGTCGTCACCGTTTTACGGTGACGTTCGCCGGTTTCTCCCTGTAGTAGTATATAAACACGGTGTGAACAGAACCAGGTGAATAGTTGTTGATCGAAAGGTCAGACAGGAACAACACGTGGTGGCAGCGGTGGGATTCGAGCCACGCCTCCGAAGAGACTGGTGCCTCAAACCAGATAGAATTAATGGTATACCTTAGTTTCTGTGTTGTTCAGACAGGAACAACACAAATGCCGAACCAAGTTATTTTGGCTGACTTCTGATTTAGGTCGGAAAATTAAAACGGAAAGGTTTTTGGTGGTCCCCAATGACAGTTTAACTACAGTCTATGAATTAACATTTTGCGAATTGGGTTACGGTTTTAGGGGATTAAGGTTGTTTTTAATTACGTATTGCTTTAAAAAAATGAACAACAAAAAACACAAATTACTATACATTTAATGTTGAAAATTTTTTTAAACTAAGTTTAATTGAAATTATACATTGCAATACTAACACAAACAACTGTCTCAATAATAGATTCAATAATTAATTTCAATGGTTAATTAAATTTATACGGGAAAGGTTAGTTAGGGTCCATTTTTTAATATTTAATTCCGTCCTTAAGCATCACGGGTCGCCACCCACGGCCAACAGGTAGTCCCATTGCTGGAGTCTTATCCCTCTGCAGCGGTACAGTCGGTGGATTTTAACGCCCCAGCCGACAGGGTGGTAAAAATATCGGGTACTTGGAAAAACAATGGCGACTCTCCAAGGTAAGTTAGACTAGATTTTTAAAAAACTTCGTTTAATTACCAACTTAGAGTATGTAAATTCATTTTTTCGTAGGTTTTCGTAGAGAGACTGGTAAGTTTTGGTGATTGCAGTGCGACTTGTCCTTAAGGAGAATGGATTATTGTCATATGAACTGGGTCAGGAATGGAATTAGTTAAGTTAAATGTTAAGATAGAGAAAACCAGCCTTCCCTCCCCTTTTTATGCCTTGTGCTACATTTCTTTATTTTTACATATCTCTACCAACAGACGGTTTTCGCCCCAGGCAACGCCTGCCTCTTCGCATAAACGGGGGAAGGGCCGGGTTTATTGTCCGGTGCCTGAGGGAATACTGACGGACATGTGAAAATATCTACAAATCAAGAGAACGTTTCCAATGAATGCTAAGTCACGCTGAAAATACCGGATCCCACTAGATCATCGAAGTTAAGCAGCGATGAACGTGGTCAATACTTAATTGGGTGACCACTTAAGCAACAGCAGGTACTGAAAGCCACCAGAGTCCTTTGTTTATCAAAATGACTTGATTCCGCATTAAATGACCCGAAAAGGGTTGATATGCCATAAAACAAAATAACCAACCTGTCGGCTGTGGGTGGCGACCCGTGATGCTTGAGGACAGAGCCCAGGTGGCTGAGCTGCTCATGACATGCAACACTCCACTTTGGCCTTCTTGGGCTAAACGAGCGGTCGGAGAGGCCCCCTTCGATCAATTGGCTGGCCACGTCAAGCCCTAGCACCTATATGACTGCCCCAACCTTATTACCCTTATGAAAAACCTCAACCATTTTTATCATATATGTGCTAAAAAGCAGTGGGTGAGGGTCTCAATGTCCTGGGCATGAGAGTAAACTCTAACTGAGGGTGAGGTTCCAGTTCTAGAGCTCCGGGGAGTGTGGAGCATCTCTTCATCACCATTGCTCCCAGGTCCAGCCTAACCCGGAGTGGTAATACCTGTTTGGGTCCGATCTAAAGATTAAATAGAAACAAACGTGTTTATAAAAAAATTGAGTACCCATAAAAATGAATTTATCTAAAAACTTTGTCGGTATTAAATACTTAATTGGGTGACCACTTAAGCAACAGCAGGTACTATAAGCTATCTGAGTCCTTGGTTTATCAAAATGACTTGATTCAGCATTAAATGACCCGAAAAGGGTTGATATGCCGTAAAACAACCAACTAATCCCACTAGAACATCCAAGTTAAGAAACAATGAGTCTGTTCAATACTTAGATGGGTGACCATTTGAGCTACAGCAGGCACTGTAAGCAGCCTGATATCAAAATGACTTGATTCAGCATTAAATTACCCAGAAAGGGTTGATATGCCATAAAACAAATAACCAGCCTAACCTGTTCGCCGTCGATAGTTTTACCCACGGGGGTTGATATGCCGTAAAACAAAACGAACTTGCTTTTCAGTAGTAACGGATATGTGAGATTAGCTTGCTAACCATTACGCTACGATGGGATGTTTGTAAAATCTGGAATCCAGTCGAGGAGCTGATATTGGGTATCTAATAATATCGCCCCCCACCTCTCGATAAGAGGATGACGGTTGGGCTCACTCTGCTAGGCCAATAATCACACATTACGCACTTGAGCCACACAACGTTATCTGAAGAAGAGGCGTGATTACTGTCTTTAACGTCGTCTTCAGATACAGGCATCACCGTCTCAGCAAAAAATAAAAAATAAAACAAAATAAAATAGTAACAAATAAATAAACAAACCTATAAGTGGGCCACTCTTGATCAGATACTGTACGCTCCCAGTTTGGAAAAGGCTAAACGCGTCTCCTGGGATTAAAGAGTTCAATTGTTATAGCTTTTAGACGTTAGTTAAGATCCAAGTGTGACTATAAAGTGTAACGTATCGCTCTTATACATCATCCTGGTGTCTATCTCGGAAACGGATTTGTCCCGAGGAATGATGTTTACTAAGCTTAGTCTAACCTGGGACAAAGAATATAAAAAATGTGATAAAGAAAAATAAAACGAAAATGTCAAGTGGTTAGCAGCGGAAATAAAGAGGCAGCTCGGACTGTCCTAAATATCTTATCTCCTCGCGATACAGGAGGAAGCCTGGAGGACGTCTCTACGGAGCGTGTGTTGTCGGTTTCTCTGAAGAAAATACTTAGTTACTTGTACAGACTAGGATCGGACGAAGTCTCCGTGGTGTAGTGGCAAATGTGATGGAGTGCGACATCGTAGTAAGCGGGTTCGAAACCCAGTCGCGCTTTTACGTTCACTGTTGAACTAATACCCTTGGAGGACGTCTCCACGGAGAGTATGATATCGACATCATAGTAAACGGGTTCAAATTCTAGTCACGCGTTTTACGTACAATAATAACTAGCAAGACCTGTGAATATACCATAGTATGATAATTTGATTATTACCACGTTTGATATGTTAAGAGCTATTGCTAAATAGTTCAACCGCCCTGTCGGTGGGGCGTTAGAATGCAACGACTGCACCTCTGCAGAGGGGTAAGACTCCCCCAATGTGACTACCTGTTGGCCGTGAGTGGCGACCCGTGATGCTTAAGGATAGAGTCTAGGTGGATGAGCAGTTCATGACATGCAATACTCCACTTTGGCCCTATCTTGGGCTAGACGGGTGGTCGGAGAGGCCACATCCGATCAATTGGCTGGTCACGTCAAGCCCTAGTACCTATATGATTTTCCCAACCCTATTGCCCTTATGGCACGCCCCAACCCCTTTTTATCATATGGGTGCTAGAAGGTGGTGGCTGCGGGTCTACATGTCCTGGGAATGACGTTAAACTCTATCTGATGGTGAGGTTCCAGTTTTGGAGGTTTGGGGAATGTGGAGCACCCCTTCATCACCATTGCTGCCTGGTCCACTCTGACCCGGAGTGGTAGTACCTGTTAGGGTCTCATCTATGGGTTAAATAGAAAAATGTGTTTATAAAAAATTGTATTATCCATTAAGAATTGATTTATTTCAAAACTTTATCGGCATTAAATGACCCACTGAGGTTGATATGCCGTAAAACAAAACAAACCAAATTAAATAGTTCAAGATGGAGAAAGTATGATAATCTTGATTAAAATCTCACTTTAAAAAAATAAGTTTCCTTCTTTTCATTGTTCGATTTAAACAGATTAGCATTATCGCTTCTGTGCGCTCAACCCCTCTCTCCATCTTTCCCCTCATCTATCTTTCTGTCTTATATTTTTTTATGTGTAGCAAACATTTTTCTCCCCTTTCTTGGTTAGAATTGCAAATCGTCGTCAAAATTAAAACGGAAAAATGGCTCGGACATAGATTTTAATGAATTTAATTATTACTAAGGACACGATTTATATTATTTTTTAAATTTTAACCGTTAGTTGTGTTTAAGGAAAAAATAGATAAAATAAAACAGATGAATGATAAAATTGTCAGAATTAATAAACATGTACAAAAAAAAAAGTACTTTCTATTTCTATATTGCAGGTGACACGGTTTTGAATGATTGAGTTTTTTATAGGACTGGCAAACTTAAAAAAAGTACGGATGATCAAAAGTGTAATAATCCCTGTTTTTTATGTTAATAAATTCTCAGAAAATATTTATGCCCCTTAAAAATTAGTTCTCTTACGGCCCTCTGTAGGAAAATAAGGTCCAATGAAAAACGGTTAAAAACACAACTAACGGTTAACATTTAAGTAAAAAAAAAAATAACATAAATCGTGTCCTTATTAATAATTAAATTCATTAAAATCTATGTCCAAGCCAAATCTTTCCGTTTTAATTTTGACGACGATTTGCAATTTTAACCCCGTTCTTTATAATAAAAACAGGAATGGTCCTTTTTTTTTTTTTTAGCTGAAGTGACGACACTCATAAGATTTCGTCGGATAAGCATCATCCGATACTCAAAATTTACATTTTTGTATTTGGACTGTCTCATTTTTAACCAGAGGGTGTCGCAAGATGATAACGGTCGTACAATTAAGGAACACGAATATCAATATATAGATAGATGTATAAACTTGGATTATTGTAGAGTTGGTCTTTTTTTTATAATTGTTTTCCATCGACTTTGTAGTAAGAACGCGGTAAATTGAATGGCGGTAAATTTCCATCGGGATTAGGATTTAAATACTAATCCATTGTTTACTCACCTCGGGCAACAAAACAATGAACACATAGGATTATCTCTTAGTTAACAGATTATCATGCCAATATCTCCAACCTTGTACACGTATTATATCTATTACCTACATTAAGTGTTACAGATATCAACGTTAACTCTTAACTCTTTGCCGCCCAAATTTCACGCAAGGCTTTACCAAATTTTCATATTTTTTTAAAACCTGTATCAGAGATGTTGATAAGTACGCATCCCACGTCCCTGACGCATTGAAATCGTGTCCATGCGTCCCAGTGTTTTTCTTTTTTCTATTACCTATATAAACTGTTGCTTCTTCAGGACAATATGAAACAAGTAAAGGAAAAAAAGATTTTTGTTGTTAAAGATGATGGATGTTTTGAATGAATTGAGTTTGTAAAATATAGGGACTGGCAAACTGAGCCTAAAATGCATTTTTGACAAAATGACTTTAGCCCTCCCTACAGAAAATAATTTACCAAAAATCAGGAAATTATCGGATTTTAATGAAATTTTCAGTGTTTATGTATCAATGAATGATCTTTATAATGCATTATTCATTTTATTTCAAAACTTTCTAATTTTTTTCAGGTCACTTAATTTTGACCCCCCTTATGCTGGGGGCGTAAAATTGTTTCGAGTCGGTCATATGTTATACTAATTACAGTGTAAATAATGAGATAAAAGAGCGAAGTTATGAATAGAAACAAAAAAAAATTTTTACGGTTGCGCTTCTTTAAGAAAATAATTACCGAAAATCTAAAAATAAAATGTAAAAAATAATAAATAATCAATTCTTTGGAGATTTCTTTTTTACTCATTTCGATAATTATTTAATTGGCTATTATTTTATAAAAGAAAAAGTTATACATCGATGTTTTTTTCTGCTTAAAAAGGGGAGGGGGTACATTTTCAATAGAGTTTTTCTTCAAAACTTATTACTTTTGGCGCCTAAAATAAGGTTTGCATTAAGTAGATATTTATTTTTAGAATCTAAAAATATAAAATTTTAAACTTAACATCAGGATTTTCATATTTTAAATGAATTTTATATATTAATTTTTCATAGCAAAAATACTAAATTAAACTTTTGAAATGAAATAACTGATGCATTATAAAAGTCATTAATTGATAAATCAATACTGAAATTTTCATTAAAATCGGATAATTACCTGATTTTTGGTAAAAAAAAATTTCTATCCCAAATGTTACGTTAAAATTGTAAACAAGCGCCTAAAACCATTGACAAACAGCCAAAATGGCGGATCGCGTCGAAATTGACCAAAACAAATAATTTTAAATCTTTTAAAAATAAACTGCATATGTAATTATATTTTTCTTTTTTTAATGATGGTTATTATGCTACTACTTATCGATTTAGACAAAGTTTAACCGTAAATAATAGATTTAATTATTTTTAATTCGCTTTTAAAACTCGATTTTTTTTGCCAGTCCCTAGTAAAATATGTAGAAAAGTTTCGTAACCGTTCGTTGATTAGCGTTCACAATTGAATTTTAATGACGTGATTCCAATTGTATGTAAATAAATGAATAAAGTAATGTGATATATTCTATCGAGTTACATTCAGAACACACCTGTCAAAAAAATCAATTACAATTGTATGCAAATAAATACAGAAAGAGAGTAGGGGGGAGATAGAGAGAGGTGGGGTGAGCGCATGGAAACGATAACGCTAATCTGTTTCAATCGAACACAATGAAAAGATGATAAAAAAGGGAAAGAAAAAAAGAGTGATAAAGTTAAATCAAGATACTTTTTACATATAGAACTATTTAGCAATAGCTCTTAAGTAAACATATCAAATGTTGTAATAATCAAATTATCATACTGTGGTATATCTGCAGGTCCTGTTAGTATTTCAATATTTTCTTAGAAACAAATTACACAGGATAAGGTACATATAAGGTATGATTTAGGCGGCTTTAGTGTTTCCTCAGCTCATAAATAAGAATCTTTAGTTGAGACAAAAAGAAAATCCTGAAGACTCATTCAAATCAAAAACGTGCGTCCCAGAATCACACCCGTCAAAAATTAATTACAATTGTATGTAAATAAAAACAGAAAATAATATTCGTGACATTCAAAAGTCTATGAACCTAATGTGTGTCTCCATGTTCGATATATATATATATATATATATATATATATATATATATATATATAAAAGTAACAAGTAAAGTCGTCGGGGCGGCCTAAAATCGGTATCAGCTAGTCAGCGAGGGAGTCTATCCCTCTTTCAATAGCGCTAGACCAAGGAGATTGATTTGGCGTCTGAGGTGGAGCGCCACACCTACCATCAGCTCCTTACTTTACCGCACAGATCCCTGTGCTACTCATACGCTGAGTTGGCGAGGACCGGTATCGAACTAGGAACCTTGTGGTTTCTAGGCAAACGCTCTACCGACTGAGCTAACCCGGCCCCTATATATATATGGAGAACTTTTTTTTCAATTCCTGAGGTCGGTCGTTGATTGGGTTTGTGGCAACCCTTGATGCACCAATTCTTTCCTATCGACTGTGCCAAAAAGTGTGTATGGTCCAACACAAGCCTTTACCACTATAAACAAATCACTGTGTGGGTTGTTCATTGTGTGTGTGAACCCTCATGCGTCGAAAATCGACGAGAGAGTCCATAATATGGAGAAATGTATACAAACACGGGATGTTACACTAGATGGAAGTTTATTATTATTGGTCGTAGTGTCGATGTTCGAACATTTCGGTTTATATAGAAACCTTTTTCAGGACAATATGAAACAAGTAAAGGAAAAAAGATTTCTATTGTTAAAAAAATGATGGATGTTTTTGAACGAGTTGAGTTTGGAAAATATGTAGAAAAGGTTCATAACCGTTCATTGATTAGCGTTCAAATTGAATGTTTCTGACATGATTGCTACATGCAAAAACGATGTGATTAGAACACGTGTGGTCGAAAGCTAAAACGTAATTGGTACACGAGATGTTCAAAAGGTGTGACATATTCCTTACAGATACCAATGTTTTAAAAAAGACGAGAGGAGTATTAATTGTCTGACTATTTAATATATATATATAGTATTACCATTGGTACAAAAAATAACCTACTCGATTTTCACCATAAGGATCTTCAGGGTTAATTTAACTGAATTAATCAAGATATTGATTGATTACAGTTAATTGCGGAAGTCAATTATGACCGTTGAAAATAAACTTGTTGACGGGAGTAATGGAAAATGATGGAAGAGTTATTTTCAAAGTTGTTCTATTTTTCAATCATACCCCCTCTGTTCAAAATCTTTTTATCTACATTCTTATTCAGTTTCATTAGCCTTTCTAATTTAATATGATATTTTATTATATTAAAACTTAAATACTTGCACCCAACGGAGGGTGCATATATTTGCTAGTATATATAATTGGATTAGTGTTCACAATTGAATGTTAATGACGTGATTATAATTGTATGTAAATAGATATAGAAAATAATGTGAGATATTCTATCGAGTTACATTCGCGACATTCAAACTTTGTCTATTAGCCTCATGTGTGTGTCCATGTTCGCTAAGAATCATTATCTTTCTGGAAAGACTAATTAAAATGCCGTCTTTTTTGACGTTCTACATTAACACACAGAGGTTAAAAGTGTAAATTGTTCACATTCCGAGGTAAATGGCCGCCTTGCTTTCGACAATTAAAATAAAACCAACTACGAACTTACGAGTTAAACATAAGAATTAAGAGAAGATTTTTGCGTAATTATGTGATAATTTTCTAGGCTTTACAATCATTTGGTTTGAGAGAGAGAGAGAGAGAGAGAGAGAGAGAGAGAGAGAGAGAGAGAGAGAGAGAGAGAGAGAGAGTGTGCGAAGAAAAAGATACAGAGACAAAGAGAGAGAGTGATAGAGAAAGAGAGAGAAAAGGATAGAACAATAAAGCGAACAAGAAAGAGAGAACCAACGTGACAGAGAAAGAAAGAGCAAGAAAGAACCAAAGTGTGTGTGTGTGTGTGAAAGAGAGAGAGAGAGAGAGAGAGAGAGAGAGAGAGAGAGAGAACAAGAAGAAAGAGAACCGAAGTGAGAGAGAGAAAGAGAGAGAAGGGACCAAATTGTGTCTGTGAGAGAGAGAGAGAGAGAGAGAGAGAGAGAGTGTGAGATAACTAAAGTGTGTGTGTGTGAGAGAGAGAGAGAGAACCAAAGTGTGTGTTGTGTGTGAGAGAGAGTGGAGAGAGAGAGAGAGCAAGAAGAAAGAGAACCGAAGTGAGAGAGAGAGAGAGAGAGAGAGAGAGAGAGAGAGAGAGATAACTAAAGTGTGTGTGTGAGAGAGAGAGAGAGAGAGAGAGATAACTAAAGTGTGTGTGTGAGAGAGAGAGAGAGAGAAAGAGATAACTAAAGTGTGTGTGAGAGAGAGAGAGAGAAGAGATAACTAAAGTGTGTGTGTGAGAGAGAGAGAGAAAAGAGAGAGAACCAAATTGTGTGTATGAAAGAGAGGGAACCAAAGTGAGAGAGACAGAAAGAGGTAACCAATGTGTGTGTGTGTGTGTGTGTGTGTGTGTGAAGGCAAATAAAATGAGGGGGTACGGAGTTTGAGTTCCAGTCGTGGTATATATTTACCTAACCCCAAAAGTATGATGTGACACAAGGTCAATTTTTAAACGGAGTTCAACAATTTTGAATTCAGTGTTTTCCTTCTCCTAGGCTAGTTACCTAGCCAAGTTTAAAGAGCCCAGTCTGCCCTACTATTTACCCATAGCTAGAGGGAGAGTAGTTGGATTCCTACCTTTACCAAAGGTATTAGAGCTGTTACAAACAGAAAACCTATACACATTCAGAGATGCTGATAGGTACGCATCATGCATCCCTGACGCACAAAAATCTAAAAGGACGCAATAAAATCGTATCCATGCATCCCTGTGTTTTTCTTTTTTCTATTACCAACATTAACTGTTACAGATAACAATGTTAACTCTTAACTCTTTGCCCCCCAAATTTCACACAAGGCTTTACCAAATTTTCTTGGTATTTTTTAAAAACCTGTATCAGAGATGCTGATTGATACGCAACCCGCGTCCTTGACGCACAAAGATCTAAAAGGACCAAATAAAATCGTGTCCATGCATCCCAGTATTTTTCTTTTTTCTTCCCTCACCATTTCCAGCTAAAAGTAAATACATTTCAATAGTTTATTAGAAACGAATTACACAGGATAGGTTACAAGGTAGGGGTTAGACGGCTTTATTTGTTTCTTCAGATCATAAATAAAAACCCTACAATCTATGAAGAAACTTCAGTTGGGACCCGTGCATTTTCCCGGGGACTCATTCAAAGCAAATATATGCGTCCCAGGACGCACTACAATAAAAAGCTATCAGCATCACTGCACATTTATAACCAGATGACAACAATAGTGATGAGTGAAATCAACGTGTACGTATTTACCTAGCCCCTCCGCACGAGCAGGATGCGACACAAGGTCAACTTTTGAGTAGAGTTCAACATGTTTGAATTCAGAGTTTTTTTTTTTACACCACGATGGGACGCTTCTTTAGTGCCCAACCAGTTGACCACGTGTAGGACGTGGCACGTTTGAAAGTACGAGGTATCCAGCGAGGATCGAACTCGCTATTCAGTTCTAATGGATCTGCGAGACTAGCTTGCTAACCATTGCGATACGACGAGGCGCCTCTTTCTTACTCAACACCTGTTTACCACGAGTAGGACGTCACACAGGATTGGAAGTATGGGCGATCCAACGAGGATCGAAGTCGCTATTCAGTATTTATGGATCTGTGAGACTAGGTTGTTAACGCTTACACTATGATGGGACGCCCAACTAAGTTGAGTAAATATCTATATCTTTTAATGTCTATCTGTGCAACGTTTTGGTCGATGTGCCCACCGGCCTTCTTCAGGTATTTCTTGTCGGACTCTGGAGCCTTCTTTTCGGACTCTGGAACCTTCTTGTCATAATCGGGAGCCATCACGGAACTTTGAACCCAACCTTTTATTCAATCCACGGGGGTATCCTGTTCTTATTCCGCTAACCATAGCTCGGGTACAAGTGTTAATTAATATTCTATGTTACTGTCACCCTTGACCAGAAGGAAAAGAAGGTTCCCGAGTTCAAGAGGGCTTTCGAGTCCGACAAGAAATATATATATATATATATATATATGAGTAAAGAAATAACAAAAGACTTAGAGATTTAGCTTTATAGTCTATTTCAGGGAGCTGAAATAGACTATATTGCTAAATCTCTAAGTCTTTTGTTATTTCTTTACTTATATATTTGCTCTGTGACTCTAACATTAAGAGCACACATTGAGCTCTCAAACTGCGACAGGTTTTTTTTAAATAAAACTCTTGTGTCGTAAGGAAGATTTCTTCTCTGGACTTTTGGATATATATATATATATATATATATTATATATATATATATATATATATATAGAGAGAGAGAGAGAGAGAGAGAGAGAGAGAGAGAGAGAGGGGGGGAGTAAATCCGACAGAATGTAGAAAAGATTAGAGGGGGAAATATAGACAAAAGGAACACAAAGACAAGTATATGTAGGAGAGATATATTTCGCCGTGCATTGAGCTCGGCTTCATCAGTCGTTTATCCCATCCACCTGAAACGTTATCCCATCAACCCGACTTCATCCCCAAATCCAGCCCTCTCCTGCCCACTTTCTCTTCTATAAAACACATGCATGATACTTTAATGATCAAATAAACGACTGATGAAGCTGAGCTCAATGCACAGCGAAATATATCTATGAGTTTTGTTCCTTTGTCCACATTTCTCCCTCTAATCTTTATTACGTATATATATATATATATATATATATATATCACCAAGAGTCTGCTTCGTATCAGAAATAAGTTTCTTATTTCTTCTCTCCACTATTGGCACAACACAACCCTCGACCTCATTTTTTATTGATCTTGTGCCATTCTAAGCTAAGTAAAATGAATAAATATTTTAAAATACCAAAAAAACACAACATAATCACTGCTAGTCACTCCATAGAAATTCTGTATGGATTTTTTTATTATCAATTTCTCGATAACGAAAATTGAAACCGATCCGCTCAGTGGCGTTCCTTCTTCCCAGACAGGATGTTCCTGTACAAGATCAAAGAACAGCATGTCCCTGGCGCACATGTCTGCAAAGAAAATGCCTTTAGAGAAGTTGAAGCGGAGTTTGCCCTCAGGATCAAAACAACCAAGAGACGTGTAGGCACGTCGATTAATGGAAACAACCAACTCGGTTCTTTTGATTTTCCGCCCTGTCGGTGAGGCGTTAGAATGCACCAACTGCACCTCTGCAGAGGGTAAGACTCCCCCAATGGGGCCACCTGTTGGCCGTGGGTGGCGAACCGTGATGCTTAAGGATAGAGCCCAGGTGGGTGAGCAGTTCATGACATGTAATACTCCACTTTGGCCCTATTTTGGGCTAAACGGGCGGTCGGAGAGGCCCCCTCCGATCAATCAGCTGGTCACGTCAAGCCCTAGCACCTATATGATTTTCCCAACCCTATTGCCCTTATGGCAAGCCCCAACCCCTTTTTATCATATGGGTGCTAGAAAGCGGTGGCTGCGGGTCTACATGTCCTGGGAATGACGTTAAACTCTATCTGATGGTGAGGTTCCAGTTTTGGAGGTTTGGGGAATGTGGAGCACCCCCTTCATCACCATTGCTCCCTGGTCCACTCTGGCACGGAGTGGTAGTACCTGTTAGGGTCCCATCTATGGGTTAAATAGAAAAGTGTATTTATAAAAAAATTGTATTATCCCTTAAGAATTGATTTATTTTAAAACTTTATCGGCATTAAATGACCCACTGAGGTTGATATGCCGTAAAACAAAAGAAAACAAAACAAACAAAATCTTTTGATTTTGATTTTCAGCTACCTTAACGGCATATCAATTCCTCATGGGTTATCTAATGCTCCATACTGTCAGGTGATGCAATTGAAAACAAAGTCCTGTACCAAGTGTACTTATTTTTTTATTTTTTAGATTTTTAGGATTTCATTCCAAATACACACGCTCGAGTCAGTCGGGTTTCGCTCCGGCTATAATTTAAATTTTTTTTTTTATTGAAATAGAATACTAATTAGGCCTGAGTCTATTATAGAAGTGACCAGGTTTTAATTCAATTTTCTTCTCCTAGACTGATTCCCTAACCAAGGTTAAAGAGCCCAGTCTGCCCTACTATTTACCCATAGCTGGAAGGAGAATAGTTGGATTAATACCTTTCCCAAGAGGTTTTGAATTCAGAGTTTTCCTTCTCCTAGACTGGTTGCTTAACCAAGGTTAGAGCCCAGTCTGCCCTACTATTTACCCATAGCTAGAGGGAGAATAGTTGGATTCATACCTTTCCCAAGGGTATTAGCGCTATGTGAAGTATGGCTTCGTCGAAGGATTTGAACTCTGGTCGACGAGTCCATTTCCTGCGACTCTAACCAGTACACCACCCCGTAGAAGTAGCTGTTAAGTCTAGCCAAACTGATGAGACGCAAACGTCGAAACACAATGTCTGTGGATGACTGTTATATGCTCCTAAAACCCGGTAGAGAGGACTTTAACGAACTTTCACCGCTTAGCGTAAAGACACTACTCGTCTATTGTTTATAGACTTGAGTTTTCTGGTGATTGTAACATACATCTCCGGATGTGTGTATTTATCAGTTAAATGTTCGCCTCTTGCTGACAGCTACAGTCGGCCGAGAGGTAATGAGTCGGACTGATGAAAATTCAGTCGTGTTTCGCTGCCGAATAGAAGTAGCTGTTAAGTCTAAGCATACTAATGAGACAAATAGGACGAGACACGGTGTCTGTATATATATATATATATATATATATGTGTGTGTGTGTGTGTGTGTGTGTGTGTGTGTGGTAAAATAAAAGGATATTTAATCCGACAATGTGAATTTGATATATTGAAAAAACAAATGGTGTTAACAAATGCATGGGATCATCAGGAGAGAATGTGCACCGTTTCGGGGCCTTCCTCTCAACGGTTTTAACTGCACATCGCCCCCCCCCTCACTGTTGTGAGGTCCCTCGGAATATCTGTATCGACCGTATGTAATAAATCGGTCTTTAACTAGAGCAAATACGGGATGAAATGAACGTTAAAAGAAGAATGCGCAAACAGAACGCTGTTAGTCAATGTTGGAATTTTTTTTTAAAATGCGTTATTTGTATTAAAAATAAGATAACTTTTATTTTTAATTTTAAAAATCAGAAGCATTACAGTTTATAATAAGACTCCAAAGAGCCTGATGTAAAATTGTAATAAAAAGTGTATAATTGTATAAAAAGTGTATATTAAGTATCAAAATTGTTCATAATACACTCCAACACACACACACACACCACAACATATATATATATATATATATAGCCTGCAAATGTCTAGCCACACTGAGGAGACGTGATACAGCGAAACACGGTGTCTGTGGATGGCTATGTATATATATGCCAGATTGATTGATGTAAATAGTTTGTGTGAACCATATACTGAAGTTGCCTCGAAGTGCAACATTATAAGACTTCTACGGGTTTTCTTGACATCCACTCATTGAATTCCCGCCATTCTATATTGTATTGTGTTACAATTTGCAAACGGAGATGCGTAACGAACACAATTCACTAAAGATTGAAATATCACCAGTCGCTTATTAATCTATCCATCTACTTTAATAGCATTTCTTCAGTTTCATTCTTTCTTTTTCTATTACTTTCATTTCTTCTTTCTTTCTTTCTTTTTTACCTCTTTTTCTTTCTTCTTTCTCTCCTTATTTTTCTATTTCTTCCTTTTTACTTAATTTTTCTTCTCTTTCTTATTTCTTCTCCGTTTATTTTTCTTACCTCTCTTTCTTTCTTTATCCCTCTTTATCTTCTTTCTTTACCTCTCTTTCTTCTTCTCTTCTTTCTTTTCTTCTTTTCTTTTCTCTTTCTTTCTTCTTCTTCTTCTTCTTTCACCTTCTTTCTTTTCTTCTTCTTTCACCTCTCTTTCTTCTTCTTCTTTCTTTCTCTCTTTCTTCTTCTTCTTTCTTCTTCTTCTTCTTCTTTCTTTCTCTTTCTTCTTCTTCTTTCTTTCACCTCTCTTTCTTCTTCTTCTTTCTTTCACATCTCTTTCTTCTTCTTCTTTTTCTCTTTCTTCTTCTTCTTCTTCTTCTTCTTTTCACTCTCTTTCTTCTTCTTCTTCTTCTTCTTTCACCTCTCTTTCTTCTTATTCTTTTTCTTCTTTTCTCTTTCTTCTTATTCTTCTTCTCTTCTTTTCTCTTTCTTCTTATTCTTCTTTCACCTCTCTCTCTTTCTTCTTCTTCTTCTTTCACTTCTTTCTTCTTATTCTTCTTCTTCTTTCACCTCTCTTTCTTCTTATTCTTTCACCTCTCTTTCTTCTTATTCTTCTTTCACCTCTCTTTCTTCTTTATTTTTGCTTTTAACTCTCTTTCTTCTTTCTTCCTTTCTTTTACCTCTTTTTACTTTCTTACTTCTTTCTCTTTTATATTTTTAGTTTACCTCAATTTCTTCTTTCTTACTTTTTATCTCTTTCTTTCCTGCTTCTTCCTTCCTTTATTTGTCTAGTAAGTAATACAAAAAGAGAGGTATATCTCTCTCTTTCTTCTTCTTACTCTGTTTTTCTTTTACCTCTCTTTCTTGCTTTCATCTCAGTGTTGTTACGTACATATCGATTGAGTAATGAAACTGTAAAAGTTTTTTGATTTTTAATGAATTTTCCCTTTATTAGGAAATTTGAACTGCAGTAACTTATTAACAGAAAGTAGTCTAGATTCTCAAGTTGTTGATTTCAATTGGAATGCGATGAAATATGAACCTTGTACCAGACTTATCTTAGAACTAGCAAAGTACCCGTAAAACGGATTATTTACGATTGAACTAGCACTTCTGTCTAGGATCAAAATGTGTCATGTGAAAAGTATTTCACGCACAAACACAATACACACACACACACACACATATATATATATATATATATATATATATGTGTGTGTGTGTGTGTGCATATATATGTATGTATGTATATATATATATATATATATATATATATATATATGGGAGAATATGTGCTTTTTAATTGAAGTCAGACCTAATTTTTTGAAAGTTAATTCATTAATGATTAATTAGGCGGGATTTAACTACTTAAATGTAAGGCTAAACAAATCGAGAAAAATCAATCTCTGAATATATATTTCGACCTATTAGGTCTCATCAGCAGAGCTATAGATACGAAGATCGCCTCGTGTGTGACTCGAAACCCTTGTGACTCGAAACCCTTGACTCGAAACCCTTGTGTCGAAACGGCTCTGCTGATAAGACCTAATAGGTCGAAATATATATTCAGAGATTGATTTTTCTCGATTTGTTTAGCCTTACATTTAAGTAGTTAAATCCCGCCTAATTAACCATAAATGAATTAACTTTCAAAAAATTAGGTCTGACTTCAATTAAAAGCACATATTCTCCAAATACAACGTCGGCTGAAAATAGCTAGATTTGTTTACATTTGCATATATATATATATATTATATATATATAATATATATATATATATATATATATATGCACACACACACACACACATAAATCCTAGACGACGATGAAGTTCCAATTCCGGAGATCTTCATCGCTATTACTCCCATGTCCACTCTGACCCGTAGTTGTAGTATCTGTTAGGGTCCCATCTACGTGTCAAAATGAAAAAAAAAAAGTTTTAAAAAGTGTTTTAAAAAACTTGTTTGAAAAAAATTGAATACCAATCAAGAATGTCTTCGGCAAACAAAATGTCTTCGGCATAAAATAATCCAACAAGAGTTGACATGCCGTAAAACCCAACCAATCAACCATATATAAATAAGTACACTACACGCCTAACAAAATTTAGTTAATAATAATGGCAAGAGGGACACATAGAAAATTTTGATGACCCACTAAAACATGGCGATGAGAAACAGTTTGGAATTTGTTGGCTCAGATATTCCAATTTTTGGACATTTTCAATGAGGAATAAATAAGACATGCAAAAATTATACTCCACCCACAAAACCAGGTCTTCATCCTATGAACCCTCTACCCATGATGACACATCAGGGACAGGGGTGGAGGTTTATAGAATTAAGAATTTTTGGAAGTACAGCCATCATTTTCTCAGGTGCATGTGTATGAACTATAGAGAGTGTGTGTTTATGTGTGAAATTCTTTTTACACACACACACACACACACACACATATATATATATATATATATATATATATATATATATATATTAGAGACATCGCCTGTCAGCTTGACAGTCGAGGTTTCGAGTCACACACGGAGCAGTTTCCATTGCTGATGAGACCTAATAGGTCGAAATGTACATTCAGGGATTGACATTTTCTCGATTTGTTTAGCCTTACATTTGAACATATATGCCCGCCTAAATTCATTAATTATTAACTAATTAATTTTCAAAATTAGGTATGACTTCAATTAAGCACACATCATCTGATGGAACTGCAAAATCTACCAGTAGACAATCTCTCTCTCTCTCTCTATCTCTCTCTATCTCTCTCTGTCTCTCTCTCTCTCTCTCTCTCTCTCTCTCTCTCTCTCTCTCTCTCTCACACTTTTTTTTTATTTTTTTATTTTTTGTTAATCAATACTAGGTCTGGTCTTCTGGCTGGGATAAGGCGATCCATTTCTTCTGAAAGTATCAGAGAATTTTACGTGTTTCATTTACAAGAACAGATTCTGGTTTATGCATATACCATTTTGTTGTATGGTCAATTTTTTTTTTTTTTTTTTTGCACAATTTACAGTTGATCATATTTCCAACCCAGTCGTGCTTAGCCCCAGTTACATTTCCGGTTTCTTACAATCCTTTATCAGTTCTTTACCCAAGACAAGACGGGAACCTTCTTGTCGTAATCGGGAGTCATCACGGAACTTTGAACCTAACCCTTTATTCAGTCCACAGGGGTATCTTGTTCTCATTCCGCTAACCATAGCTGGGGTACAGGTGTTAAGCTGTGTTAATTATTATTCTATGTTACTGCTGCCCCTGACCAGGATTGAACCTGTAGTCTAGATATAACTGTCACTTAGAACTGTCTTAACCTAACTCCTTTATCTACTAGGCTATGTGTCCAATTGGACAATTAAGAGTATTTACGGTTTCGAAGGAGCTCTTATTTCTCCGTAGTTGTAGGCAAATTGTCGGACAAAGAAGGAACAAACACGAAAGTAAATGCAGACACATGTATTGACAAAATTACATAAAATTGTTGCAAATTTTAATGGTATTTGCTACTAACTTATCTGTGGAGTAATTTTCTTGGGGTAATTGTGATAACAGGGTCTTCTTTTCGTCGGCAGGAAATGTTGATAAGACGGTAGTTTCTCATCCTTCAGTAAGTGTGCAATAGTACCGGCCTTTATGCAGTATGCAGATACAATGCCTTAGAAGGGAGCCGGTTGTAGAGTTCTGTGATAAGTGGGCCCTGTTTTGGGGCTTGGTAATGAGAGCTTGGTGTTTTTACGTCTCTCCTCCAGTACTGCTTTTCGATAAGAAAGGTTTTTTGGTATTTGGCGCCAACATACGATGTTGGCATCGCCCCCTGGCGGCAGGGGGAGATAATTAGCTATGGAATTTCCAACACAATTCAGTGTGGAGTTTGGTAAATGTAAATAGTTTCGTTCAGGATTTGAACTCGTGTGTCCGATTCTATTTCCTACAACGTAAATCAGACACTTATACTTTATCATTGCCTGCGATTCATGCTGTTTCTCTGTCGTAGAAATAATAAACCCGACCCCAAGTAGGTACTTATCTAACCCGTTCGCCACGGGTAGGATGTGACACAAGGTCGCAAGAATGGGGCATCCAACGATGATCGATCTCGCTATTCAGTAGTAATGGATCTGCGAGACTAGTTTGCTAATCATTACACCACAATAGGTATTTATCGAGCCCGTTCGCCACGGATAGGATGTGACACAAGGTCGCAAGTATTGGGTATCCAGCGAGTATTGAGCTCGCTATTAAGTAGTAATGGATCTTGGAGATTAGCTTGCTAACCATTACACCACGATGGGACGCCCTTATTTACCCAACCCATTCGACACGTGTAACAAGGTCGCAAGTATGGGGCATCCAGGAATGATCGATCTCGCTATTCAGTAGTAATGGATTTGCGAGACTAGTTTGCTAACCATTTCACTACGATTAGATGCCCTTATTTACCCAAATCCGTTCGCCACGGATAGGGTATGGCACAAGGTCGCAAGTATTGGGTATCCAGCGATGATCGAACTCGCTATTCAGTAGTAATCAGAGATGCTGCTAGGTACACGTCCTGCGTCCCTGACACACAAAAATCTAAAAGGACCAAATAAAATCGTATCCATGCGTCCCAGTGTTTTTCTTTTTTCTTCCGTCACCATTTCAAGCTAACTGTAAATACATTTTAATACTTTCTTAGGGACGAATTACACAGGATAGGTTACAAGGTAGGAGTTAGACGGCTTTATATGGGACCCATAAATTTTCCCGGGGACTCATTCAAAGCAGATATGTGCATCCCAGGATGCACTAAATCAAAAAGCTATCAGCATCACTGAGTAATGGATCTGCGAGACTAGCTCGCTAACCCAATAATATTTACGTTTCTTCCTTCAATATAGCCTAAACTGATCATGTGACGTATTTTGGTGGTACCTAGTAGGTATTTATCCAACCCGTTCGCCACGGATAGGATGTGACACAATGATCGATCTCGATATTCAATAGTAATGGATCTGCGAGACTAGTTTGCTAACCATTATACTACGATTAGACTCCCTTATTTGCACAAATCCGTTCAGCATCACTTAGTAATGGATCTGCGAGACTAGCTCGCTAACCAAACCCAAGTGGGTTGCGCAAGAGCGGAAATGCATTCTTAAATGAATAATATTATTGTAATTCTAGATAGAACACCCTACCTCATTTGTCTTCAAATCTATTTTTAGTTGTTTGGTCGATTTTAAAAGACTTAAAAGTACATAATTCACGTCGGCTACTTTTCTTCTTCTTTTTTTTAATGGTGTTATTGTTCTTATTCATCTGAAGAATTTTTATTCTTTCTTTCATTTCTATCTACTCTGCATTTCAAACAGACGATCTCCTAAATTAAAACAGACGATTTTAAATTAGAACAAATGTATTTTCTTTTTCATGCATGCATTTACCCAATTCCTTCCGAGCCAACACTGGTGTGTCCATGCGTAGGAGTCCACAGGAGAATATCACTTATGAGTTGTCCTTACTTCTCCAACAGTATCCAGCATTTCTTACTGCCCTGTCGGATTGGACAGTAGAATACACCGACTGCACCTCAACAGAAGATTACCCCACCCTTCCATGGGACCATCTGTTGGGTGGCGACATGTGATTCATATGAATTGAACCCCGGTGACTAAGCAGTCCATGACATGCAACACACCACTTTGGCTCGGTAGACCGTTCGGCTAGAAACCACAAGGTTCCTAGTTCGATACCGGTCCCCCGCCAACTCAGCGTATGAGTAGCACAGGGATCTGTGCGGTAAAGTAAGGGGCTGATGGTAGGTGTGGTGCGCCACCTCAGATGCTAAAAACAATCTCCTTGGTCTAGCGCTATTGAAAAGGGGATAGACTCCATCGCTGACTGGCTGATACCGACTTCAGGCCGCCCCGTCGACTTTACTTTGGCTAGAGAGGTGGTCGGAGAGGCCTCTTCCGATCAATCGATTGGTCACATCAAGCCCTAGCACCTATATGATTGCCCCAACCATATTGCCTTTATGGCAACCTCCTAATCCTTTTTTCTTAATATATGTGCTAGAAGGCGGTGACTGGGGGTCGGAGTGTTCTGGATATGACGTTAAACTGCATTTATTGTTGAAGTTTCAATTTTAGAGCCTTGGGGAGTGCGGAGAACCCTTTCATTGCCATTAATCCCAGGTCCACTCTGACCCGGAGTGATAATACCTGTTAGGGTCCCATCTATGGGTTAAATAGAAAAAATGAGTTTTAAAAATTATTTTAAAAATTGAGTTTAAATAAAACAAAGATTGAATATCTATCAAGGGTGAATAGAATAAAACGTCTTCAGCATAAAATAACCCAACAAAGGTTGATATAATAGCACCCTGACAGAGATGCTGATAGGTACGCTTCCTGCGTCCCTGACGCACAAAAATATAAAAGGACGCAGTGAAATCTTATCCATGCGTCTCAGTGTTTTTTATTTCTTCCTCACCATTTCAAGTTAACTGTAAATACATTTCAATAGTATTTTAGAAACGAATGACACAGCCTAGGTTATAACGTTTAACGTCATTCTCAGGACATGAAGATCCTCGGCCACTGCCTTCTAGTACCCATATGATAAAAAGGGGTTGGGGCTTGCCATAAAGGCAATAAAGTTGGGGTAATCTTATAGGTGCTAGGGCTTGACGTGACCACCCGTCTACCTCAAGTGAGCACCAAAGTGGAGTGTTCTGTGTCCTGGATTGTTCAGCCACTTTGGTTCTGTCCTTAAGTATCACTGGTCGCCACAAAAAAGCCAACAGGTGGCCCCATTGGGGGAGTCTTACCCCTCTGCAGAAGTGCAGTCAGTGTATTCTAACGCCCCACCGACAGGGCGGGTTCCTTATTGTGTCAGTAAAGACAAAAATAACGAAGAAAAATGTTAAATCACTAAAAATTATTTTTAGTTCCTTAAATCAGTCCGCCGTTGTCACTAGGTGACATTATTTAGACTAGCAAATGTATGCACCCTCCGGGTGCAAGTATTTAAGTTTTAATATAATAAAATATCATATTAAATTAGAAAGGCTAATGAAACTGAATAAGAATGTAGATAAAAAGATTTTGAACAGAGGGGGTATGATTGAAAAATAGAACACCTTCGAAACTATTCCATCATTTTCCCTTACTCCTGTCTTTCATTGTTAAATTTTCCTAATTTAACTGTTTAGTTAAAATAGGAAGTAAAGAATAATATTAGTTATTTCTTCTGGTTAAGGGATTTCTTTTAAGATTTATTGAAGAGATTTTTGCTCATATTCATTGATGAAAGCAAACAATTAGAAATCAATAATACTAAGCATATATTTATTAAAATCAAATTTTTAAGATCAATATGCAAATTAGCCTTCCCATTCATACTGTAAACCGCTATTTTGTTGTATATATAAATACAATTGCATGTTATTAGTATGTAGATATGGTTAACAGTATAAGTAATATAAAACAATTTTATTAATAATTGAGGTATAAATAAAAATAAAATCCTGGTGACTTGTATAGTAATATAGTTTCGGTTACAGACAGACAAACCCACAATCTCCATTATAATAAGATATCTGGTGAAGGCAGAAACGAAATATCACTCACTAACTTTCTGGCTCAAATTACGAATCATTACATGATGTTATAAACAAGTGTTACGTGTCTATTTCATGTTGCCCCCCCCCCTCACTAAAGCAATAACCTAAATAGGTAGGTATTTACCCAACCCGTTCGCCACGGGTAGGGTGTGACACAAGATCACAAGTATGGGGCATCCTGCGATGAGGATCGAACTTGCTATTCAGTATTAATGGATCTCCGAGACTAGTTCACTAACGATTAGGGTGGGGATGGAGGGGTGTGTATACGTTTTTTTTTCTTAATCATTGAATAATATCGCTTAATTATTAAAAACAAAAAACAAATTTTCTGTGTTTCTTAGCTATAAGCATATTAAGTTGTATGCAAGATTTCAAATTTGAATGACCTCTTGTTTGTGAGTTATAAGTCGACATGTAAATACCAAATCACACCAAACTTCCTTTTATGTATATAGAAGATATATAGATATACTAGACAATAAGTGTCCCATCGGGTCCCCCATTCAGCTCTGGGTAAATAATTGAGATTAGGGAAAAGGGAGTTAGCTAAGAGAATAAAATTTAAAAATAAAAATAAAAAAAACGGCCGGACGAAACCTTAAAATCATTTTGTTAGCTTTCTAAGAAAGAAAATTTTTGACCTCATTTAAGCTACGGGGTGTTAGTTGTGAAATTTAATATAGAAATACATTTCAAATTCTCCCGGGTCTCTCTCTCTCTCTCTCTCTCTCTCTCTCTCTCTCTCTCTCTCTCTCTCTCTCTCTCTCCAGAGAAACTAACCTTATATGAGGAAGCAGTCAAGAGATACATAGAGGGGAAGAAAGTGATAGACAGAGAGTAAAGTAAGTGATTGCTCGGTTTTTTACTTGATTGCAAATTACTATTAACTAGAACCAATTAAAACAGAATTTTTTTCTAACATAATTCAATCCTAAAAGTAAGGAATAATTTAGTATAATGTTCGTGTCATTAAACTAAACAGTAAAAAAAACCTTTAGGAAGAAAATGTTGATTAATTCAGCTTTAGTATAATAATAGAAGATATATATGTATGTATGTGGAGAAAGGTAGACAAACAGGGGATGTTGTAGAAAATGGATTTTTATTGTAGGTAGGTATGTATATATATTATACACAAGTACAAACATACTAGAAACGACGACACTGACCGCTACACACAACCCCCCCCCACATATAATGTACGTACGTATATAAGCACACATGTAATGTAAGTATTAGACTAAAAGTGGGGGGGGCGTATGAAAGCAGATCAAAGGGATCCACCGAAATAAACACAGACTCCTTGACCGGACATTGAATAATCAGTTGGAATTAACCACTGTTATCTATTACCCTCTTCCCAGCCATCTATCATATATATATATATATATATATATATATATATATCACCATAAGTACGCACATCTTTTGAATTAATATTTTTCTTATTTCTATATAGTCAGATTTATTTCCATATTTTACTACACGCATACACACACACAAATATATATATATATATATATATATATATATAATATATAGGAGGGGGGTATGTAGATATGTCTGTATGTGTATTTGTAGATATGAGTATATATATATATATATATATATATATATATATATATATATATATATATATATTCTATAACCTTGCTGATGAGACCTAATCAGATCACAGGGTGAAGATTGCAAGAAAGAAGACAATGAGGAAAAAGAAACGGAGTAAATTTATTACTTAGAAAAGGAAACCAATAATAGATAGGGAGAGAGAGAGAGAGAGAGAGGAGAGAGAGAGAGAGAGAGAGAGAAGAGAGAGAGAAGAGAGAGAGAAGAGAGAAAGAAAAGAAAGAGAGAGAGAGAGAAAAGAGAGAAGAGAGAGAAGAAAGAGAAAGAGAGAGAGAGAGAGAGAGAGAGAGAGAGAGAGAGAGAGAATTGTCCCAAAAATATGAGGGATAAAGAAAACATTGAAAAATAAAGGAAACAAAAACATAGATAAGGAAAGAAGGAAAGAGAGGAAAGTGAAAGAGTGAACTGTCCAAAAAATGAAAAAAAAATTGAAAAATAAAGGAAAAACTGGATAGGGAAAAAAACATAAAAGAGGAAAGAGAAGGGGAGAGAGGGAGAGAACATTGAAAAATAAAGGGAAAAATGGATAGGGGAAGTGAGAAGGGAGGAGAGAGAAAGTGAACTGGAGAGAGAGAGAGAGAGAGAGAGAGAGAGAGAGAGAGAGAGAGAGAGAGATTTAAAAAAAGAAGAAAAAAGAGAATGAAAAAAAAAAGAAAACATTGAATTAAAATTTTCCAAACACGTAGAAATACAACTAAATAAAGCAAACAATATATTAGGATTAATACGGAGGTCATATGAATACATGGATAAAGAAATGCTGAAAAATTTATTCATTGCATTGGTTTGTTTGTTTGTTTTGTTTTACGGTATATCAACCTCAGTGGGTCATTTAATGCCAATAAAGTTTTGAAATAAATCAATTCTTGGATAATACAATTTTTTTATAAATACATTTTTCTATTTAACCCTAACAGGTACTATCACTCCGGGTCAGAGTGGACCAGGGAGCAATGGTGATGAAGGGGTGTTCCACATTCCCCAAACCTCCAAAACTGGAACCTCACCATCAGATAGAGTTTAACGTCATTCCCAGGACATGTAGACCTCAGTCACCGCCTTCTAGCACCCATATGATAAAAAGGGGTTGGGGCTTGCCATAAGGGCAATAGGGTTGGGAAAATCATCATTGCATTGGTAAGACCTCATTTGGAATTTGCTAATGTGGATTGGAGTCCAAGACTAATCAAGGACATAAACCTCATTGAGGGAGTTCAGAGGAGAGCTACTAAAGTAATGAATGATTTAAAAAAAACTTTCGTGTGAAGAAAGACTTAGGAAAGTTGACTTACCAAGTTTGGTTTATCGATGTACAAGAGGGGATATGATTGAAGTCTACAAATATACCCATGGATTTTATTCAACAAACTTTGATCTACTAAACATTGCTCAAAATATCAATACCAGGAGTCATAAATTAAAACTCTTAAAAAATTTTGTAAAGCAAATGCAAGACAAAATTATTTTAGCAACAGAATGGTGAAAACATGGAATAAACTACCATCATCAATAGTGAATGCCCCATCTCTAAACTCCTCTAAGGCAATGTTAGATAATCTGTGGAAAGATTATAAATATTCTGTGGAATTAAGATGAATGTTTATAAGGAAAACTGACAGGTCTCAGACCTATAATACTAGCTGAAAAGATGATGATGATGATAATAATAATGATAATTGTGTATTTGTATGTCCGGAGGAAACTTCGAAAATAAGACAATTAGCGACAAAGTAAATATATATACACAATAAATATCACCTGGGCTTGGTTTTTTTGGCAAAAATAATGAAGATTTAATTTAATCCGTGAAGATAATTTTTTTAAAATTAGATGCAACATGGATTTTTTTCTTTGCATTTAGTATTTTAAATAGGAGACATTTTTTTTCTTTTCAGAGTGGTTGGATCAAGGCAAGGTCTTTTTTACATATGGATTTTAATGGGGCCTCCTGCGAGGATCCAACCCGTGATTCAACAATAATGGATCTGCGAGACTACCTTTTTTAACCCCCTCCTCTACCTAGGCGACGCCGGGTAGCCACTTCTAGTTGAAAAATAAAGGGAAAATGGAGAGAGAGAGAGTGTATGAACTGTCCAAAAAGATGAAAAAAATAATAAAAATAAAAAAATAAACGAAGTGAGAAAGAATGAAAAAAAAAGTAAACAGAAAAATAAAGCAAAAAAAAAACTTCTTCATTGTATTAGAATTTATAAAGATTTCCTTTTTTTTCTTTCTACTCCACACCCCCACCTAGCTTTTTATTTAAGAAAAAAAAAGTAACAATAATCAAAATTTACAGCACGTAAGGTATTCCATATGTGGGAAGCAGGTGAACGTTATTCTGTATTGTTATGTATTCAGAAAGGAAGAAAGTATCTTTCTGTTTGTTCTTCTCTCCTTTCTCTCCCTGACTAGCAATTCGCCGCCACGGTTGTCGATTTTATTTGTAAACAAACAAACTCCCGCCTAGCGGCAAAAGAAGGAAACGTGTCAAGAAGAAAAAAAACAGAAACTCATTATTTTCAAAAACTATAATAAAAAAAAAGAGCCTCGTATAAACATTTTGTCGTTCTGGATTCCTGCCCTTATTTACGCTATGTTTTTCCTTGACGGTAACAGGTGTAAAACAGGCCCAGCTTAAATATTTACCGAGGGCTTATTTGTCTGTATTTTTGAGATGAGACTCGATTGATGTGAATAATTTTGATTTTTCGGACTATTGTCCTCGTCTATACAGCGGCCGAAACGTTATGTTGATAATAGGCACTGCCAAAGTTGCCGTAAAATCCGCATTTTAAAAAATAAATTTACACCGATTGAAAAAAAAAATCATTTACCAAAAATCAGGAAATTATCCGATTGTAATTCAATTTTCAGTGTTGATTTATCAATGAATTAATTTTATAATACACCTGTTGTGTTTACGGCCATATTTACGATATATTTGATCAAAATTGACCGAAAAAATAGTTTAAAATGTATAAAAATAAATTACACGTGTAATACTATTTTGCTTTTTTTTTTACTGATGTTCATTATGTTACTACTTTTCGACAGACAAAAATTTGACCTTAAATAATCGATTTAATTAATTTCAATTCTTTTTTAAAATGAAAACGAGTCAAAATTTTGGCAGACCTGAGTTAATAACAACCACAATAGTACGAAAAATCAAAATTATTTACAGAGGGCAGATTCTCGCTTTTTATCGGCAAATTAATTTAGATATTTTACAAGCCCCGAACGTGTAAAATTCAAAACAAAATACTAAAAATGTAAAAAAAACTTTTTATTTTTTTTACAAAAAACTAAAAACTCTATTGTTTTATATTTTACCTGTAAACATTGCACGGTATGAAAATTGTGACTTTTATAAATATATTGTAAAATTTCAATTGAAAAAAAATTGAATTCTTATTTGTATTTCATACGGAGGTGGTGGGTGCTTGTAAAATATCTAAATTAATTAAACGATAAAAAAAAACTAGAAATAGACCTCGGTAAATTTTTTTTTTTTTTTCGTACTATTGCGGTAGTTATTGACACAACGATTCGGCCGCTGTATAGATGAGGACAATAGTCCGAAAAACCAAAATTATTCACATCAAGCCTCATCTCAAAAATAGACAAATAAGCCCTCGGTGAATATCTAAGCTGGGGTTGTTTTATGCCTGTTACCATCAAGGAAAAATATAGCGTAAGTATAAGGGCAGGAATCCGGAACGACAAAATATTCATCGAACCTAAAAATAAATTTTAAAAAAATAGAATAGAAGGAACGTGGTACCACAACTGTCTTGTATATGAGAACTGATACATCACACATTTAGCAATAAACAAACAGAATATTCATTTTTTTAAAGCCACTTCCCTTGATAAACAATATATATCATAATAAACTAGGCACCAACAATTTTAACATCCTAGGCGTATTTTACAAAACCAAATCAATACCTCTGATTTTTTTTAAATTACCAAAAAATCAGGGAATTATCTGAGTTTAATGAAATTTTCAGTTTTGATTTAACAATGAATTAATTTTATAAAAACTTTTTATCAGGTCATTTAACTTTGATCGGTAGGGTTATATTAAGTACTGCAAATTTGGAATTCACAGACATATTTTATGAAATAAATTTAACCCCCAATAATGAATCAATGAATGAATGAATGAATTCCATAATCTCCTAGGAACCCGCAGACAGGAAGAACATTCTGGGCATGTGCAGAGAAAAGGAACCACTTCCTGATGCCAAGAAAAAGCCTCAGTTATTCTGACTTGGGCCTTGACTGGGAACAGACGCAACGACTGGCACAGGAAGAAATTTCCTCTCCACGAAATAGCTATGAACCTAGAATAAAAGTCTAAAACTTGAAAAGTGTGTTATTTCTTTTTATTTCCTTTAATTCCTTTTCAACCTGACAACCCACAAGAAAGAAGGAAGAACCACATATAATAGAGTTTAAAAGAAACAACCAGCAAGCACGCACCAAAAATTGTTGGAATATTTGTAGATATAAGGTGTCCCCACCTAAATTTATAGACTAGCCAAGATCACATGGTTTATTCCCCCGGCCAATCAACAACCATAATGTGTGGCTGATACACTACTTAAACACTGATACTTGCCACAGTTCACTTACAATCATTGAGGAGGAACTTACAATACTTAGAAGAACCAAAAGATACTTTATCGAGGATTTCCACTGGACAAGCCTAACGAATGGCCCTTAAGATTGTAACAGTGTGGCTAGACCTTTACAGGCTACTTCGGGGTTTATTGGTGTGTGTGTGTGTGTGTGTGTGTGTGTGTGTGATAAAACATGGTTTTTCGAAGTATCACGTCTATTCAGTGTGGCTAGACTTTTACAGGCTACTTCGTGGTTTATTCCTCCGGCCAGTTAACAGCCATAATACGTGGCTGATACACTACTTAAACACTGATACTTGCCACAATTCACTTCCAATCATTGAGGAGGAACTTACGATATTAAGAAGTACCAAAGGATTCTTTATCGAGGATTTCCACTGGACAAGTGCTCTTGCTTAAAGCCTATAAAGGACGGCCAATAAGTTTGTAACAAAAATAACCTAAAGGCTTAATACCACATCGTTAGGGTGACCTAAAGTCAGTATCAGCCAGACAGCGAGGGAGTCTATCCCCTAGACCAAGAAGATTGTTTTTGCATCTGAGGTGGAGCGCCACACCTACCATCAGCTCTTTACTTTACCGCACAGATCCCTGTGCTAATCATACGCTTAGCTGACAAGGGCTGGTATCGAACTAGGAACCTTGCGGTTTCTAGCCCGAACGCTCTACACTGCGACGTGTAGCTAACCGCGGGCCATATATGATATATATAATATATTAATATAATATTATATATATATATATATATATATATATATTATATATATATATATATAAAACAATAAAGATGAGTATAATAGTCTGAATACTCCATATCATATGCATATCAACCTTTGTTGGTTATTTAATGCCAAAGACACTCTTGTAGAAGAACAGTAGTGGTACTAAATAGACCTCTAACCTATAGCTGAGGGATAGGGGGGTTCATGCCTTAAGCCCGAGCGCTTGTCCAGTGGAATTGGATCCTTGGTAAATCCCTTGGTAAAGAGTCCTGAGTATTGAGTAATCATCGGTAATTGTGAGTATTGAATGTCCTCCCCAATGAGTGCAATTAGAATTAATGGCCAGTGTGGGGGTTTAATTAGCTATCAGCCACACAGTATGGCTAGTGATTGGCGGAGGAATAACACATGTGACCTTGGCTAGTCTATAAATTCAGGTGGGGAATTGAGAGCACACCTTATATAACAAAATATTCCAACAATGCTAGCAGACCGTTGGTAGTTGGTTTAATTTTCACTAGGTACTCCTCCTTCTGGCCTTGTGCCAAACAAAGCTATATTAGTAGATAACTACCCTGCTACACACTTCTTGATGGTTGGTTTTAAAAGAGAAACAGAATTAGTTAAAAAAAAAAAAAAAAAAGAATCTTTTTGGCAGACTTTTTTCTGAGCTACTTGCTTTGTACTTACCAAGGTCTTCTTCAGAGTTGATTATCTATACTAGCAACAAAAAGAAACACCCTCCGGGCGGTGTAAAAATTAATTTTTAAAAGATATTGCTGAGTGACACATCTATGATTTCCCTAACATTGTACAAAAGATAGTGCTGAGAAGTTTTGCATCAACCTAAATTACACCTCTGGGGCTGTAAAAATCAATTTTTGAAAGATATTGCTTGAGGGTGTGTGTGTGTTAAAAATTCAATGTCAGAGGGTTTGTATCATATGTAAGTAAAATCATCAAATTTATTAAAGGTAAAAAAAGAAAAACAAGGTTTTCTTCCAGGTTTTGCATCAACCCAAATTAACCTCAAGGTTATAGTTGTTTTGCATAGTCTGTGTGTTCATTTTGTTTTATGGCATATCAACCTCAGTGGGTCATTTAATACCGGCAACATTTCAAAGATTCATAGCAATAGTTTAGAAGAAAATTTTTTTAACCTCGTTTTTTATTTTTTTTGTGAACAAATTTATGACCATAGATGGGACCCTAACAGGTACTACCACTACGGATCAGAGGATGTCACCCACCAGTCTTGCATAGTTATTTCTTTAGACTGTCTACATAAAAAGGGTGAATTTGCTGGTCCATCTAAAAACGGATAGGAATATACCTAACTGATTGGCGCATCCTAGGCGACAGCTACAGTTAATATCATCTGCGTTATGCGGACTATTGTCCTCATCTTCATTCAACTAACCAATCCACTTGATCACTGGAGTTAAGCAGCAATGAGCCTGTTCAATACTTAGATGGGTGACATTTAAGTAACAGCAGGTACTGTAAGCAAACTGATATCAAAATGACTTGATTCTGCTTTAAATGACCCAAAAAGTGTTGATGTGCCATTAAAATATTCATTGATTATTCTTGGGATGGAGGTGTGTTACAATCTTATGGGCATCCTTTAATCTTAGCAGGAGCGTTTGTCCAGCGAAATCCTTGGTAATCCTCTGGTAAAGAATCCTCAGTATTGTAAGTTCCTTCGTCAATGATTTGCAAGTGGACCATGAAAGTATCAGTGTTTAAGTGTGAATCAGCCAGGCATTATGGCTGTGATTGGCTGGAGGAATAAACCACGTAACCTCGCCCGTCTATAAATTTAGGTGGGGAATAGCACACCTATATCTCAAAATATTCCAACAAGGTGAAAGTGAAAACGGTTAACTTCCCTTGCTGCCAGTGTTTGCCACTAGAAGGCATCACATCTGACTATTTAAACTCAGCTCGGGACACTCTCTCTCTCTCTCTCATCTGGGATCTCCAGAACGCACTAGTTGTGTCTCTGTCCATTAAGGCTTGGGGGGGCCTTGCCCCTCAACTATGGCTTATATCTGTGTATGTACGCACCCCCTTTCTACACCCTATGACTCCACTGAAGTTATACGCACCAGTTGCATCTTTATGCAGCTATTGTTACATAATTATTAGATCTTAATATTTATGTACATAGTGTAGAAATCAAAATGGCTGCTATAAGTTGCAGCCACGGCCTTGAAGGATGAGTGACAAGGCTGACCTCATCTTGATCCTTTCGTGGATACCGTGAGAATCTGTGGAGAGACCTCTTCCGGTTTAGATTAGAAATAGATTTTAGTCAGTCGGCCAAAACCACAACAGTGGTAAGTTGTATTATACACGCTCCGACTCAATCTGCGCAGGTAGTCTGGTGGGGGATTTCGAGAATAAGATATGACTAAGTAATCGAAGTCTTGTGTTATTATCTAAAAACTACCAATGACACAGGGCTTCTGATAAAGAGAAATCCCCAATGGAAGACCAGACATAGAAGAGACGTAGAAAGAACTTAAAGATAGAAAAGATGAACAGCAGAAGAATAGAAGAAAGAAAGAAGGGTATACAACACAATCTATACAGTAAGTACCTAATTCTATTCTCATTTAGTAGCCTCAGATTATCTACAGACTCTTAGCCCTGTCTGCTGGGCTTTTGAATACACCGACTGCAATGAGACACATGTTGGCCGTAGGTGGTGACCTGTGATGCTTAAGGACGGAATCCTGGTAAGATGAGCAGTCCATGAATGCAACAGTCTACTTTGGCCTAACTTAGACCAGACATGCAATATCTTTCAAAAATTCAAAAATTAACTTTTACACTGGCCATAGGAGGTGACCTGTGATGCTTAAGGATGGAATCCTGGTGGATGAGCAGTCCATGACATGCAACTCTACTTTGGTCCTTACTTAGGCAATATCTTTCAAAAATTAAAAAATTAACTTTTACACTGCCTGGAGGGTGTTTCTTTTTGTTGTTAGTATAGATAAATCAACTCTGGAGAAGACCTTGGTACGTGCAAAGCAAGTAGCTCACAAAAGATTGCCAAAAAATTTTTTTATTTTTTTATCCAATTCTGATTTTTTTTTAAAAACCAACCATCAAAAGTGTGTAGCAGGGTAGTTATCTACTAAGTATAGCTTTGTTTGGCACAAGGCCAGAAGGAGGGAGTACCTAGTGAAAATTAAACCAACTACCAACGGTCTGCTAGCATACCTCGCTAATCATTAACATGGTGCAAAGTGCCTGAAATATGCTGTTTGGAAGGCTAGATTTGGTGAATTCTTTGCGTAAAGAAATACAGGGTCTGGCAAAATGGTCTCTCAAGTTTGGAACATCTTCTACATATATGGTCTTGGGTGGCGACCTGTGATGCTTAAGGACGGAGTCTTGGTGGATGAGCAGTCCATGACATGCAACACTTCACTTAGATCCTTACTTAGGCTAGACAGGTGGTCAGAGAGGCCCTCCGATCAATCAGCTGGTCACGTCAAGCCCTACCAACTATATATATTACCAACCCTCACATGAGCAGATGCGAACAGTCAATTCTTAAGCAGAGTTAACAGGTTTGAATTCACGAGTTTTCCTTCTTCTAGACTGGTTGCCTAATCAAGGTTACAGAGCCCAGTCTCCCCTACTATTATTCATAGCTGGAGGGAGAGTAGGATTCATACCTTTCCCAAGGATATTAGCGCCAAGTGAAATGCAATTACCACATCCAGGATTGAACTTGGGGCGATGATTCCATTTTCCATGACTTTAAACATTACACCACGCGTTTCCTACTACTTATATGATTGCCCAACCCTATTGCCCTTATGGCAAACCCCAGCCTTTTATCATATGGGTGCTAGAGGCATGACTGAGGGTCTTCATCTGGGTATGACTTTAAACTCTATCTGATAGTGAGGTTCCAGTTCTGGAGGTTGGGGAATGTGGAGACCCCTTCCATTACCCAGAGTGGTAGTACCTGTTAGGGTCCATCTATTGGTTAAGTATAAAAATGTGTTATAAAAAAATTAAGTATCCATTGAGATGAATTAATTTCAAAGTTTGCGGCATAAAGACCCACTGACCACATAAAACAAACAAAACCAAACAAAAGACTCTTTCTTAGGACCTTCATCCTAGCTGTTTTGTATTTGTATTGTTGTTAAATGTGCTCAGATAATAAAGTCTGTATTTTGTTATTTACCTCTTTGTGGAAGTTTGTGTGATATTCACCCATGTTAGGAAGCTTCTCGTAGGCCTCCTAACATATTATAAGAAATGGTTTTAGCAACTGAAGCTAAAACTACATTTTTATAATAAAAATATTTCCAATGCATTTTCATAGTAAAAATTATTTCCAATGCATTTTCATAGTAAAAATGATTTCAATGCATTTTATAGTAAAAATCATTTCCAATACATTTTTATAGTAAAATTATTTCCAAGGCATTTCATAGTAATATTATTCGAATGCATTTTATGGTNAAACAAGAGAGAGACTGACAAACAGATTTTTAGGCTTATTTAGCCGGTCCTCGTAAAATAGACTTTTATGTTTATTTTACTGTCGCTGTAAATATTTTTATTATGAATGCAAGTAATGTTAAAATAACACAGATTTAACACAAAATGTTATTTATATTCATTTATATTTATATTTTGTGAATTCTTCCTGTGTACTTGACATGAGACTTTGATGAGTTGTGGTGCACCTGAGCACTGTAATAATAATGTAATTTATTGTGTACAGTGCTCAGGTGCACCACAACTCATCAAAGTCTCATGTCAAGTACACAGAATAATGTTGTGTCAGGAACATGAACAGTTCACAGTAGTAATATGCATGTATGTATGTGTGTGTATGTGTATGTGGAGAGTAGCATCAGGTATAGTGTTGGCGGACTACAGGAAGGATGGAGGCTTTGAAAGATTCAGTGCTCCGGCAGCCTACAACAGATGCAGGCACTTTATTCCATGTCTCCGCAATTCTGAGCGTGAAAAAATGTTTCCGAAAGTCACGTGAACAGTGCTGTTTTCTGACTTTGTAGGCATGTCCGCGTGTATTGGAGAGATGGAGATCAAAAAGGTGCTCAAGGTTGCTGTTGTTAAGATGATTAATGACCTTATGAGCATTTACCAGGTCAGTTGCCAGATGCCGAAGTTTCACACAATAAATTTCATTATTTTTCATTATTAAATGAAAAATATAGATACCGTTAATGACTTTTTGATCAAACAGGAATTTTTACAAATTTTTTAAAGAAATTAAGGGAAATGATAAAGGTAAATTTGACTATCATGAATTTTTTTCAAAGTGAAAAAAAGGCATTTTCCACTATCAATTGTTAAAACATAAAATTGTAACCCCCAATCCTAACCCAACCCTAACCCTAACCCTAACAATGAATTCTTGTTGATATTTACAAAAACGTAATGTATATTTTTAGTTCCAAACACGAAGCGTGTAAACAGTTGTTTACACATTACCTTTTATAAGGAAAACGTTACACATGAAATGTCTGGATGTAGATCCGGCCAACGCCAGGGGTCCAGTGGCTTTGGCCCTGGATCTTTACAAGTTAATAGTGTCGATCCCAGGGGGCAGGGCAGGGCTGGGTTTATTGCCCAGCACCTGAGGCGCCCCCCTTGTGGGGGAATGCCGAAGGGATCAACACAATTTTTGTTCTTTCCATCCATGAGCTTTGGCTTGTGGGTGGGCCCACGTTAAAACGAGGCCTTGTGCCCAGCCCATACAAGTGGGGTATGAGGCAAATACCTGAAATGTCTGGATGCTAACTTTTAGAACTGGCTTAATAGTCTATTCTCAAAAAAAAAAGAAAAGTTTAGTATCGACTCAATACCGCACAGAGAAGATTAGATTAAAATGGTCTGTAAAACTTCTTAACCATTACTTACGTTACTTAACCTCTACTTGGGTTACTTTAAAACATGTTACATAGTCTATACATAGATTATTGTCAACCCCCTGTATTTCTGAAGGGATTCATATCACGGGTGGGACTTTCCATGGAATATTACAGAAAGCCCGCGAAATATGTGAAGCCACGTGGGACCGAATTAACCCATCAGTACCTGCTTGGACGTCCGATTGTCATTATGTTGTGTTAGTTAGAAAAAGAATTTTAGTTAAGTAAAAGTTTAAAGAAATAAGATGGTGTTCTTGTTTGATGAATGTCTTGGCAAAAGGACTGACCAAGAAGAAGGAATGCATCAAAGACGAACAGCCAACAGGAATCTAGAAATAGAATTCAACATGGAGAGAAAGAATAGAAACGACTAGAGATCACCAAATGGCCAAAGAAGTAAGTTATGGATCCCTCTGTCTACCTGTGTCTATCTCTCCCCTCTCTCCAGTAAAAGAACCCAACATGAATATATGTGTATGAGTATGTAACAATGAGTCAGATATACCTACTAACAGATTCGCTTAGTAGCTCATCAGAGCAAAGATCTTTGCCCTGAAGAGATACTAAGCGAAACTGTTCGTAGGTATATCTGACTCGTTAGGTTTAACTTTATTATTTGCTCTACTTAGGTATTGAGCATTCTTTACGTCTTAGCTTTAGAAAATCCTGGTGGTTTATATATATATATAAAGATGTTACATATGAAATGCCTCGATGCTAACTTTTAGAACTGGCTAAATAGCCTATTCTCAAAAAAAAAAAAAAAAAGAAAAGTTTAGAATTACTCAATACCGCACAGAGAAGATTAGATTAAAATGGTCTGTAAAACTTCTTAACCATTACTTAGGTTACTTAACCTCTACGGTAATAAAGGACTATTTGCTCGTAAATTCCTACCATAAAATAAACTGAACCCCCATTTTATGTCCGTGTTTTTGCAATAAATGTTTTATTTTTCTTGCACCCGTTATGTTACAATACTAAATATATTTCCTTTATTTATTTTAATATTCACTTCAATGTGTATATTCTAAAAGCTTTATTTTGTGAGAATGCTTAGTTTTAAAGTGGGCGTTCGTTTTTACACTTCAACTTTTTACTCGTAAATTCCTACCATAAAATGCCCAAGCCTAATTTTATGGCAGGAATTTACGAGTAAAAAGTTGAATATTACTTTTTGTTGTTGTTATTTCTTTTCTTTTTGGCTTTGCTACTCTAAAATAAAAACATCAGATTTTAATCATCGTTGACGAAAAAACAAAATTACGGTCATAAAATGAGGATCCAATTTATGCCTAAATTGTAAAACGAGACCCCAATTAAAAACTAAACATTCTCACAAAATAAAAACTTTTAGAATATACGCACATTAAAGTGAATATTAAAATAAATAAATAAAATATATTTTGTATTGTAACATAACGGGTGCAAGAAAAATAAAACATTTAATACAAAAACATGGACATAAAATAGGGGGTTCAGTTTATTTTATGGTAGGAATTTACGAGCAAATAGTCCTTTATTACCACCTCTAGTTGGGTTACTTTAAAATAAATCTTAGGTCAGGCACATCCAGTGAAAACCAAACGGACGACTCAAATGGTCTGCTTATTCACCCCGGGAAAGTGTCCTTTAAGCTTGTATGAGTCTGCCATAGGTATACCCAATTTTGTGTCTGGTTTTCATTTTAAAAACGAATCAAAATTAATTAAATTGATTATCTAAGTTCAAATTGTTGGCTAAGTCGAAAAGTAGTAACATAATGAGCATCAGTAATAAAAAATAAAAAAAGCAAAATAATATTACACATGTAATTTATTTTTAATACATTTTAAACTATTTTTTTGGCCAGTTTTGCTCAACTATATTGTAAACATGGCCGCTAAGTTCCCGTAAAATCCCTGTTTACAAAATAAATTTAACCCTCCCTATTGAAAAAAAAAAATCAGGGAATTATCCGATTTTAATGAAATTTCCAGTGTTGATTTGTCAATGAAGGAATTTTATAATGCATCAGTTATTTTATTTCAAAACTTTGTGATTTAATGAGGTATTTCTGCTATGATAAATTAATATATAAACTTCATAAAAATATGAATATCATGATGTTAAGTTTAAAATGACATATTTTTAGATTCTAAAAATATATTCATTTAATATTTATTTTCCTTTATTATCCAATTCTAATAATTTTTTTCTTGAAAACTCAATTAAATAGCTCCCCTCTTTTTAAATAGAACAAATATCGATGCATAATTTTTTCTTGTATAAGATAATAGCCAATTAAATAATTATCAAAAATTGTAAAAAAAAATTAAAAAAAGATCCCCAAAAACTATTTTTTAGTTTTTATTTTAAATTCATTTTCCGATTTTCGGTACTTATTTTCTATCAGTACCCTTAATTTTTTTTTCTTTCTACTCACACCTTCAGTCTTTGGCTTTTTTCATCTATAGTGTAATTAGTTTCAATCATATATAACCCCACCGATATTTTGCGCCCCAAAATTAAGTGACCTAAAGAAAATCAGAAGTTTTGAAATAAAATAACTGATGCATTATAAAATTCATTCATTGATAAATCAATATTGAAAATTTCATTAAAATCGGATAATTACCTGATTTTTGGTAATTTTTTTCAGTCGTGGAGGGGGGTAAACTTATTTTGTAAAATACGGATTTTGCGGCAACTTTGGCAGTGCTTAGATAAAGTCCAGTTTTTGGCTAAACTTGCAAATCGGTCGGAAAGTTAGGGTGACCCAGAAAAAACAGAACCCACAAATTTTGTAATAAAACTGTTAATCTTACCTAAGGGGGGGTAGGTTTAGGGTTAGTTTAATGGGAAAATAAATAAATAATTAGGGTTCTGTTTTTTCTGGGTCACCCTGTAATATGTTTTAATTTTCCGACCGATTTGCAAGTTTAGCCCATTTTTGGGGGGGGGGTACCTATATAATATTGATTGAATAATACCATTATTCAATTCCAATATTAGACTAACACAGAGCAAGAACCTAGTAGTACTATATTAGAGATAGGCAAATTTGTCATCTGCTAGGAATTTTGAAAGCGAATTAGAAATAGTTAAATCTATTATTTAAGGTCAAACTTTGTCTAAATCGATAAGTAGTAACATAATAACCATCATTAAAAAAAAGAAAAATACCATTACATATGCAGTTTATTTTTAATAGATTTAAAAGTATTTGTTTTGGTCAATTTCGACGATATCAGCCAGTCAGCCTCGTTTTCGATGTTTTTAAGTGCTTGTTTACAATTTTACTGTAACATTCGCGTTTGCAAAAAAATTTACCAAAAATCAGTTAATTATCCGATTTTAATGAATTTTCAGTATTGATTTAACAATTAATGAATTTTATAATGCATCAGTTATTTTATTGCAAAACTTTAATTTAGTATTTTTGCTATGAAAATTAATATATAAAATTCATTTAAAATATGAAAATGCTGATGTTAAGTTTAAAATGTTATATTTTTAGATTCTAAAAATTAATATCTACTTAATGCAAACCTTATTTTTGTTGACGAAAGTAATAAGTTTTGAAGAAAAACTCGATTGATAAATAAACACTGAAAATTTCATTAAAATCCGATAATTCCCTGATTTTTGGTAAATTATTTTCTGTAGGGGGGTTAAAGTCATTTGGTCAAAAATGACTTTGAGGCTCTGTTTGCCAGTCCCTATACTATATTATTATAGTACTTTCTTGTTCTATATTTAATACACTGTATAAATAAACACTAAAACACTAACACCCAGTAAACTGTAAACATAAAAACTTCAGTTGTTTTGTTTTTTCTTACAGTTAAAATTTAAGGAATGTCACGTTACATAAAGAAACAAAAAAAAAACTTTTTTTCTTTCTTATTTACTGTTGTTCGTGAAAGAATTTTTCAACACTGTAATTTTTTAAATTACTTAAAATCCAGATAACTTATCTTTAGATTAAAAAAATTACTTTTTTCATATTGCTTATCTGAGATAAGCATATATGAAAAAAGTAAATTTTTTAAATCTAATTATTTTTTATCGGCCTGCAACAAAAAAAAAAAGTATTACAATTCAAAACTTCCTTATTTCTACGTTATATAACTCTCTCACTGTTTTATTTATTTATTATTTATAGTAAAAGTACATCACTAAAAAAAAAAGGTCAACTCTTCTTTAAAATTTAATTTTTGTTTTTATTAATAATAGAAAATATAGGACACATTATAATTAATTTCTATTTAAATGTTCGAGGATTTCTTTTTCACCATATTTTCTTTTTTTGATTAAACAGTTTTTTAAATGTCAGTTGTCGTCAAAATAATTTTTTTTTAAATTACAAATCAATTAAAAACTCGGATTGGAAAATTAAAATCATATTTTTAAGAATGAAATAAATAGATTGCATTTTATTTTTATTGGACGAATTTACTCTGAGGTCGACTCTTTTTAAGATAAAAAATAAATGTCAACTTTGTTAGAAGTCATATACAACAAACAGAAAAAAAACAATAAAATATAACTTGAACTTCTTTCTTTTCTTTTTTTCAATTTAAAGATAAAGTAAATAAATATCAGTGAAATTCTCTCTCTCTCTCTCTCTCTCTCTCTCTCTCTCTCTCTCTCTCTCTCTCTCTCTCTCTCACACACACACACACACACACACACAAACACACAAAACTAGTTATTAAAAATTAGAGAAATAGATCACTAATTAGGACTGAGTCTATTCTAGTAGAGACCACGCCAAGCGGGATTTAACAGGTTTGAATTCAGAGTTTTTCTCCTCCTAGACTGGTTGCCTGACCAAGGATAAAGAGTCCAGTCTGCCCTACTATTTACCCATAGCTAGAGGGGGAGTAGTTGGATTCCTAGGTATACCCAAAAAATCGTTTGCTACATTTTTAAAAACGAATTAAAATTAATTAAATCTATTATTTAAGGTTAAACTTTTGTCTAAATCGATAAGTAGTAACATAATGACCATCATTAAAAAAGAAAAATATCATTACATCACATCGCACTAATAGTCTAATACCCTTGGGAAAGGTATGAATTTCATACCTTTCCCAAGGGTATTAGTGCGATGTGAACTGTAACTTCGTCCAGGATTTGAACTCGGGTCAACGAGTCTACAACTCTAACCATTAAACCACTGCACACCCGTAAGACATATGAAGATCCTTTCAAGTCCTCAGGAGAGCTCAATACATGACAAATATATAATTTCAGACAGAGCAATATTTACAATTAGAAAATCAGAAAAAAAACTTAACCATTCATTTGGCTATTATAAGTAAGTAAGTAAAGTCGTCGGGGCGGCCTAAAGTCAGTATCAGCCAGTCAACGAGGGAGTCTATCCCCTTTTCAATAGCGCTAGACCAAGGAGATTGTTTTTAGCATCTGAGGTGGAGCGCCACACCTTCCATCAGTTCCTTACTTTACCGCACAGATCCATGTGCTACTCATACGCTGAGTTGGCGGGGACCGGTATCGAACTAGGAACCATGTGGTTTCTAGCCGAACGATCTACCGACTGAGCTAACCCGGCCCCTTTTTCAACTATCTTCTTTATAAAAATGGCTATCTGAAGATGCTGGATTCTTTCATAAAGAAGCTAGTTGAAATAAATTAATCGGACCATATTGACTTTTAGGCACCCCTTTTGCGATCTCGATTCATAGGGACATGTTTTTCATTTATCCGGTCGTTTGTTAGGGGTTAGGGTTAGGGGTTAGTTTTATAATTTTTTTAAAATCTAAAAATCGTCTGTTAACAAACAACCAGATTTTGACGGTGTAAATGAAAAACATGTCCTTATAAATCGAGATCGCAAAAGGGGTGCCTAAAGGTCATATGGTCCAATTAATCTATAATACACAGAGACGAAATATTAATTGAATGAAAATGTTTGTGTTGTTTTATCCACTTTTATTCCGCCCTGTCGGTGGGGCGTTAAAATGCACCGACTGCACCTCTGCAGAGGGGTAAGACTCCCCTAATGGGGCCACCTGTTGGCCGTGGGTGGCGACCCGTGATGCTTAAGGATAGAGCCCAGGTGGATGAGCAGTTCATGACATGCAATACTCCACTTTGGCCCTATCTTGGGCTAGACGGGCGGTCGGAGAGGCCCCCTCCGATCAATCGGCTGGTCACGTCAAGCCCTAGCACCTATATGATTGTCCCAACCCTATTGCCCTTATGGCAAGCCCAACCCCTTTTTATCATATGGGTGCTAGAAAGCGGTGGCTGCGGGTCGACATGTCCTGGGAATGACGTTAAACTCTATCTGATGGTGAGGTTCCAGTTTTGGAGGTTTGGGGAATGTGGAACACCCCTTCATCACCATTGCTCCCTGGTCCACTCTGACCCGGAGTGGTAGTACCTGTTAGGGTCCCATCTATGGGTTAAATAGAAAAATGTATTTATAAAAAAATTGTATTATCCATTAAGAATTGATTTATTTCAAAACTTTATCGGCATTAAATGACCCACTGAGGTTGATATGCCGTAAAACAAAACAAACAAACCAAACCACTTTTATTCCTCAAATTCTAATCACATTTTGTCGGATTTTACCCAATGTTATTTCCTTATATATAAGGCTTAAGCCTTATAAGGAAATAACATATCGAAACCAACACATGGGAGGCTTGTGCAGCAGACCGTGCGACCTGGTGACTCCTCGTCAAACAAGTAACGAAAAAGAGTGAAAAAGAGAGGAAAGGAGCCATCACGGAAAAGAGAGCCAGAAGGAAGGAGAGACAACAGCAACTCCAGCAAGGACCACTGTTTGTTTACAGTCACTGCACAGAGATTGCCATTCAAAAATTGGTCTTTTCAGCCAATCACGCAGTTTCAGATTTTTTAAAATGGACATTACGCCATCGTCTTTAGTAGACAGAAGGATGCCAACACAATATATATATAAGGAAATAAGATTGGGTAAAATCCGACAAAATGTGATTGAAATTTGAGGAATAAAAGTGGATAAAACAACACAAACATTTTCATTCAATTAATAGTACGTAAATTAAATTAAATTTGTTTAATTTGAATAGTGTGTAAATGGGTAATGAAGGACTATTTGCTCGTAAATTCCTACCATAAAATAAACTGAACCCCCATTTTATGTCCGTGTTTTTGTATTAAATGTTTTATTTTTCTTGCGCCCGTTATTTTACAATACTAAATATATTTCCTTTATTTATTTTAATATTCACTTCAATATTTATATTCTAAAAGTTTTTATATTGTGAGAATTAGGTACCACTAATTTGACCCTGTGCAATTTACCCCCCCTACATTTAACACAATGAAACTTGCAGAAAAATTAATATTTTCTTGAAAAGTTTTTTCCATTCGAAAGAAAAAACATTAAATAAACTCCTGATGATTTTTTAAATTTTTTATCAGCATACGAAAATAATGAAAATTATGATTGAAAACAATGTTTTCATTTTGCACTGTTAAATCAACTGAAATTTAACGTAGCTAAAAACAAGTTACGATAAGAGGATTTTTTAAAAATTCTATGAAAAATCAATTAATGGTCCGATTTTCACGAAAATTTCCATAAATGTTTACCATTGGATGTAAATACATCTGAAATAGTTTTTTTTCTAAAATATATTAGGGGAAATATTTTTTTACGATGTCTATCACCCCCCCCTCTTTTATTTTATGAGATAAAAAAAAATGATGAGGAAAAAAAATTTGGTACTTTTTTTCTATAAAGATAAGAGTCTGAATAACTATATCAATGAAATTGTATAACGTACCGAATTATAGTTTTTTTAGGAAAAAATAATGAAATCGGAAATAAAAAGTGCAAAAAAAATGTCATAATATTAATATTTGAAAACTTTTTTTTTCTTATGTAATTGGTATGTACTATATTCTATTAAATTGTAAAAAAAAAAAAAATTTTTTAAGAAATTAATTTTTACGAGATTTTCAATCTTTTGTGTGATTAAATATTTTTATTTTCTGCGTGAAATAAATTAAATTTTTTTTTTCCTGTGGAAAAAAATCAAAATTTTCACGGATATTTAAAAACATGAATTTTAGAATTCAGGTGAACTAAAAGTTGGTCCGATCCGTGCTCGATTAATATTTTTAAAAGAATTTGTAATTTTTATTGTTGAATAGTAATGTGTGATTCTTAGAATGTACGGAAGAGCAAAACTGACATATGACGAGACGCTTCTCGGTAACTAAAGTTTGTTTTTCTGAGCGTAAAAAAATATTTTATTTAACTTTTACGACCAATTAGAATAAAAATAATATATTGAATGATTGTTTTATCAGTTTTTCTCTTAGAAAAATATTCAAATTTTCATTTTATTTTCGATTTTAAGAATTAATACTAAAACCGAAGACTTTTTTTAACGTCAATTTCACTGCGAAATTTTAAGATTAAAGTTTTTCAAGTTTTTATTCATAGTAAATTGTAATATTAAAGTTTTTAAAGATGTTATTCATTTTAAATTGTAATATTAAGTTTTTAAAGATTTTATTCATTTTAATAGAAAAAATTTGGCTAAAAAGTTTGTCCGTTACACCCATCCGTACTTAGATGCATAACTGTAAGAGGGTAATAATATGTATTTCTTTCTCTCTAAATCGCGGCCTGAAAATGACCCTTTCGCACGTAATATGGATAGGTTTGTTTATTTTTTAAGATAACGATGTAATTTTTCCCAATCGGATAATTTGATCTTTGAATTAACTATTTTTCTTTGTAACAACCCTGCACGATCTTTTTTTAACGAGATTTTTGATAAACAAAGTTCGGAAATATCTATTTCCGTTTTATTCAAGATGACCTAAACGGTCTGGTGGTACCTAGTGAGAATGCTTAGTTTTAAAGTGGGGGTTCGTTTTACAATTTAGGCATAAATTGGATCCTCCTTTTATGACCGTAATTTTGTTTTTTCGTCGACGATGATTAAAATCTGACGTTATTATTTTAGAGTAGCAAAGCCAAAAAGAAAAGAAATAACAACAACAAAAAGTAATATTCAACTTTTTACTCGTAAATTCCTGCCATAAAATTAGGCTTGGGCATTTTATGGTAGGAATTTACGAGTAAAAAGCTGAAGTGTAAAAACGAACCCCCACTTTAAAACTAAGCATTCTCACAAAATAAAAGCTTTTAGAATATACATATTGAAGTGAATATTAAAATAAATAAAGAAAATATATTTAGTATTGTAACATAACGGGTGCAAGAAAAATAAAACATTTAATACAAAAACACGGACATAAAATGGGGGTTCAGTTTATTTTATGGTAGGAATTTACGAGCAAATAGTCCTTCATTACCCGTAAATGTGTGATAAAAATACATACGTGTATTTAAGACACTACTTAAATTAGTACTTAATTTCTACTTGAATTACTGTATTAATTAAAGTAATTTAAGTAGTAATTTAAAAATTTAGTAATTTAAAAAATTAATTTAAGCAGTAGTAATTTAAAAATGTATTAATTTAAATAGTAATTTAAAAAAATTAATTTTGACAGCTTTGGTATTGGATACCAGGTGTATTGAATACACCTGGTATTCAATACCAAAGATGTCAAAATTTAAATTTTTAAATAGTATTTAATAAATACACTGTATTCTCTCCAAAGTTGTTATATGATAAAATGAATTTTTTTTTAAATACAAAAAGAAAGAAAAAAAAAGTTATTCAATTGGAGTCATAGTGTTACTTCTTTTTATTTATTGTTTTGTCTTTGTTTTTGTTGTTTTCTGAAAAAAAAAAAAAATTTCCACATGGGAAAAGGAAAGTGTGTTTGGTCACGTGACTTGGTCATGTTTTTGTTGATGTTTTTTTTGTTTGTTATTGTTTTGTATTTGTTTGTTTTTTGTTTTTTTTCATATTCGTCTTGTTGATGTATATGTCCTTTTAAAAAAAAAAAAAAATTTCCAATGACCTCAAAGAAAGCGATAGTGTTGTTGTTTATTTTAAATAATTTTTTATGATTTATTTTTTTATTTATAATTTTTTATTTATAATTTTTTATTTATAATTTTTTAATATATTTTTTAAAAATATTTTTTGAATAATTTATTTTTTTATAATGAAATGACATTATATAGTATATATTGTCATGTAAAAAAGATATTCTAACTTTAATTAAAATATATTTGACAAAAATAAATTAAGACGTTAGGCAAGGTAAAAAAATAAACAACAATTTCTTTTTATCGTAAAACATAAAAACAACAATAAAAAAATTGTGTTGTTAAAAATACAAAGAAACAGTTTATACACAAAGGGTACAGAAAAAGCCTGTATGTGTGTGGTGTGTAGTACACACAGTGTACTGTGTACACGATTATTGAATACACAAAGGATTTAAAATATTGTTTAGCTCTTTCTATCATGAATGGTTTTATATTAATGCCAAAGTCAAATAATGAGCGATTTAAAAAATAATAAAGAAATTGTTAAACTAGCTACAATCCCACTTAACTTAAGATTTATTTAAAGAAATAGACATTTCCATTGGAAAATATATTACGAAATTCTAAATCAAATCAAATCAAAACAAAACAAAAAAAATCGTTAACTTTAATTAAAGGTTAAATCAGTAACAAGAGATTTACAAGTCAACAGTGAAAGTACCGCGTCAAAGAAAGTTAAACGTTCCGATTTCGCAAACTACGGAAGACCAATATTACCACTTTCTACAAAATGCAAGTGAGAAAGCGTGAGAGTAAACAACACAGAAATGGAAGTGCGTTATTATATAATTATATTTATTTAACCTATGTGACTATTACAAAAGAGGGTCTCGATTATTTTGAAAACGTGTATTTAATTTCAACAGATAATGCCCTATTCGGAATAATCAAAGAAAGTTAAACGTTCCGATTTCGCAAACTACGGAAGACCAATATTACCACTATCTACGAAGTGCGAGAGAGAGGGGGCACGAGGGTAAACACAGAAACGGTAGTGTTTATTATATAATTATATTTATTTAACCTATGTGAGTATTAGTAAAGAGGGCCTCGTTTATTTTGAAAGCGTGTATTTAATTTCAAAATTAGCCCATTAATTCGGAATATGAAACATAAAAAAGCGAGTTAGTCTGTGTTTTTTTTTTCTTTAATAACCTCCTTCCTTCTCTGAGGAGTTGAAATATTTATCACCATCATCATCATCATCATTATCTGTGGCTGACCATAGATTTCCTGCTTATTTTCTTCTCATAACCTTTACAAATCTTTACAAAATAATCAGTAAGAAATATTTTGCCTAAAGAGGCTTCCTCCAAAAAACTGAAAGGGTTTAGGGAGTGGGGGGTGGCGGTAGAAGAAGAAAGTTAAAGTAGAAAATTTATTAAGCCTCTCTTAAAATAAAATAAACATATTCAAAGATTTTTAAAAATGTCTTGAGTTAAAATTATCTTGATGTGGTGGTTTTTTTACGTTTCATTCTGTAAAAAGGACAGATTACTTCTTTTTACACTGCCTTATATTGCAAACAGACTCTCTATTCAAACTTATAACAGAATTGAGAAATTTGTCATACAATAGCCAAAAACAGATATTTAATTCAATCAGAAAAAAAAGTTAAAGTAGCCTCTTTAAAAAATAAAATAAAAATCTCTAAAGATATATAAAGAAATGTCTTGAGTTAAAAATATCTTATATGATGATTTTTTTACGTTTCATATTATAAAAAAAAGAATGATTACTTTTTTTTATACTGCCTTATATTGCAAACAGACTCTCTATTCAAAACTTATGATAGAATTGAGAAATTTCTCATACATGAACAAAATTAAATATCTATTTTAATCAAAGGTAAACATTTTATTAGAGAACGGAAAATACTTCTCAAATACAACAACCCTGTTATGTGTTAGCTTATCGTAAAACGTACTGTAGTAAAGTAAAAATTACTTTTTTACACTGCCTTATATTACAAATATACTCTATTCAAAACATATGATAGAATTGCGAAATTTGTCATACATTAACAAAATTAAATATCTAATTTGATCCAAGCCATATATTTCATGGGAGAACGAGAAATACTTCTCATAATATATATATATATATATATATATATATATATATATATATATATATATATATATATATGTATAGGTAGGTAGGTAGGTAGATAGATAGATAGATAGATTCAGCTATGTGTTAGCTTACCGTAAGTCGTACTGTAGTAAAGTTAAAGTTAATGATTTATTCCTTTGGTTTATTTATGGGTGTTTTGTTTTAAAAAGGTATGTGCATGTTTATGCAGAGGATGAGTTTTATTTTTTTGAGACAAAGAAATTAGGATGTGAAAAGTTTTAAACAAGGATTTAAAATGTAAAACAGTCAATATAATTTAATGATAATTTAAAATCAATCAATCTTTTTTTTTTAATTCAATTTATTTTATTTTATTCTATTTTTTAGAACTTATCTTTATAAAGACGAACAACAATATCGTAATTTTTCAATGTCCAGTCGTTGGTTAGATTAAAAATAAATCACTTAAAAACTCTATATTATCGTAAGTTGTACTGTTAAAAAATGACCTTTTGTTCTTTTTCAATCCGGGTGAGTAGAGAGATAGGGGTTCAGTTTTTTTTTTGGGGGGGGGGGGAGATTAGAGGGTCTTTATCAGTCATCATCATCATTATCATTATGTGAAAATTATATGAAAGTTAATAAAATCATGGCTGGGGGCGTAAATATTAAATATTTTAAAATCAAAATAATTATTTTCTATTGTGATGTGCAAAAAAATGCTGCACTGAAGAAATGTTAACATGAAAAAAAAATTGCCAGTGTAGGGAGAGACTTGAGATCGAACTCTGAACAAACAATAAACGACCAATCAAACTCAACAAGAATTCAACAGAACAATATTTTATTTTTAGCAATGATAAAACTCTAGCAATCATAAATGGACATTTAAATTTAGGGACAAAAAATGCCAGGGTATTGGAAAGGAGGGAGGGGTATTTTTTTTTCTTTCTCCCATGTGTGTGTTGTGTGTTTTTTGTTTAAAGAAGAACGTAACAGTCTATTTGGTAAATAAAAGTTACATAAGAAGCCCCCCCTCTCTATTTTAGATAAATTTCGTATCATTCAAGATTTATATAATGATAACGTAAAATACAGATTTGCTTGATTTTACTATTACCAGACTGACCATTCTTAAAAAGGGTTCTCAAACACTTTTTTTTTTTCTTTTCTTTTTCAAGTTAAGGAGAAACTTTAGAAACGATATATCTTACAAGGCACAAACAAGGGAAATATATATTTAAAAGACTTTCTTTTCTACTATTTACCATTATTAGCATTTGGTGACGAAGGGGGGGGGATATTTGCAATCTATTTTTAGAAATATAGTGTCAATGAATGTAGATGAATTTTGATGAATGAATAATTACTTTGGGTTTTTTTTTGGGGGGGGGGGGTACAGAAATAAATTTACTGAACAATTTTTTAAAAACTTTGACATAGCCAAAAATAAATGTAATTTTAATTGATTCAATTTAATCAGAAACAAAATATTTTAATAAGATTTTGAATTAAAATAATTTTTTAAAAATCATTGTTTCAATGTTTACTTACATATCGTATATCAATTTCACAAACATATTTAAATCATAACTTAATACAAATAAGTTAATTTAAGATTGTTTTTTATTTACCAGCATTTCCATTTCATTTTTTACAAATATACAGTCATTTTTTGTGATCTTGAATTATTTTCCTTCTCCTAAGTGAGTCTGGTTTTGGTTTTTTTTTATCTATGATGTAAATAATGTTAAAATAGTATAAAATGTTAATCCTAGTTTATTTGTGGAAGAATTGATTTTTAGAATAGTACCTATTCTAAAAATAGCTTCTTTTTTTGTAAATTGAATTAATAACACTGTCTAATTCATATATTTAATAAACTTTATTTATATTAAATATAACATTTAATTAATATAAATAAAGTTTATTAAATAAGAATTAGAATTAGACAGTCTTATTAATAAGTTTAATTGAATTGAATAAATAAAGTTAACCTTTACATAAAATACTAAGATACTATTATTAGATATCTAATGTCTAAATCTTAATTAACTGTCTTTAAATAATTAATTTGTCGAGTAATTTGTACAAGGGAAAAGTCATTTATAATTGTGTACATTTTTTACCCTTCTTGGTGGACTTTAAAGGTAGAGACAGAGATACGTTAGATAATGAAAAATAAATTTAGAAATAAAAATAATAATTTTTTTTAAATTTTTTTAAAAAGATCTTGTTTTTAGTTTTAACTAAACACTAATACTAGTTAAGTTTTGATTTTATTTGTATTATAATTCTTAATCTTTATGTTCGATTTATTTAATCCAATTATTTGTAAGTTCTCTAAAATTCAATAAATCTAATGTATTGTCTCCCAAGAATTAACGATATTGGTACCACATATCACTACTTTGTTATAGACATTTAATCGTTTTAAATGTATTAAAAATAAACTGCATGTGTAATATTATTTTGCTTTTTTACTGATGCTCATTATGTTACTACTTTTCGACTTAGACAAAAATTTGACCTTAAATAATCGATTTAATTAATTTTAATTCGTTTTTAAAATGAAAAGCAGACGAAAATTTGGGTATACCTAATATTATAAATATTTGTTATTATATTATAACAATATATCATTATTATAACAATATTATATTATTATCGTTATTGTTATAGTATAGATATTTCTTATAGACATTTGCTATTACATTTGTTTTTATACTGTCAAGTCTGGCACAAGGCTTTTATTGTATTATCTTTTTTTTAAATTTTACTTAATTGATCAATCATGGTAATTCTTTTTTCTCTCTCTTTCTGTCTTGTTATATAAACATTTGTTATTATAACAATATATTATTAACAATATTATATTATTATTATTATTATTATTATTATTATAGTTGTTGTTGTTGTTATAGACGTTTGTTATTGTAGACATTTGCTATTAAATTTGTTTTTATACTCTCAAGTCTGGTACAAGGCTTTATTATATGATCATTTTTTTTCTTTTTTTTTCTTTTACTTAATTGATCATGATAATCCTTTTCTTTCTTTCTCTGTCTCTATAGTCTTCTTTTTTTCTTTCTCTCTCTTCTTCGACTCAGTCTGTCTCTAGAGATCGAACTATCGATTTATATCCCAAAATCAAAACGAAGCGTAGAATTTATTAAAGAAAAAATATAGCAACAATAACAAAAAGAAAGAAAGAAAGAAAATCACACGAGTCGATTCAAATCAAAATAGTAAACACGAGTAGGAAGAAAATAAAACTCAGTCGTATAAATTATTTAAAAGTTAAAAAAGAAAAAGAAAATTTCAAAATGTCCATTGTTTCTTCTTGTTATCTAACATTGTTACTTTTCTTTGCTTTTTTTGTTTTGTTTTTGTTGTTATAACAGAATTAATTCGTAAACAGAATAAAATAAATAAAATACTGTATTTAAAAAAAAAAAAACTTACCTTGTTGATGTATGGATACTATTCCCGTCAGTAGTGTGGCTATATAACTTAAAAAACCATAGGAGGGGGTAAGGGTTTCACTTTCTGGAGGCCTGGGGCACCTGTTTTTGTTTGTTTGTTGTTGTTGCTGTTGTTGTTTTTAAATTTTTTCTAAAAACAGATCCCTTTTTGGATCCGACCAGAAAACCCAAGTGACTTCTATCTCCACTTTAAACCGACATTTGAATCCTGTCGATTTCAAAGATCAAAAGAAAAAATGCGCAAACAAGAAAAGTCTACGGTAAAAAGAGAGGAGTATGCACTTTCTCTATTCCACACAAACAATAACAACACACTCAGATGACGTAAAACTCATTCATTCGCACCAGGAATACAAATGTTACACTAAACCGTACACGCTTAGATTCTACGGATGCCCATACGTGTCCACAATATCTTATTCGTCTACTTTTTTACTTTTTAAAGTGGTTGCGTACAATGTGTGTGTGTGTGTGTGTATTGATTTGTGTTTCAAATTTATATTTATTATTAGTTTAATATGCTTGATTTGATTTTATATTTATTATTTATTATTTTGATGAACGTTTATTTTGTAGCATTTAAAAAAAAAAAATTATGCTTTTTTTATTTAACTTTTTTTCTTTTTCTCCCATCTTTCTTGTAGGGATGACTGGGTGAATTTGATTTCTAATCCGAGGCTAAAAATAAATACAAGTTTATTTCAAGAATGTGTGATCAGTATTAGTCGTTTTTTTTTTTTTTTGTTTTTTAGTTTTTGTTTTTTTTTTTGTTTTTTTTTTTGGGTTTTTTTAAGTTTCGTCCTCTCGGTAATTTCTCTGGAAAGAAAAAATGATCCAGACATAAATAAATAATAGTCACTGCCAAAGTTGCACGTAAAATCCGTATTTTCAAAATAAATTTACCCCCCACACCCCACACACACACACACGACTGAAAAAAATATTACCAAAAATCAGGGGAATTCTCCGATTTTAATGAAATTTTCAGTGTTGATTTATCAATTGATGAATTTTATAATGTATGAGTTATTCTATTTCAAAACTTTCTGATTTTTTTTCAGGTCACTTAAATTAAAATGTTTTTATAACGACTGAAATGTGTTTTTTTCCTTACATTTTAGATGTAGTTAAGGTATGTTATGTATACTTTGCATGATGTAGTAAAGGGAAAGGAACTACCAGACTATTGTAGGTGAGTTTGATTCTCACCGTGTGCTTCATACTTTTGGCCTGGTGCCACAACTTGGCTTAGAAAATGTTAGTGAGTTTGATTCTCATTGGGCGCCCCCTATTTCTGGCCTTGTGCCACAACTTGGCTTAGTAAATGTTAGTGAGTTTGATTCTCACTGAACGCCCATACGTCTGGCCTTGTGCCACAACTAGGCTTAGTAAATGTTAGTGAGTTTGATTCTCACTGGGCTCCCCCTACTTCTGGCCTTGTAACACAACTACGCTTAGTAAACATTTAGTGAGTTTATGGTGATAGGTAGGGGCTGTTTGATGTCAATATTTAATAAAAGTGTTCAAACATTTAAAACCATAAAACAATCAGCACATGGCATAGAAGACAAAACTCTTGATTAAAATAAACAACATTGTATTAACATGAGTTTACAAAAGGTAATACAGAATACTTGGCAAAGTTCTGTAAAAAGGTGCTTTTTTAAAAGTTTAATGTAAAATATAAGCAGAGATGTTATAAATCTCTAAGTGAAAAAGAAAAGGTGAAAGTTTAAAGTCAACACAACAGTCAGGCATAAGTTGAATGCTCTAATGTTTATCTCCGATAGCGTAGGTTATTTAAAGAGAGAGATAGTTCATACCTTCAGCATATGTGAGAAATGTTCTTAAAAAGGGTGACGTGAATTCCCTTAGACAAGTGAGATCTTTCTGGTTAGGATCCGAAAAGTTGGCTTTTTTATAGTCCAGGATAGGATCCAAAAAGGGGTCTATTTGATAAATTTCCTTTTAGGCGCGAACGTCTCCCATTGGTTGAAATTGTACAAATTTTAATTTTTCTCTTTTACTAGGGTGCGCAATCCCCATGCGCAAACTACGTATTTTTGTCATTCGACTTCTGTCCATTGAAGTAAGAACTTCCAGCTCGCCACAAGTTTGATTCTCACTGGGCGCCCCCTACTTCTGCCTTGTACCACAACTAAGCTTAATAAATGTTAGTGAGTTTTATTCTCACTGTGTGCTCCATACTTCTGACCTTTAGTTAAACTAAGCTTTTATAAATAGTATTTATAAAATCTGGCCCTTCAAGTATTTATCAAATACTTGAATATTTATTAAATACTTGAGAGGCCAGTTTAACTCAATTGGTAGAGCACCTGCCCGGAATTGCAAGGTTCTGTGTTGCATAATTGTGTGGTGGCGTGGGTTTGGTGACAGACCCTGTAGCGAGAATTCAAGGGAGCCAAGTAGAAAAATACCAGGACGGTTATAACCACCTGACTCCAGAGGCAGGAATCTCACATGTCACGTGATTTAGTTAGTTTAGATTTTAGTTTCAACCAGAGATGGACACAGGGTAGACGTGCCAATGCGAGGTTAATTCAACCGCGCTGCAAATAAAAACATGGGCAGAAATAAATCTTGATCAAGAAAATAAAAGTCTTGTGAATTGGTTAATTTGCATGAATAAAGAGTTAGCCCAGAAGAAGCCCTTAGAAGAGACTAGACAACATGACGGCCATAGAAGATGAAAAGGAAACAGCCAGACAAGAAATTAACAGAAGTAGTAAAGAAAAATCAAGAACAAGTAAGCCTCAACTCTCTCTCTCTCTCTCTCTCTCTCTCTCTCTCTCTCTCTCTTTGTCTCTGTCTGTTTGTCTATTTGTCTGTCTGTCTGTCTCTCTCTCACCAAGTCACCTCTCTCATGTATATACCCGACTGTAGAATAATCATACTAGTTCCAATTACTGTCGAATTGGTAAGACAAGGCAGCAAGCAATGATAACTTTATACAAACCTGGGTTGCTGCAAATACAACTGCAAAATGGCAGGTTATTTATGAAACCTCAGAACCTCATAGAAACCAAGCAACCAATCAGGACTCAAAGAATGGAATCACCCAAATGCATGAGTGGACTATTCTGAATTCCCATAAGTACCAGTTGTCTTGACACTGGTTCAGTGGTGCTTGGTCAGTTGCTGTTGTTCAAACCAATAGTAGACTGACTGACTGATGATGGGGTATATGATATTATATAATACACGGTTTGATACCAGTCCCCCACTAACTCAGTAGAAATCGGGTAATCTAATTGGTAAAATGGGAGCTGACGGTAGGTGTGGCACTCCACCACATCAAAAACAATCTCCCTAGTCTAGTGCTAGCGAAAAGGGGATAGATTCCCTTGCTGTCTTTTTTCTTTTAATGGTGCGCTACACCTACATTCAGCTCCCCACTGCACAGAATCTATGTTTACTCATGCGCCGAGTTGGCGGGCTCCGGTATCAAACCAGGAACCTTGGATTCCTTAGCAGGTGCTCTACCGACTGAGATTCATATAAAATATATGAAATCTGCCCTTTTAGGGGCACCTAAGTAGGTTTGGGTCCTCTCTGGTCAGAGAGTTTGAGGGTAATACAAGCTGGCTCGGTTAGTGTATGGAGTATGGGTGTATTATGGGTGATTAGGCCTTTTGGTTGTTTAGTAGGAGTTGTTGCTGGTGTTGCAAGTTTCTTTTCTTAAACTCAATTATATGCGGTTTTTCCCTCTGTTGGTTGTCGAGCTGAAAAGGAATTAAGGAAAGGAAAAGAAGAGACAAAGACAAAAGATACTTTTAATGTTCAGACTTTATTTCTAGGTTCATAGTTATTTCTTGTAGAGGTGATTTTCTTCCTGAGTCAGTCAATAGTGTGTGTCCCCAGAACAGTCTGCATTGGAAAATGTTCGAGGGATCTTTTGGTACCAGGAAGGAGCTTTTCTCTGCGAATGCCCAGAGTTTTTCTTCCTAATGAGTGAAAAGAAGAGACAAAGACAAAATATACTTTTAATGTTCAGACTTTATTTCTAGGTTCATAGTTATTTCTGGGAGAGGAGATTCCTTTTAAACCCCATTATATACTTGGTTCTTCCTTCTTGTGGGTTGTCTGGTTGAAAAGGAATTAAAGGTAGGAAAAAGAAGAGACAAAGACAAAAGATACTTTTAATGTTCAGACTTTATTTCTAGGTTCATAGCTATTTCTTGTAGAGGTGATTTTCTTCCTGAGTCAGTCAATAGTGTGTGTCCCCAGAACAGTCTGCATTAGAAAATGTTCAAGGGATCTTTTTGGTACCAGGAAGGGGTCTTTTCTCTGTGCATGCCCAGAGGTTTCTTCCTGTCTGAGTTTATTGGCATTTCAGTCTTGGGAGATTATAATATAGTTTTTGTGCCCCTGAAGTTACAGCACCTCCAGTGACTGTGAAGTCCAGTGTTTGAAAAACATTCTCAACCACAGATTTGCATGTGAAGGTTGTCCCTGAAGATGTTGATGTGCCGGTGCTTTGTTGCCGCTGCTTTCTTCTGGACCTCTTAGCTTCATGGTGTTGCACCAGGGTGACTTCAGACATGAACAGTCCTCTACAGAGAACCAGCCACCACCGAGGGCGGTCCTGAGCCAAATTTTCACAGCTGGAAGGGGCAATGCCAAAGCACCTGAGATCATTCTTGCAGACATCCTGTCTGAGTGCTCTTGGGAAATTGTTATTTGTTTTAATTTTTTATTTCATTTTATTCTAATTTTATTTTAATCCATACAGGTGAGATCTATTCTCACTGGGTGCCCCATACTTTTGACCTTGTTCTAAACTAAAGTAACCTTAGTGAATGAGTATTTTCATAAACATCTGTTTTTGTGTGTGCGAGTGTGTGTGTGTATGTGTGTGTGCATACGTACATGTGTTTTCTATTGTAAATAAGAATGAACTTTAATTTTATTCATTCAGTATTTTTCTTTTTTTAATTCATAATTTACCAATTATGATAAGTAACTGAAAAAAAAAACAACCTAGGTGTAGAATTTCAACTGACCATGAATTAATCTATCCCATTTTTTATTACTTACTATAAATGCTTATAAGTAATAGGTTGCCTATAAATTATGTATGGTTGTGTAGAAATTAAAAGTAGCAGTAATTCTAAATCAATAAAAAAAAGTAATTGAGAGAACTGGTATTTGCCTCTCATCCCACTTATGAGCGCTGGACACAAGGTCTCGTTTTAATGTGGGCGCACAAAAATTGCATCGATCCCATCGGCATTCACCCTCAAGGGGCACCTCAGGCGATGGGCAATAAACCCAGCCCTGCCCTTGGCCAGAGCCAAGCATGAGAACAGATTGTTAGAAAGCAAGTTTTGGCTGGGTGACTGAACGGAACAGATGCAACTGGCGTCTGCTGTTCATTGACTATTTCTTCACGTGTGTTATTTGTTTTTTTTTGGTTTGTTTTGTTTTACGGCATATCAACCTCAGTGGGTCATTTAATGCCGATAAAGTTTTGAAATAAATCAATTCTTTATGGATAATACAATTTTTTTATAAATACATTTTTCTATTTAACCCATAGATGGGACCCTAATTGGTACTACCACTCCGGGTCAGAGTGGACCAGGGAGCAATGGTGGTGAAGGGGTGCTCCACATTCACCAAACCTCCAAAATTGGAACCTCACCATCAGATAGAGTTTAACGTCATTCCCAGGACATGTCGACCCGCAGCCACCGCCTTCTAGCACCCTTATGATAAAAAGGGGTTGGGTCTTGCCATAAGGGCAATAGGGTTGGGACAATCATATAGGTGCTAGGGCTTGGCGTGACCAGCCGATTGATCGGAGGGGGCCTCTCCGACCGCCCGTCTAGCCCAAGATAGGGCCAAAGTGGAGTATTGCATGTCATGAACTGCTCATCCACCTGGGCTCTATCCTTAAGCATCATGGGTCGCCACTCACGGCCAACAGTTGGCTCCATTGGGGGAGTCTTACCCCTCTGCAGAGGTGCAGTCGGTGCATTCTAACCCCCAGCCGACAGGGTGGCACATGTGTTGTTCTTACTTGGTGGAATAAAGACATCTAAAAAAAAACAATATCAAGTCTTGTGTTCGTTGCTAAAAACAACAATGGACACAAAGATAAATACCTAGACTTTGCTAGAGAGCTATACAAATTATAGAGCATGAAGGTGACAGTTGTATCAATTATAGTTGGAGCCCAAGAGGTTAAAAAGCTGTGGAACATGAAGATGAGAGTGATACCAATTGTAGTTGGTGCCCTTGGAACAGTCCTCAAAGGCCTGGAAGAACTGGAAATCAGAAGAATCAAGACCATCCAGACCACAGCAGTGTTAAAATTATCTAGAAGACTTTTAGTGACCTGATGAGACAGTTAAAATAAACTTACTTGCTGTGATGTCACTGTCCAGTATGTTAGCCACTAGGCCAAGTGGAAGCTGTGGAGTGCCCCAATCACCTAAATTTTGGAAGGACACGGTCTTAATAAAAGTGAGACACACTAATGACTACATGTGAATTTAATGTGTCATTTTATAGAATCTATAATTAAATATGGTGGAATCTAGAACAGTTTTCTACTTTACATTCATTCTTTTTTCTTCTTTTTTCTTTTCCTTCCTTTTCTTCTTCTTTTTCTTTTCCTTCTTTTCCTTCTTCCACTTTGATTTCATTCTTTTTTCTTTTCCTTCCTTTTCTTCTTCTTTTTCTTTTCCTTTTTCCACTTTGATTTCATTCTTTTTTCTTCTTTTTTCTTTTCCTTCCTTTTCTTCTTTTTCTTTCTTCTTCTTTTCCTTCTTCCACTTTGATTTAATTCTTTTTTCTTCTTCTTTTCCTTCCTTTGTCTTCTTTCTTTTCTTTTCTTTTCTTCTTTTTTATTTTCCTTTTTCTTCCTTCTTCCTTTTTGTTTTCTTTCATTTTTCTATTTTTTTTCTTCTTCCTTTGGTTACCTTTGTTTTTTCTTTTTCCTTTCCTTCTCTTTCTCTTTTGCTTTTTTGTTTTCCTTCTTCCTTTTTACTTTCCTTCTTTTTTCTTCTTCCTTTTTTGCTTTCTTTCTTTCTTTTTCTTTTACCTCTTCACATTCTTTCTATTTTTTTTGTTTTGCTTTTCTTTCCTTTTTCTTCTTCCTCTTTACTCTCTTTCTTTTTCTTCTTCCATTTTGCTTTCCTTCCTTTTTCTTTTTTGTTTTCCTTTTTTTCCCTCTTCCTCTTTGCTTTCTTTCTTTTTCTTCTTCCTCTTTACTCTCTTTCTTTTTCTTCTTCTCTTTACTCTCTTTCTTTTTCTTCTTCCATTTTGCTTTCCTTCCTTTTTCTTTTTTGTTTTCCTTTTTTTTCCTCTTCCTCTTTGCTTTCTTTCTTTTTCTTTTTCCTCTTTACTTTCTTTTCTTCCTTTTAGCTTTCTTCTCTTTTTTGTCTTCCTCTTCACTTTCTTTCATTTTCTTCTTCCTTTTTTTCCTTTTCCTTTTTCTTTTCCTTCCTTTTCCTTCTTCATTTTTGCATTCCTTCTTTTTTCTTTCTTTTCCTTCTCAATTTCACTTCTCTTTCTCTTTCCTTTTCTTTCCTTTTGTACTTTGTTTGATAATGACCTGACTATATAATTTTTTGTCTACTACAAGGTCTCTCTTTTTTTTCCTTCTCTCTACTGAACTTAACAGTCAATTTACTTCAATCTGAGCAACATTTTTAAAGTACTCTGAAGTCCTCTGGTACTAAATGATATTGTACTTTTTAAAATCTTATTATAATGAAGATTCAGTGTCTGGCTGTCTAACCGAAATTACATCACTGCCTACATAATAATAACCTAAGGAATTGTATAAGTTTATTTATGCATATTTAATTTATAGTCAAAATACATAGAATAATAAATCTTATTTATTAACAATGTCTCTATGAAAATCTGAGTTATAATTGCCTCAAAACAGCCCATGTTATTAGTACGTTTAAAGTCCTGCAATGTGTCCTATATATATTTATATTTACCAACCCCTCTGCACGAGCAGGATATGACACAAAGTCAATTTCTTAAGCGGGGTTCAACAGATTTGATTGCAGAGTTTTCCTTCTCCTAGACCGGTTGCCTAACCAAGGTTAAATTGCCCAGTCTGCCCTACTATTTATCCATAGCTGGAGGTAGAGTAGGATTCATACCTTTCCTAAGGGTATTAGCGCTAAGTGAAATGCAATTACCATGTCCAGGATTTGAACTTGGGGCAACAAGTCCATTTCCCATGACTTTATTCATTACACCACGCGCTTCCTTCTCCTAGACCGGTTGCCTAACCAAGGTTAAAGAGCCCAGTCTGCCCTACTATTTATCCATAGCTGGAGGGAGAGTAGGATTCATACCTTTCCCAAGGTATTAGCGCTAAGTGAAATGCAATTACCACGTCCAGGATTTGAACTTGGGGCGACGAGTTCATTTCCCATGACTTTAACCATTACACCACATGCTTCTAATGTGTTCTATATATCAGTAAGAAATAAAGGTTTACGTAATATATGATGTGGTTAATTTGCATACTGGTTTTAACAAAACTGGGATTTAATAAATAATTACTTGGTGTTATTGATCTAATATTATTGTTCTATTCTCCAATGAATTAAACCGCCCTGTCAGTGGGGCGTTAGAATGCACCTCTGCATAGGGGTAAGACTCCCCCAATGGGGCCACCTGTTGGCCATGGGTGGCGACCTATGATGCTTAAGGATAGAGCCCAGGTGGATGAGCAGTTCATGACATGCAATACTCCACTTTGGCCCTATCTTGGGCTAGACGGGCGGTCGGAGAGGCCCCCTCCGATCAATCGGCTGGTCACGTCAAGCCCTGGCACCTATATGATTTTCCCAACCCTATTGCCCTTATGGCAAGACCCAACCCCTTTTTATCATATGGGTGCTAGAAGGCGGTGGCTGCGGGTCTGCATGTCCTGGGAATGACGTTAAACTCTATCTGATGGTGAGGTTCCAGTTTTGGAGGTTTGGGGAATGTGGAGCACCCCTTCATCACCATTGCTCCCTGGTCCACTCTGACCCGGAGTGGTAGTACCTGTTAGGGTCCCATCTATGGGTTAAAGAGAAAAACATGGGTTTATAAAAAAATTGTATTATCCATAAAGAATTGATTTATTTCAAAACTTTATCGGCATTAAATGACCCACTGAGGTTGATATGCCGTAAAACAAAACAAACCAAACAAACCAAACCAATGTATTAAAATCAATCCTATGAATGATTTTATATAGAAACCAATTAAAATATAATTAAAATAAGTGTAATCTTTTTATAGCAGGGGTGATCACATAGTTATTTTTCAGTGTAAACAAGTGACATCCGAGAGCTGCTGCTGACTGCTTACGGTAGGATCACAGTTGTGGGAGAGCTGCTGTGAGTGGTTTAAAGTAGGCAAAGAGTTAACCTTGATTTAGGAGAAGCTCAAGAAATTACTTGATGACTCCTAATTGTTAGCCACAAAAAGGTTTTTTATCATATATTGTGATATATCCGGGTTATGGGCTATATTATGAAGTTGGTATTTGGTATATTATCGCAGTAGTAGCTGGTGCGTCGAATAGCAATATGTCTTACGAGCAGTCGTGGTGGTATTCTGACTGGTAGGCGAGTAAGCTTAGACTAGTAGGCTTAGGGGTATTTACATGGGTCCCACTTTCACACGATATGGCACAAGGCCGTTTTATGTGGTCACCACCTACAAGCCGAGACTCATTGGTGGTAGGTAGAAAAATTGCGTCGATCCCGTTGGCATTGCCCCTCAAGGGGGCGCCTGGGATCGACACTATTAATCAAACGCAACCTGTCCAGTGGCCGTAGCACACTGGACTAATAGGCCTAGGCGCTTGTACCACCACAGTGTCGAATATTTATAGATGACACTGTCCAATCAGATTATAGTGAGGGGGTACCAAGGTATTTACATATTCATTACATCATATTGCATGTGATGAATGACCCCCTAACCTTAGGGTATGCTCGCCTATAAAAATATTTCTTGAACATAACATAAAGAGAAAACATTCAAACACTTATTTTTATACTTTCAAAACAATCAATACAGTCAAAACCAATGCAATAAATAAACAATGTAGTCTAGACCTTGATGTAGCTTACTGTGTTTACTTGAATATTCTAAAGATACTAAAATACCATCACTGATGCACAATATCATTTGATAATACAATAATTTAAATTTTCTGCATAATTTCCATTTTGGTCAATGCATTTTGGTAGGTGCTGTGGCAGGTTTTGTATCTATGCCATACCAGCACACAGCCATATAGAATATTTATAGATGACACTGTCCAATCAGATTATAGTGAGGGAGTACCAAGGTATTTACATATTCATTACATCATATTGTATGTGATGAATGACCCCCTAACCTTAGGGTACGCTCGCCTACAAAAATATTTATACTTTCAAAACAATCAATACAGTCAAAACCAATGCAATAAATAAACAATGTAGTCTAGACCTTGATGTAGCTTACTGTGTTTACTTGAATATTCTAAAGATACTAAAATACCATCACTGATGCACAATAGCATTTGATAATACAATAATTTAATATTTCTCTGAATGTTTGAGATGAGGCTTGAAGATTAGTATTATCTGTGTTATTCAGACTATTGTCCCCATCTTCATTGTTATTTGTACAACGTTTCGGCCAATATACCCTCCGGCCTTCTTCAGGTATTTCTTGTCAGACTCGGGAACCTTCTCGGACTCGGGAACCTTCTTTTCGAACTCGGGAACTTTCTTGTCGTATTCGGGAATTAATTAAACTCAATTGTCCAATTGGACACATGTCCAAGTGGATTAGGCAGTTAGGTTAAAACAGTTCTAAGTGACATTTATCTCTGGTACCCGAGTTCAATCCTGAGTGAAAGCAGTTAGAAAAATAATTAATTAACACAACTCCTACCCCAGCTATGGTTAGCGGAATGAGAACAGGATACCCCCGTGGAATAAATAAAGGGTTAGGTTCAAAGTTCTGTGATGGCTCCCGAATATGACAAGAAAGTTCCCGAGTTCAAAAAGAAGGTTCCCGAGTCCAAGAAGGTTCCTGAGTCCAACAAGAAATACCTGAAGAAGGCCGGAGGGTATATCGGCCGAAACGTACAAATAACAATGAAGATGGGGACAATAGTCCGAATAACGTAGATAATACTAACAATAATTTAAATTTTCTATATAATTTCCATTTTGTTCAATGCATTTTGGTAGGTGCTGTGGCAGGTTTTGTATCTATGCTGTACCAGCGCACAGCCATTTAGAATATTTATATATGACACTGTCCAATCAGATTATAGTGAGGGGGTACTAAGGTATTTACATATTTATTACATCATATTGCATGTGATGAATGACCCCCTAACCTTAGGGTATGCTCGCCTACAAAAATATTTCTTAAACATAACATTAAGAGAAAACATTCAAACACTTATTTATACTTTCAAAACTACGGTAATGCAATACCATAAATAAACAATGTAGTCTAGACCTTGATGTAGCTTACTGTGTTTACTTGGATATTCCAAACAAATCAATCAAAACCAATGCAATACCATAAATAACAATGTAGTCTAGACCTTGATGTAGCTTACTGTGTTTACTTGGATATTCTAAAGATACTAAAATTCCATCACTGATGCACAATAGCATTTGATAATACAATAATTTAAATTTTCTACATAATCTCCATTTTGGTCAATGCATTTTGGTAGGTGCTGTGGCAGGTTTTGTATCTATGCCGTACCAGCGCACAGCCATTTAGTTGAGGAAGCTAATGCCTAAAACAAGGCTTTTAGTTGAGGTAATAAAGGTTTTATTATGTAATTTTGTTTAGTATTTATAATATTTGTATATCAGATAAATACTTAAGGGTACTTAAAAAGTACAGTATATACTCATGAAGTAGGAAGCCCATGGTGTAATGGTTAAAGTCATGGGAAATGGACTCGTCGCCCGAGTTCAAATCCTGGACGTGGTAATTGCATTTCATTTAGCGCTAATATCCTTGGGAAAGGTATGAATCCTACTCTCCCTCCAGCTATGGGTAAATAGCAGGGCAGACTGGGTTCTTTAACCATAGCTAGGTAACCAGTCTAGGAGAATGAAAACTGAATTCAAACCTGTTGAACTCCGCTTAAGAAATTGACCTTTGTTGTATCTGCTCGTGCGGAGGAGTTGGTAAATATTATACTCATGAATGTATGACCCCGATTTTTAGCCACAAAAAGGTGTTTTTATCTATATTGCGTGTGATGAACGATCCCTCACTTTAGGATATGCAACAGCTCCAAAATATTTCTTAAACATTAAGAGAAAACATTCAAAACTTATTTATACTTCAAAACTATTGTAATACAATCAAAACCAATACAATACATAAATAAACAATGTAGTCTAGACCTTGATGTAGCTTACTGTGTTTACTTGGATATTTCAAACATACTAAAATCTCACCACCAATACACAACAGGTCCTCTGGGCAGATCCAATATCTGCTGTGTCAATGTAGTGAAGAATAATTAAAGTTCCAATTACCGTCGAACTGGGAAGACAAGGCAACAAACGGTTGTAACTTAAATACACCCGAATGTCACAAAGTCTACTGCAGAATGACAGGATATATATAGATCCACAATGTCATTCAAATCAAGCAGTCAAGCAGCCATAAGAATCAAGGAATGGAATCACCCAAATCACCAAATTCATGAATGGATCATTCTTGATTTTATATATACCAACTGTCTTGGACACTGCTTAAGTTGTACTTGGTTAGCTGCTGTTATTCAAACCAACAGTAGACTTACTGACTTCAATAGTCACTTTTGAGTTCATCCTTACTTCTCCAGCAGTGTCCAGCATGTCTTGTTCATCTCACTCAGATTGTTTGTGTGATAGGGGTCAAGTAGTCGTACAGCTGCTTTCTCGTAGGCTGTTGTTTCCATGATTTAAGATCTGACACAGCATTCTTGTTCAGCTCCCATCTAACTTATTCTCTATGTGCTACATTAAGGTCCAAGGGGTGTAGCCGTACAGTAGCACTAATACAATATGGCAGGGGTGATCACATAGTCATTTTTCAGTGTAAAAATGACGTGTTAGAGCTGCTGCCAACTGCTTACGGTAGGATACAGCTGTGGGAGAGCCACTGTGAGTGGTTTAAAGTAGGCAAAGAGTTAACCTTGATTTAGAGAGCAAACTAAGATATACACACTAACAATACAATATTCTTAAACATAACATTAAGAGAAAACATTCAAACACTTATTTATACTTTCAAAACTACGTAATACAATCAAAACCAATGCAATACCATAAATAAACAATGTAGTCTAGACTTGATGTAGCTTACTGTGTTTAATTTACTAGTACTTACAAAAGAGTTAAAAACAATGAAGTTATCTCATGAAATCAATGACCCCTACTTTTAGCCAACAAAGGTGTTTAATATTGTAGTTACCTTATAAACTAACCACCCTCTAAACCTTTAAATAAAAATCTTATTATAATGGAGATTCAGTGTCTGTCTAACAAAACTATGTCACGGGTTAGCTCAGTCGGTAGAGCGTTCGGCTAGAAACCACAAGGTTCTAGTTTCGATACCAGTCTCGCAACTCAGCGTATGAGTAGCACAGTAGTAGGGATGTGATCCACAGAGGACCAGCTTCATTTTGATGTATGATACATGTTCCTGTGTTGGTAATTATACCTGTCCTAAACAAAATGGCATTACTTTTTGACTCACTATGTGAAGTAGGGATGTGATCCACTGAGGACCAGCTTCATTTTGATGTATGATACATGTTCCTTTGTTGGTAATTATACCTGTCCTAACAAAATGTCATTACTTTTTAGCTCAACTATCTGGAAAGTAGGGATGTGATCCAGAGGACCAGCTTCATTTTGATGTATGATACATGTTCCTGTGCTGGTAATTATCCTGTCCTAAACAAAATGGCATTACTTTTTAACTCACTATGTGGGAGAAGTAGGGATGTGATCCACAGAGGACAGCTTCATTGTGATGTATGATACATGTTCCTGTGTTGGTAATTATACCTGTCCTAAACAAAATGGCATTACTTTTAACTCACTATGTGGAGAAGTAGGGATGTGATCCACAGAGGACCAGCTTCATTTTGATGTATGATACATGTTCCTGTGTTGGTAATTATACCTGTCCAAACAAAATGGCATTACTTTTTAGCTCAACTATGTGGAGAAGTAGGGATGTGATCCACAGAGGACCAGCTTCATTTTAATGTATGATACATGTTCTGTGTTGGTAATTATACCTGTCTAAAAAATGGCATCACTTTTTGACTCCCTATGTGAAAAAGTAGGGATGTGATCCACAGAGGACCAGCTTCATTGTGATGTATGATACATGTTCCTGTGTTGGTAATTATACCTATCCTAAACAAAGTGGCATTACTTATTGACTCACTTATGTGGAGAAGTAGGGATGTGATCCACAGAGGACCAGCTTCATTGTGATGTATGATACAGGTTCCTGTGTTGGTAATTATACCTCCTAAACAAAGTGGCATTACTTTTTGACTCACCCTCGTATAATATAATCATGCTATATAAAAGACACGTTAAATGTGATAGTTTGCCAGATTTTTCGTTATCCAGATTTGTGAAATATGAAAAAGAGAAAAACGAAGAGGGTTGTAAATCCGTTGGCAGCTCATCTCGTTGTCTCGATTGTCAATTGGCTCACGGCAAAAATATTGATACATAGAAATAAATAAAATACTTAAGTAAATAAATTGAAAAGGATAAAAACAAAGTCTTTATTGTTTCTCATTAAAAATCTACTTTGGCCGACTGACAAAGCATTGATTTCTTTTTCTCTTTTTTTTTTTAAATTTTGAATCTATTATGGAAGACCAGAATTGCCTTTTAATGCTTCAAGTAAAACTTGTTTAATTTGTAATCTATATATTATAAAGGGCGGTTGGTGTGTACGTATGTTTGGATGAAACTACAAAATAAAACAATTAATGATAAGTATTATCTGCATTACTTGGACTATTATCCTCATCTTCATTGTTCTGTAAAACGTTTGGCCGATGTCCTCTCAGTTTTCTTCAGGTATTTCTTGTCGGACTCGGGAACCATTTCGGATTCAGGAACTTTCTTATTTACCGATACAAGGAAGATGAGGACAATAGTCAAATAATGCAGATAATACTAATTATCAAGCTTCATCTCAAAAATTCATAGAAATAATTAATGACATATATATATACACATTAAATATCACCGGTTCTTGCTTTTGTGTAAAATATATGAAGATTTGATTTATATTTAAAGATGTTAAAAAATTTAAATATACATAGAAATAGCATTGAAATTCAACTTAAAAATGTGCTGCATTGTAAATCTCAAAAGTAAACAAATCAATAGACCAGGGTTCCCCCTCTACCCAAGCAATGCTGGATAGCTCTTCTAGTATATAAAAGGCAGTTGGTGTTTATAGATGGATGTGCGGATGAAACTATGAAAATAAAACAATGACAAGTAAATATATATACACATTAATATCACTGGTTTCTTGCTTTTTGTGTAAAAGTTATGAAGATTTGATTTATATACAAGACATTTAAAATTAAAATATACATAGAAATAGCATTGAATTCTACTTAGAAATGTCCAGCATTTGTAAATCTCAAAGTAAACAAATCAATAGACCAAGGTTTCACCCTCATTCTACCAGGTGACATTGGGTAGCTGCTTCTAGTACATATATAAAGGCAGTTGGTATGTATGTATGTTTGTCTGTCTGGATAAAACTATGAAAATAAAAAATTACAACAAAGTAGATATATATACAACATTAAATATCACCAGTTCTTGCTTTTGTGCAAAATTGTGAAGATTTGATTTATATTTGAAATATTTAAAAACTAAAATATACATAGAAATAGCATTGAAATTCTACTTAGAAATGTCAGCATTTGTAAATCTCATAAGTAAACAAATCAATACACCAGGGTTCCTCCTCTTCCCGGGGATACTGGTAGCTGCTTTTTAATTGCAGCCATAAATTTTTCTAATGAAAATTATCTATACTAATATCAATCTTTCATTTCTTTAAAATTTTGAATCTATTATGGAAGACTAGAATTGCCACTTTTAATGCCTTCAAGTAAAACTTTAAGTAATTCCATAAAGGAAACGAATTGAACAGTCATAACAAAGATGACAATAGTTATTAGTTGCAACCATAATTATTTTCTAATGAAAATATACTCCATCATAATGTCAATTATTTATTGATTGAAAAAGTGAAAATGTCTAAAAACAATAAATATTTTATTACAATTTTTCTAAAGAAAAAACATTGGCGTCATACTTTTAAAATTTAACAAGAGTTTTGCATCAGACTTTACAATGTTTCAGTCACAGTTATAAGTTTATATATATATTATATTATATAAAAACTTATAACTGTTGACTGAAACATGGGGGAGATCGTAGGTATACACTGCTGATGAGACAAAATTTTGGTCGAACAGCTGTACAGTGTTCCTCACGTTGCACATGGTATTCGCCAAATTTGCTTGTCATGATTAATTAAATTATATAAATAAAAATTTCTCTCCATAAAAATAAAATTACCTATACTTTTGCTAGCATGGTTGTGAGTACGTGGATGCATGCTGTCATGCGGAAAGACGTGACTCTGTGAGTAACGAATCGATGCTGTAAAACGTCACATGATGTTATATAGTATGCGCACTTATAGATTGATAAGTTGATTTGGCGAGTTTTTGTGTGGCATGTCCGGTTGGCCTAGGTGAGTCTCTGACTTTGCGTCCTGGGTTCGCTGGTTTGATCTCTGTCGGGGGGAGATTGTAGGTATACACTGCTGATGAGACCAAATTTAGGTCGAAACAACTGTACAGTGTTCCTCATGTCGCACATGGTATCGCCTAATTTGCTTGTCATGATTAATTAAATTATATAAATAAAATTCTCTCCATAAAATAAAATTACATATATATATATAAAGTATTGGTAATTTGCTTGAAGCATTGTTAAGTATGTTATAAAATAATAAAATTCGAGGCAATACAATGCTTAAAAAATAAAGACAAAAGATGTTTATATGTCTAATCGTTTTCAAATAAGAAATTACAGTTATTCGCCACATTCATAAGGAGAGAAGAGAAGAAGAGAGAAAAAAGGAGAGGAAAAGGAAATAAGAAGAGAAATTATACCACACAAAATTATTAAAAAAAAAAAACATAAGCACGTCATTTCTGAAATCCGTCTCTGACGATAAAGCTTCGCTTTGAAATCGATTAGACATATAACATCTTTTTGTCTTTATTTTTTACGCATTGTATTGCCTTCGATTTTTATTATTTTATATATATATATATATATAGCAAGGGGTTTGATGTTTTAAAGGTCTAAGGTGGCTGGATATTCTTGGTGCATGTCTTTATAGTCTTACTTTTAACCCCATCTTATTTGGTGGTCGCAGTGAAAAGGAAGGAATTAAAGGACAAAAGGAAAGAGACAAAGACAGAAGGTGTTTTATGACTTAGGCTTTATTCACTAGTCATAGCTGCCTATGGCAAGGAATATTCTCCCTGGCTACTGGAAGTGACTAGACACAGTTATGGCTTAAACTCAAATGCCGAGATATTCTCCTGGGATTGGAAGTCGGTCCTTTTTTTGCATGCATGGAGATTTCTCTGCCGAAGGCTCATGGGAGTTTTTTTAGTTTTTTTTTAAATTTTAATTTAATCCCCAATATTAATATATCGAGGGGATAAGATATCAGACTACCATGCGGTCAGTCTGAGTTCGACCCTACGAAGGACAGTTGTGTCTAGCCACACTGAAGAGGCATGAAATGCGAACAACGTGTCTGTGGATGACTTTATTAATATATGCTCCCATAAATTTGGTAATGAGCTCTCTAATTGTAATTTAAATTAACTCTCCTACTAAGCAAATAAGCAATGATCATTTCTGCGGAAATTTGATCTTTCAGTGACCAAAAATACATTCCTATGTACTTAATAGTTTAAAAACACAGTCCCGCATCAGCTGTCAGTGGGCGAGGGGATAAGATATCGGACTAATGCGGGTCAGTCTGAGTTCGACCTACCAAGGATGTTGTGTCTAGTCACACTGAAAAGGCATGAAATGCCGAAACACGTGTCTGTGGATGATTATTAATATATATATATATATAATATGCTATTTAACCCTTGGCATACCAACCTTCACAGGTTATTTAATACCAAAGTCATCCTTACAGAGAATAGTAGTGGTACTATTTAACCTTTACTCTTTCAATCTTTATTGTGAGTCAATATTATTTTAATAATCTCAATTTTCTTTGTTTATTGGAAAATCAACAAATGGCATATCAACATTTATGAGTTATTTAATGCCAAAGCCATCCTTATAGAGAACAGTAGTGGTACTATTTAACCCATTGCTGAAGGATGAGGGAGTTCATATCCTTTCTCAAAGGTATTAGTCTAAAAGTATGTTGAAATGAGTTTGCGTACTGTTGGTTTGAGCAACAAGCTAAGCACAACTGAACCAGTGACAAGACAACTGGTACTTATGGGAATTCAGAACAGTCTACTCATGCATTTGGGTGATTCCATTCTTGAGTCCTGATTGGCTGCTTGGTTTCTATGATGTTAGGAGGCTTCATGAATAACCTGCCATTTTGCAGTAGTATTTGCAGTAAGACAGTTTGTAATTGAGTTACAACTACTTGCTGCCGTTGTCTTACAATTCGACAGTAATTGGAACTAGTATGATTATTCTATAGTGAACATATTAGTATGACTGTACTTCAAATCAGCACTTTAGCCACTACACACTAGGAAGTACTCCTCAATTATGATTATATATATATATATATATGTGTGTTGTGTGTGTGTGTGTATATATATATATATATTTATATTGTGTGTGTGTATATCTATATATGTATATGTATGTTGTGTATGTGGCGGACTCTCCTATCGTGAATGATAGATGAGGGNTTCTCACTTTTTTCCCTTTCATTTCCAAAATTTCAGCTTCTTTCCGACAACCTTTTCATTTTCTATTTCTTCTAAACTCCTTTCTAATATTTTATCTACTTCCGTTTTCAAACTTATTATTTTTTTCGTCATCTTTTTTTTCTTTGTCTTCCCATTCTTTATTATTCCTCTTCTTTCCCAACCTCTTCATTCTTCAGTTTTCATTTATTTATCTTTTATTTTCTTCCCCTTTTTTCCTTCAGTATTTTTTCCTCTTTCCTTCCTCCTCTTTCTCTCCAATAATTTCTTCGGTTTCCTTTCTACTTTCATTCACTTTCTCATTCATTATTTCTAGTCAGTCTACCTTAATTATTTGTAAGAGTTTTTTGCACACAGTTACAGATCTATTTCACTCATAGATAGAACCTTAACAGTACTACCACTCTAGGTCACTCCTTGTTTTAAATTCATGCATTATTTTCTCTACATTGTTTGCCAACCAAGATTAGAGACCCCAGTCTACTTTACCATATTACCTATAGATGGAAAAGATGAATTCATGCCTCCCACCCCACAAGGGCATTATTACAAAGAGAATGCAACAGCTTCACCTAGGAATTGACCACTAGCCACTAGTGGAATAACCACTAGCCCACGCGCCTCCATGCTTCGTCTAGTATATATATATAAGTCGTCGGGCGCGTCTAAAGCGTATCAGCCAATCAGTGAGGGAGTCTATCCCCTTTTCACTCGCGCTAGACCAAGGAGATTATTTTACGTCTGCGGTGGAGCGCCACACCTACCATCAGCTCCTTACTTTACCGCACAGATCCCTGTGCTACTCATATGCTGAGTTGGCGAGACCAGTATCGAACTAGAACCTTGTGGTTTCTAGCCGAATGCTCTACCGACTGAGCTAACCCGGCCGTTAATAATATATATATATATAATATTATAATATATATATATATATATTCGTAATGAAAAATCTTATTCAATGAACATACGTGTGATCAGCTGCAATTAATCGGTTACTCGATTAATCAGTGGATTTAACCTTGATGATTCTAGCATTGAAACTCGAGTAGGTTTCTATTGTACCATTTCTTCAATATATATATATAATATATATATAATCACCAGATGCAAGTATGGAATATATCTGAGTGCTATAAATAGCAAACTGCTTTGTAGACAAATTCCGTTATGTTTAATTAGTTATTGTTCAATCCAATGTACTAAACTCACGCGCTTCAACTCCTATTTAAAATCAAATCATAATTGCAACAAAACAAAAAGCATTAATTTAACTGAAATATCACAAGCAAGCATATGGTAACAAAAAAAAAATGGACTAGGAAACTGGATTAATTTGGGTTTATTTATTATTATATTATTATTATATTATTATAAGTAATTTATTGTGTACAGTGCTCAGGTGCACCACAACTCATCAAAGTCTCATGTCAAGTAACACGAATAATAATGTTGTGCCAGGAACAAGAACAGTTCACAGTATTAATATGGATGTATGCGTGTGCATGTGTATGTGGAGAGTGGCATCAGGTATAGTGTTGGCGGACTACAGGGAAGCTGGAGGCTTTGAAAGCCTCAGTGCTCCGGCAGCCTACAACAGATGCAGGCAGTTTATTCCATGTCTCCGCCAATTCTGAGCGTGAAAAAATGTTTCCGAAAGTCACATGAACAGTGCTGTTTTTTAAAAAATCAAAAGTGGCTACTCAGCGTCGCCTGGGTAGATTTATCTTTTACTAGCAGCGCTACTCGCCTGGGTAGAGGAGGGATGTTTTAAAAGTTAGTCCCGCAGATCCATTATTACTAAATCATGAGTTGAATCCTCGTGGGATGCCCCATTTAAATCCCTATGTAAAAAAATAGACCTTGCATTGATCCAGCGACTCTGAAAAGAAATGTTAACGTCTACTATATAAAAAATTAAATTTTAAAAAAATCCATGTTGTTATCATTTAAACTTTATTTTTTTATTTCTTCACAAATATAAATCAAATCTCTATTATTTTTGCTCAAAACCAAGCCCTGGTGATATTTAATGTGTATTTACTTTGTCGTAATTTTTTATTTCAAACTTTTTATTTATTATATTATGTACTAGAAGTGGCTATCCGGTGTGCCTGGGTAGATGGGATTTTTTTAAAGTTAGTCTCGCAGATTCATTTTACTTATCGCGAGTGAGATCATCGCTGGTTGCCCCTAAAAATCCCCACGGAAATATATAACAATATAGTAAGAAAATTCCATTCAATGAATTACAATTTAAAAATAAAGAAAATATATAAATGATGCAATTAATTCAATCAATCAATATTATATTTCAAAGCGAAAAAAAAGAAAGATAAACAAAATAACATGCAAATGACTTTCGCTTCAGTTACTTTTCAAATTAGAATTCTTAGATATCTTCCCAAATATAAATCAAATCTTCATTATTTTTGCTCAAAAACAAGCCCTGGTTGATATTAATGTGTATATATTATTAACTTTGTTGGTAATGTTTTATTTCGAAGTTTCCTCCAGACATACAGATTCACACAACTGCTCTTATATAGTTTTTTTTTTTTGTTTTTTTTGTTTTACGGCATATCAACCTCAGTGGGTCATTTAATGCCTGAAAAGTTTTGAAATAAATCAATTCTTAATGATACACAATTTTTTTATAAAACTCATGTTTTTCTTTTAACCCATAGATGGGACCCAACAGGTACTACACTCCGGGTCAGAGTGGACCAGGAGCAATGGTGATGAAGGGGTGCTCCACATTCCCCAAACCTCCAAAACTGGAACCTCACCATCAGATAGAGTTTAAGTCATTCCCAGACACAGACCCGCAGCCACCACTTCTAGCACCCATATGATTAAAATGCTCTTTATAGAAGATAGAGATACACAAAAGCTGAATTGTGAGATGATAATTTCTTCACTCAGTGAAATAAAGGCAGGTGTGGGGTTGAAAGTCTTTTTCTTCGTCGGCCGATTCGGGCGTGGGGTTGACAGTCTGTTTTTGTCTGACAACTTGGTTCTGTGTGACGTTGGGGCGGAGGTATGGCGGTCCCTGTATCTTGGCCTGGTGGAAGCGACACTCTGTGTTGCCAACCTGATAGTCAACTGTTTTATCAACTTTAAGTCAGCTCTTTTATAGTTATCAATCGGCTCAAGATTTGTTTCGAAAGGTTTCTGGGGAATATTTATGATTGGTTGAAAAAAAATAAAGTAGGGTATTTATATGTAAAATTTGCTCCCGGAGGTCTGTGTGGAGCCTATGCGTGGAACACTTTGGTGATATTAGTAGAGGGCACCCAACTCATAAGGAGACCATGCCTGTGCTTTAAAGATGTCTGCAAGAGGGACATGAAGACATGCCACATCGACACCACATTGACACCAACACATGGGAGGCTTGTGCAAAAGACTGTGTGACCTGGCGCCTCCTCGTCAAACAAGGAACGAGAAGGAGTGAAAAGAGGAGAAAGAAGCTGCCGCAGAAAAGAGAGCCAAAAGGAAGGAGAGACAACAGCAACCCCAGCAAGTATCACTGTTTGTTTTGCAGTCACTGAAAATTTTGATACTCTTTGACACACCTTGTATATATATATATGTGTGTGTGTGTGTGTGAAATACATGTGCCAGCCACATACTCAATTAATTTCAAATTCCCTGTCTCCATTGTCTCTAATGATAATTGATATTCTCATTGGCTTTTACAAACTGACAATTTTTATTCATCATTGTTTTTTAAACTTTTAAACTTTCAATTTTCCCTCAGTTGTTGAAATGTCAGAAAATGTCTGACATAGATTCCAATTTTTTTCTCTCTTCTCAACAGTCTGATCACAAATGAAATACACACATACCATCAGTGTTTAACGCTGTTGTTTTAGATAATTTTCATTAGGAAATTCAAAAATTCAAATTGCCTCTACTTAGTATACGATCAGGTCACCATTTAAAAGCCAGAATATCAGTGATTTTTCAATTTGGTGCACTAGAGGTGGGACTATATTTGGCCAAAGCATTAAGAAGCCATACATATATGTATGTACTTAGCGCTAATACCCTTGGGAAAGTATGAATCCTACTCTCCCTCCAGCTATGGGTAAATAGTAGGACAGACTGGGCTCTTTAACCATGGTTAGGCAACCGGTCTAGGAGAAGGAAACTCTGAATTCAAACCTGATGAACTTTGCTTAAGAAATTGACCTTGTGTCGCATCCTGCTCATGAGGGGTTGGTAAATATATATATGTATGTACTGATCAAACCCCTCAGGATGTGACAATGTATTTTGAATGTCAATAAAAATAATTAACTTAATAAGTTGTAATTGTGAATGAATTTTAAAGTGTCAATAGAACAGTTTTGAAAACTGATATAGTCAGAATAAGGTACTTGAGTTTCACTATCCACAGACCATCAGTGTTTAATGCTGTTGTTTTAGATAATTTTCATTAGAAATTTCAAAAATCAAATTGCCTCTATTTAGTATACGATCAGTCACCATTTAAAAGACAGGTTCATCATATCTTCTAAAGTAGACTTTGCTCCCACACAAAATTCTTGATGAACTTAGGCAGACATAGTTGATGTTAAGAAAAAATATTATGAAAATTGAAGAGGACATATTTTCGATAGACTGACTGTAAGCTATATAGGTGAAAAGTTGTTGATTTTGGAGTCATGCATTTGGGTGGGCAAAATAACATTTTCTATCAGTATAGGGTTAAAATAGTTGGATATTTGGATTCTACAGTCCTTATTTGCCTTACATACCTAATTTCAGAAATATTGAATGCATGAAAGTATTTTTTTTTAATTAAAAAAAAAACACAGATTTTGCGACAGCGCACGGCCTAATTTTGAGGCAAAATAGGAAAATTATATCCCCCCCCTCTAAAATCGGAACTGTAAGGTTTAAGACAAAATAATTTGGCATACTTTCCTAACTCATGAAGGGAGAACATTTGTGCCAAATTTCAGGTAATTCAGTGTCAGTGGGTTGTAACGCCCTCGTGAATTGACATGGAATGACCCAGGCTATAATATCAGTCATTTTTCAATTTGGCGCATGATATTTTTGTTTAAACTTTAGCATAAGTTTATCATAAAGAATTTTAAATTAAACAAAGTTGGAATTCTTCTAGAATGAAACAAAAATATGCTCCAGTGCGAGAGGTCCCCCAGATCCTGAATAATATTTAATCTTTGTTCTGCTGGTTTCGCTTTTGCGAATATGTTGAAATTTTATTTCTTATTTTCCAGCGTAAACTTTAAAAGTCTTGGACTTATTCATTATTTCTTAAAAACTTTTGTAGCCTAAGAACAAAGGAGACTTGTTCTAAATTCATGCAATTGTAGAGGCCCTATATAAGGCCTATAGAGGCGTGTGGTGTACTGGTTAGAATCGTAGGAAACTGACTCGTCTACCCGAATTCAAATCCTGGGCAAGGCTGTTTGCATTTCACATACTGCTAATACTCTTGGGAAAGGTATGAAATTTGTTCATGGAGCCGGCCTGATTCAAAAATGGTATGATATTTTGGCTATAGCCTCTAGGAATAAAGTTTTATCAAATGTGACACACTTATCATTCGAACTTATTATTAGAGATTATTGTAATCTATCTATACATATATAAAGGGCAGTTGTGTGTATGTATGTCTAGATGAAACTTCTATCACCAGATCTTGCTTTTTGAGCAAAAATAATTATGATTTGATTTATATTCATGGATATAATTAAAAGTAAAAAATTAAATAGTAACAGCATGGATTTTTTTGATTTTTTTTTTTTTTGCATTTAAGATTTTAAATCGGAGACACTGAATGTGCTACTCCCAGATCCTCTTTTGGCATTATGATTTAAATTTTTTTTTTGGGTCCAAAACATCAAGAAGTCATATATGTAAGTATTGATCCACCCCCTCAGGATGTCACATAAGGAATTTTGACTGTCATTAAAAATCATTTACCAAATAAGTCGTAATTGTGAATGAATATGGCAAGACGCAACCAGAGACCAAATAAATTGGAGGAAATTGATTCACGTGGTGTCATCATCGGATACGATAGACAGCAATTGATGATGATGATGATGTGAAATACAAACAGCCTCATCCAGGATTTGAACTCATCCATTTGCTATGAGGATAACACCATGAGCGCTTCTATATTTTTCAGGCTGTCTTCTTTCATGCATTTCAGATATTTTATGAAATAAAACTTAAATTTAAATTAAGTTCTTGAAAACTGAAGATTCTGGTTAACCTCTAGAATTTGTTATTTTCTTCTGTAAAAGATGGATATACTCTAAAAAAAAAAACCCTCTTCGGTTGATTGTTATATTAAATTTAGTGGAGCCCAAGTTACCGTTGATGGTCTAGTGATATATTGCGTTGTTTGTGAAGGAGAACTACCACGATCCCAAATTAATACTATGTTTTCCTCAACCTACAATCTTCTTAAAATTATTGTTTTAGCTTTTTAGTCTTCCTATTTGAAGGAATCAATAAAAAGGACATTTATGACATCTAATTTTCTTAACTTTCACAATCTTTGTCCATAGGTCAGGGATTTTTCAATGTTTTTGTGTTTATTATATAATACTAGATATAATACTAGATAACTTAAAACTGTCCCATGATTCTTTTGGACTATGGTGTTTATTTTGGTTTGTTTGTTTTGTTTTACGGCATATCAACCTCAGTGGGTCATTTAATGCCGATAAAGTTTTGAAATAAATCAATTCTTAATGGATAATACAATTTTTTTATAAATACATTTTTCTATTTAACCCATAGATGGGACCCTAACAGGTACTACCACTCCGGGTCAGAGTGGACCAGGGAGCAATGGTGATGAAGGGGTGCTCCACATTCCCCAAACCTCCAGAACTGGAACCTCACCATCAGATAGAGTTTAACGTCATTCCTAGGACATGTAGACCCTCAGTCACCGCCTTCTAACACCCATATGATAAAAAGGGGTTGGGGCTTGCCATAAGGGCAATAGGGTTGGGAAATTCATATAGGTGCTAGGGCTTGACGTGACCAGCTGATTGATCGGAGGGGCCTCTCCGACCGCCCCTCTAGCCCAAAATAGGGCCAAAGTGGAGTATTGCATAGATGGGACCCTAACAAGTACTACCACTTCGGGTCAAGTGGACCAGGGAGCAATGGTGATGAAGGGGTGCTCCACATTCCCCAAACCTCCAAAACTGGAACCTCACCATCAGATTGAGTTTAACGGTGTTTATTTTACTACTGAAGTAGATATTAAACAGAAGATCTTAGAAAGATGGACAGTTGTTGATGATGATACAAGGGGCTGTCAGATACGTTTAGATAGCAATTCAGTAACTTAGATTCTCTGGCCAGTTTTTTAAAATGTTTTTTAATCATGGATAGCCAAGCCTGTTTGTTTGAAGATGATCCTGTGTTTAAGGAAAAATGTTGATGTGTTAAATACCTGATTTTGTTTATTTCTGATGCCAGCCTCTCTTGTCAGTGGCTGATGCTGTGTTTATGTTTATAAGAATTTCAAAGCTCTATATTCTGACATAATGTAAACACTGGTCCATATATTCACACAAAGAGAAATACATATGCTGGCCAGAAATTTTAAGAAGTAAATCCAAAGAGGATAGTCTGAAAAAGATTGATTGATTGATTTTAATGGCATGTCAACCCATATCATATACAGGGTGACCCCCCCTCCAAAAAAAAAACAGATCCCACTAATTTTGTAATAAAACTGTTAATTTTTTGACAGAGAATGCCTTTAAAGCAAAGCTTGTCATGATTATTTTCATTAATTATCGAATTTTATACGATATACGCATTGTAACTGCCTTCAAGCAAAAAAGAAAAAATATATATAAATAATAATCTTATTATAATGGAGATTGTGTGTTTTTCTGTCTGTAACCGAAACTATTTTCCTACTCAAGTCACAATTCCCTTAGTTATTTACAACACATTCTCCATGATTTTATTTTTATCTAAATCTCAATTATTAATAAAATTGTCTTACATTATTAATACTGTTAACTATGTCTGCGTACTGATAACATGCAATCATATTTATATATACAACAAAATAGCGGTTTACAGTGTGAACGGGAAGGCTAATTTGCATATTAATAGTAAAAAATCGAATTTAATAAATATGTGCTTAGTATTATTGATTTCTAACTGTTTGGTTTTATTTTAATGAATATAAGCAAAAATCTCTTCAATGAATCTTAAATGAAATCCATTAACAAGATAAAATAACTGTCATTTTATTCTTTACTTCCTCTTATAACTAAATACTTAAATTAGAAAAAATAACAATGAAAGACGAGAGTGATGGAAGATTAAGTTTCAGTTGTTCCATTTTTTTTTATTATACTCCCTCTGTTTCAAATCTTTTCATCTGTATTCTTATTTAGTTTCATTAGCCTTTCTAATTTAATACAATATTTTATTACATTGAAACTTAAATACTTGCACCCGGAGGGTGCATATATTTGCTAGTAATAATAATAATAATAATAATAATAATAATAATATATATATATATATATATATATATATATGTGTGTGTGTGTGTGTGTGTGTATAAGGTGTGTCATAAAAGTGCCGAGTTTGAAACTGTATTTACCAAGATAGAAATGAACAATGACCCCCCCCCAAAAAAAAAAAAAACAATTCAGAGAAATACTTGTACTAATTGAGAAGTTAAACTGGTAATAATGTACTGTGATGTATGTTTTTAACCACAGGGTGTTGCAGGATGATAACAGATAGAAGATTTAGGAACACCAGTATTTATAGATAGATATAAAAGATAAAGATCTTTGAAACAGTGGTGTAGTGTATTAATGACTAATATGGCTTTTATTGGGGGGTGGCAAATATATTAAAAAGAAATATTTGCTTGTGATAATTCAGGAATTAAACTAGTAATATTCTACTGTGAGGTATGTTTTCTTTTATGATGTGTGGGGAGTGGCGGCAGATTGGCTATGAACCAGAGGTGACAAAAGTGCACACTATGCCATTGCTTTCAAATCACTTAAGAGAACATTAGAAATAAAAGTGAACATTATATATTGTATCACTTATTTTTTAAATGAAGCTACATCACTCATCATTGATAATTTTGACTAGTATTATTGTAATAGGTAACTGAGTTACCTCCCCTACCCTTCTAATTACTAGATAAACTGGTCAAAAATCTACCACTGTATTCTATGTAGAATAAAGCTTCTACAAGTCCGACCGTGTTTGTTTGCTTACTACCACAATTATCCATCTTTTTAATTCTAGTTGATTTCTTCTTTTTTTTTTTTGCAGCTCAGGTTGTCACTTCTACAACAAAAATGATGATGTGAGTTGTGATAAAGAAAGAAAAAAAACAGAATTAGGAATATAAAGGATAATGACCTTTTAAACAGTGGCGTCTAATTCTAATTTTGTAATAAAACTGTTAATTTTAATTTTTTGACAGAGAAAGAGTTAACTCTTAACATCCTGTTGAGAATTTTCTAAATCCAGAGCCCCATTCCTTAAGTATTTATCAAAAATGGCTAAAAACGGCCTTTTCATTTCAAGTTACCTGTTATTTCCCTTAAATCAAAGATATAAATATATTTAATATTACATTTAAACAAAGGCTATCATTTGGGGTGGATTAGGAAAATGAATGTGACTTTTGGCCAGGCGGAATCAGGCGGTATAGGATGTTAAGAGTTTTAAAGCAAAGCAACCAAGATAACTGAAACTTTGAGGAATGATTGTCCAAAGACAAAGTTTAAGTCCAACAAGTTTATTGAAATTTTATAGACGTTGATAAGATTAAATAAAATTTATTTGGGTACAATTTTTTTCTTTTTTTTGGGGGGGTCACTCAATGCTCTCCTATAAAAAAGGGATGGAGCACTCTATGGCGGCCTTTACATACATACAGATGTGTGTATTAAAACAGTTAAAATCCCCTTCACATTCTGTGGGGGACAATAGCCAAGTGGTTAAGCTGTCCGATTGATGCTGAATCGATCGGAGTTCTATCCCGGCCGTAGGTAGCTCACACTGAAGAGACTTGATAAGTCGAAACACGTGTCTGGGGATAACTATTTATATATATATATATATATATATATATATACATGTTATATAAGATTGATTGATTGATTGATTGATTGATTTTGGAAATGTAATATTGTGGCGAGAGAAACCACGAACGTAGTAGTTCGAAGCGTGCACAACTGTGTTTGGCATGCAGAATGAGATCAGAGGCGAGTGGGGAGATTGAACTCGCATTCTCCTGATCGTGAGTCGTGGCCTGACATATGGGAATCGCTAAACTATCCAGAGTGGCCCGGATGGGAAGGATTGACGCGTGCTGATTAGTGTCGCACGTGCTGCACGGGCAGGTCAGAGTAAGGAGCCTGGATGAACACTGTAATTGTGTATTTATTTCCTAGCCCTGACAAACCGGGAGGAAAGCTTGCAGTAGCATTTTGGCTGTGACGACAAGTGGACGATAGACAAGATATTTTGATAGTGTTGATGAGAAGAGTGCAGCATTGCTGGGAGAGTAAAAGCGTCGGACTTAACTGAGCCCCCCCGCCCCGAGAACATTCTTATTAGAAATATTAAGAATTTTGGGATTTATGGAGTTTTGAGGAAACAGACACAAGGCAGTCAAAAATAAATGGTGACTGACACTGGATGCTGCTATATGAAAAAAATCAAAAAACTGGGACAGGGTAACACACTCCTCTAAATGAGGTAAGAAATATGTTGTGGGGTTTTTAAGGGACAAAAAATAAGACAAACGACTGGTGAAAATGGATACAAATGTATTGAACATAAATGAGTAGAAATTACAGAAAAGAAAGTGGAGTTGCGTCTGACCATACAGTTGCGAACTGACTCGCGTTGCTTGTGTCCCAAGCCACAATTGTCCCTGCTACTTATAGTAGTCGTCGGCGCATTCCATTTATGTACATAGGTTATATCACCTATAACAAAATAAATGGACAATATCAAACTGGTTGGAAACCTTCCGTCTATTTTAGATGATGGCGTAGTTTTTTTTTTGTTTTTTTCCTCTCTCTATCTCTCACTTACAGCTACGTGAGTGGCTAAACAGACCGATCCTCGAATGGCAGTCTCTGGTGCAGTGGCTGCAAACAAAAGGTGATGCTTTCTGTAGGTGTTGGGGGTGCTGCTGTTTCTCCTTTCTTTTAGCTCTCTTTTCTGTGGCAGCTTTTTTCTTCTCTTTTTCACTTCTTTTTGTTCCTTGTTTGACGAGGAGGCGCCAAGTTACACGGTCTTCTGCACAAACCTCCCACATATCTATGTTGATGCGGCATGTCTTCAGGTCTCTATTGCAGACATCTTTGAAGCGTAGGCGTGGTCTCCCTGCTGGTCGGGTGCCCTCCACTAGTTCACCATACAGTAGGTCTTTGGGAATGTGGCCTTTGTTCATCCTCCTGACATGGTCAAGCCAGCGCAGGCGTCTCTCACAGGTGATGGCGAGCATGCTGTTTATGTTTGCTCATTCCAGCACTTCTGTGTTCAGCACTTTGTCCTGCCAGTGGATGTGTAGAATGTGGCGTAGGCATCTGAGGTGAAAGCTGTCCAGTTTCACTAAACCACCTTTAAAGGATACCTCCTGCCTAATTGGCTCCTGAATACAAATGCCAATTTCTTCCCCATTAAAACAAGGGACAATAATCGCTACAATGCCATTAAATATTAACCAACCAACCAACCAACCAGTATAGAACATTTAACTGACTCTAAGTTACTAACAGCCAGAAAAATCAGATGTCAATGGTAATCTATGAGTCGAGATCTGAGTGTTTATGATTTGTAAATCTAGTTTTAAATTCTTTAAATTCTAAGTAATTGGTAATTTGCTTGAAGCATTGTTAAGTATGTTATAATATATTAATAATTTGAAAGCAATTACAATGCGTATAAAAAATAAAAACAAAAGATGTTTTTTTGTCTTATCGATTTCAAAGAACACTTTATCTTCAGAGACGAAAATCAGAAATGGACGTGCTTAAGTTTTTTTTTGCATGGTGATACTTTTTTTTTTCTTCTTCTTTTTCTCCTTTCTCTTCCCTTCCTCCTTCTTTATGTTATGAATGAAATGGGCGAATAACTGTGATTTTTTCTTTTTTTTTTTTTAATTCTATAAAACTAAATTAATATAGCTCTTGGTGTGTGGGTAGGTTAAAGTGACCTCCCTTGATTAAAAGTAGCTTTGAGTGATCGTTCTTAGTATTATGCAGGTTTTGATGACAGGCCGTCGATAGGGGCTACTTATAGACAGTGGAAGCCGCCATTTGCATTCTAGACCAGGCACGTCGCATATTACACCTCTTATACTAGGTTTATGATATATTGAGCTCACTGCAACGGAAAAGTTAAAGTGGCAATTGGACATGCTTTATATCATTAAATACCAACCAACCAACCAACCAACCAGCCTAGAACATTTAACTACTAACAGCCAAAAAGATCAGATGTCAATGGTATGCTATGGTCATGATTAACAACGCTGAGTCGAGATTTGTTCCTAAGCATCTCTACCCCATCTAAACAAGGGAAGACAATCGATATCATATTATAATGGAGATTGTGTGCTTTTCTGTCTGTAACCGAAACCATATTACTACTCAAGTCACAATTCCCGAAGTTATATCCGTCACATTCTCCATAATTTTATTTTTATTTAAACCTCAATTATTAATAAAATTGTTATACATTATTAATACTGTTCACCGTATCTACATACTAATACCCATCCAATTGTATTTATATATACAACAAAGTAGCGGTTTACAGAATGAACGGGAAGGCGAATTTACATATTAATATTAAAATTTGATTTTAATAAACATGTGCTTGGTATTATTGATTTATAATTGTTTGGTTTTATCTTAACGAGTATGAGCAAAAAATCTTGTGGATAAATATTAAAAGATATCCATTAACAGGGAGAAATAACTGTAATTTTATTATTTACGGTCCTCGCCAACTCAGTGTATGAGTAGCACGGGGATCTGTGCGGTAAAGTAAGGAGCTGATGGTAGGTGTGGCGCTCCACCTCAGACGCTAAAACAATCTCCTTGGTCTAGCGCTAGTACTACTAACAGCCTGAAAGATCAGATGCTTCATTTTCAATTACTGTCTACTTTGCTTACTTTTAAGTACTAACCAACCAACCAACCAACCTAGAACATTTGACTAATACTCTAAGCTTCAAACAGCCAGAAAGATCAGATGTCAATTGTATGCTATGACCATGTTTATCAGTGCTGAGATTTGTTAGAGAAAACTTGTTTGTTTTCAATCGCCGATGCTGATCAAATTCATTGTTTATAGAGATTGTATCCTGACATTAGTCGATTGTATCCTGGTCGCATTGTTTTCATACAAAACATTTATTTTAAATAAGTAGAGGCTGACTATAACAATTGTCCAAATATATTCAGCATACTCAGCTATTTATTGAGAATTAATGAGTCTAGCCAGGGGTGGATGGACAGTGATCTGGATCCCCTGGGTAACAAAAAAGGTTATCAGCCCCTTAACCCAGGCAACTTTTACATTCATTCCAGACTGATATATATAGTTATTTACTAATAGGAAGTGCGTGGTGTAATGGTTAAAGTCACGGGAAATGGACTCGTCGCCCCGAGTTCAAATCCTGGACTTGCTAATTGCATTTCACTTTGCGCTAATACCCTTGGGAAAGGTATGAATCCTACTCTCCCTCCAGCTATGGGTAAATAGTAGGGCAGACTGGGCTCTTTAACCTTGGTTAGGCAATCGGTCTAGGAGATGGAAAACTCTGAATTCAAACCTGTTGAACTCCGCTTAAGAAATTGACCTTGTGTCGCATCCTGCTCGTGCGTAGGGGTTGGTAAATATATATATAGTTATTTACTAAGCTTAGCTTAGATGTGGCACAAGGCCAGAAGTATGGGACACCAAATGAAAATCAAACTCACTAACAATGGTCCATAAATTGAGCTTGCTAATCATTACACCATGTGAGATGCCTAGACTGATATATATATATATATTATATATATATATATACACACACAATCTTAATCAAATATCTATATATATATATATATTATATTTTTGCTTGAAGGCAATTACAATGCATGTATCGCATAAAATTCGATACTTTTTTATAGAAAATGAACTTGACAAGTGTAATCCCGGCAAAGAATCGCTCGGTATGTAGAACATTGTACAGACTGTTTCGACCTTATTGAGTCTCATCAGCGATGTATACTAACGATTTCCCTCCGACAGAAATCGAAACCAGGACCTCAGCAGGCATAGTCAAAGACCATATTGCCTCGGCCACAGTACACAGCGAACAATCCCTGCAAAATTAACCTTGTCAATGATACTTACACGCCTCTACCATAATAGGTAAGGGGACGTTGAGTGAATAATAACAACAAACCAGGCCTTATGCTCTTTGGCGAAGTGAATAAGATTTTTGGATGTTTGTTTTTTAGAAGCATATATATATATATATATACACGCACACATAATCTTAATCAAATATCTATTTTTAAAGGTCCTTAAAGTAAAAAAAATAAAAACTCCTGGTGGGGTTTAGAATATGCCTACTGTAACCCCTGATGTGGTAAAACCCTCCCCCCCTCTTAGGTATGACACTAAAGTGTATCTGATGGTGAGGCTCCACTTCTGGAGATTTTAGGAGGGTTGGTTGGTTGGTTGGTTGATTGATTGATTTTTTACAGCATGTCAACTCATTGAGTCATTTTATGCCAAAAGACATTTTGTTTTATTCATTCGTGATGGCTCTTGATTACGACAAGAAGGTTCCCGACTACGACAAGAAAGTTCCCGAGTTCAAAAAGAAGGTTCCCGAGTCCAACAAGAAATACCTGAAGAAGGCTGGAGGGCATATTGGCCGAAACGTTGTACAAATAACAATGAAGATAAGGACAATAGTCCGAATAACACAGATAATACTATTCTTGATGGGTATTCAATATTTTTGTAATCTCATGTTTTTCTATTTAACCCATAGATGGGACCCTAACAGGCACTACCACTCCGGGTGAGAGTGGAGTAATGGGAGTAATGGTTATGAAGGGGTACTCCACATTCCCCAGAGCTTCAGATTTGGAACTTCACCATCAGTTAATCATGAAAACCCTGCCCACAGAAGTATTAGAAGAGAAGAAGTAATACTCGCCAGATTGCGTATTGGGCACACCCACATTACCCATTCGTACCTGTTAAAAGGGGAGGGTGCCCCAGTGTGCCCAACATGCAAAGTACAACTCACAACCAAGCATATCCTTCTAAATTGTAACAGACTTAAACATATCCACGCAAATTACTATCAAGCAAGAAACCTGAGAGACATCTTTAAGAATACAAACCCTGAAAACATTTTAAATTTTATTAAAAAAGGCAACCTTTTCAACAAAATATAACAGAACATAACCAATTATCTCCATAGAACCACTACCTTAAAGTCTGAAATCCAAAATAACCTTTTTGGCATTAAATGACCCACAGGGGTTGATATGCCGTTAAACAAAACTCAAACTCAAACTCAAACTCAGCCATCACCTTCAAGCACATATATGATATAAAGGGCAGACCAATATATTTTTTCAAACTCAATTTTATTTCAACTCCTTTTCTTCTATTTAACCTATAGATGGGACCCTAACACGTACTACCACTCCAAGTCAGAGTGGAGTAATGGGAGTAATGGTTATGAAGGGATAGTCATATGTATAGCAGCAGGATTCAGCCCCCCCCACCTCTGGAAAAAGTAAAAAATGGTTGTTGGCAAGTTTTTTACGACTACACCAGTCCAAATGTTTGGCCTCTGAACTCCCCAGATCTTAACCCTGTGGATTATTATGTATGGGGCACTGTTGAGAAAGACACCAATCACTGTGCCAGTACTACAAAAGCCCAGTTAATCAGTATACAATGATATCAGATCTGCTACTTGTTACTTTTCTTACCAATGGGATCTAAACACTGCAACACCCATTTATCTATACATATATAAAGGGCAGTTGTGTGTATCTGTATGTCCGAGGAAACTTCGAAAATAAAAAATATATACACATTAAATATCACCAGGGCTTGGTTTTTGAGCAAAAATAATGAAGATTTGATTTATATTTGGGAAGATATTTAAAAATTCAAATTGAAAAATAACAGAAAGTCATTTGCATGTTATTTTGTTTATCTTTTTTTTTTTTGCTTTGAAATATGATATTGATTGATTGAATTAATTGAATCATTTATGTCTTATCTTTTGTTTTAAATTGTAATTCATTGAATGGAAATTTCTTACTATATTGTTATATATTTCCGTGGGGATTTTTTATGGGGCAACCAGCGAGTATCTCACTCACGATAAGTAATACTGGATCTGCAAGACTAACTTTTAAAAAATCCCCCCTCTACCCAGGCAACGCCGGATAGCCACTTCTAGTACATATATAAGTAAAAAAAAAGTAAAGTCGTCGGGGTGGCTTAAAGTCGGTATCAGCCAGGTAGCGAGGGAGTCTATCCCCTTTTCAATAGCGCTAGACCAAGGAGATTGTTTTTTTTAGCATCTGAGGTGGAACGCCACACCTACCATCAGCTCCTTACTTTACCGCACAGATCCCTGTGCTACTCATACGCTGAGTGGGCGAGGACCGGTATCGAACTAGGAACCTTGTGGTTTCTAGCCAAATGCTCTACCGACTGAGCTTGAAAATAAAACAATTAACAACAAAGTAAATATATATACACATTAAATATCACCAGGGCTTGGTTTTGAGCAAAAATAATAGAGATTTGATTTATATTTGTGAAGATAATTAAAAAATAAAGTTTAAATGATAACAACATGGATTTTTTTTTAAATTTAAATTTTTTATATAGTAGACATTAACATTTCTTTTCAGAGTAGCTCGATCAATGCAAGGTCTATTTTTTTTACATAGGGATTTAAATGGGGCATCCCACGAGGATTCAACTCACGATTCAGTAATAATGGATCTGCGGAACTAACTTTTAAAACATCCCCCTCAGCCCAGGCGAGTAGCCACTGCTAGTAAAAGATAAATCTCATCTGGTCACATTTCATGAGGGTATCTTGGTCAGCCTTAGAACTTTTCAGCCAGCCCTCATTTTTGCCAAAATGGCACATATTCCAACAGCATAATATTTTGGCAGGTTTATTGGGGTAGGTAAATATGTATTTTTCTTTCTGGCTGAAGATTTCTTATTGAGTTTCTTTAACTTAGGATACGACATTTCATCAATTGTTTAAAGAAAGGCAGTGGCTGTTGGCCTTGTCAGAAGAAAATATAATTAATTTTTTTTTTTGAGTTATAGAAATTATATAATTTTCTTTTTCGTTCTTTTACTTTTTGGGGGGGGTAAATTTTTTTGCATCAATCCAAGTTAGTTTGTTTCATATATGTATTTAGACTATTTTTTCATTTTTTTATTTTATGATAGGAGATTTTTTGTTTTTTTTGTTTTTTTTGTTTTTCTTTTTTGCGATATAAATTATTGAGGTAAGTTATATAATTTTTTTTTTTCTTTTCGTTGTTTTTATTTTTATTTATTTTTTTTTTTTTTCACATCAATCCAAGTTAGTTTGTTTCATATATGTATTTAGACTATTTTTTCATTTTTTATTTTATGATAGGAGATTTTTTTTATTTTATTTTTTTTTTTTTTTGCAATATGAATTATTGAGGTAAGTTATATAATTTTTTTCTTTTCGTTGTTTTTATTTTTATTTTTATTTTTTTTCGCATCAATCCAAGTTAGTTTGTTTCATATATGTATTTAGACTATTTTTTCATTTTTTATTTTATGATAGGAATTTTTTTGTTTTTATTGTTTTTTTTTGTTTTTCTTTTTTGCAATATGAAATTATATAATTTTTTGTTTCTTTTTCTTTGTTTTTTTTGTTTTTTTTCGCATCAATCAAAGTTTGTTAAGTTCATTTATTTATTTGGACTATTTTTTTATTATATGATTGAAGATTTTTGATTTTTTAAAGATTCTTTTCCTTTTTTTTTCTTTTTTTTTCTTTTTGTTTTGGTCAGTGGATTTGACCCCCTGGCATTATACCAACTTTTATCACTGCACTGTGATTGCTACAAATGTTACATCAGTAATTATATCACTGCACCAACACCCCCCTCCTCCCACTTCCCTTGCTCATCCTCCTACTACTACTACTCTTGTTCTAACGCATCAAATGTGAAAGAGGAGAAGGAGAAGGAGGGGGTAAGAGAAAAGTTGGAGATGGAGGAGGGAGAGGATGGAGAAGGAGAAGGTGGCAAGGGAGGAGTAGGAGAAGGCCGGCGAAAGTGAAGGTGGGGGAAGTTGGAGGAAGAGGTGAATGGGGTTGAAGAGAATGGTGAAGAGGGAGGAGGTGGAGGAGGGGGAGATGGGTGGTGAAGGGGGGGGGTAGGCGATGTCATTTTGCCCAATCAAAAACAATAAAACTAAAGAAAAAAAAGAGGAGATGGAGAAAAGAGAAAAAGTAGGAGGTGGTGGAGAAGATGATTGAGTAGGAGGTGGAGAATGGGATGGAGGAGGCAGAGGGTGGCGAAGAAGGAGTAGGAGGTGGAGAATGGGATGGAGGAGGCAGAGGGTGGCGAAGGAGGAGTAGAAGGGGGAGAATAGGATGGAGGAGGCAGAGGGTGGCGAAGGAGTAGGAGGAGGAGGTATTTTCGCTCAATCAAAAACAAACAAAAAAAAAGAGAAGGAGACAAGAGAGAAAAAGTAGGAGGTTGTCGTGGAGAGAAAGTGAGAGGAGGAGGTGAAGAAGAAGGTCTTTTCGTTCAATCAACCCCCCCCCTCAAAAAAAAAATAATAAAAACCCATACAAACGAAGTTCAACATTTTGTCATGAAAATTAACACTTTTCCATCCAACTGACATTTGGTTTGGTTTGGTTTTACGGCATATCAACCTCAGTGGGTCATTTAATGCTGATAAAGTTTTGAAATAAATCAATTCTTAATGGATAATACAATTTTTTTTATAAATACACTTTTCTATTTAACCCATAGATGGGACCCTAACAGGTACTACCACTCCGGATCAGAGTGGACCAGGGAGCAATGGTGATGAAGGGGTGCTCCACATTCCCCAAACCTCCAAAACTGGAACCTCACCATCAGATAGAGTTTAACGTCATTCCCAGGACATGTAGACCCGCAGCCACCACCTTCTAGCACCCATATGATAAAAACGGGTTGGGGTTTGCCATAAGGGCAATCCAACTGAATAAAACATAATAACCAAGATGCTGTAGCAGAGTATTAAACACAGACCAAGATCAAATTTTGGTGGAAACCATATACGTTCAATTCTAAATTGTCATGATTGACACAGCCCTATCAGCTGGGACATTAGAATACACCAACTGCACCTCTGAAGGGGGGTAAGACCCCTCCCCAATGAGGCCACCTGTTGTCAGTGAGTAGCGAGCTGTGAGGCTTAAGGATGGAACCCTGGCGGCTGAGCAGTCCATGATATACAACACTCCACTTTGGCCTTTGCTTAGGCTAGATGGGCGATTGGAGAGGCTCCCTCCAATCAATCAGCTGGTCACATCAAGCCCTAGTATCTATATGATTGTCCCAACCTTATGGCAAACCCCAACCCTTTTTATTATGAAAGTACTAGAAGGCAGTGGCTGAGGTCTTAATGTCCTGGGTATCATGTTAAACTGCCTCAAATAATGAAGTTCCAATTTTGGAGTTCTGAGAAGTATGGAGTACTGTTGCATACCTCTTTCTTTACTTACTTCTATTCTTCTTCTGGCGTCTTTGATATCTTAAGTTCTTCTAGCTGCTCTTCTAACATCTCTTCTAGTGTCTGGACTTCGTCTTGGTGGTCGGTAGCACTTAACTCATTTCTTCTTCTAGATCAGTCTTGTTACCAAGACATTCACCAACCACAAAACCGTGTTATTTTTGTAAGCTTTTATTTACTTAACTAAACATAGCGCGCGTATGCAGGTGAGTTCTAGTTAAGGCAGTACATCCTCTCTGCCTGACTAAACTGAAAACTGAGGACCCAACCAGGTCCCATGTGACTTCACGTATTTCGTGGGCTTTCTGTACTATTCCATGGAAAGTCCCACCCGTGATATGAAAAGGGGCCATCCCTTTAGAAATACAGGGGATTGACAATAATCTTATGCAACCGCATAGATTATGTAACAGTACCCCTTGATCCCATTACTCCCAGGTCCACTACTGACCTGGAGTGGTACCTATTAGGGTCTTATCTATATGTTAAATAGAAAAAAATGAGTTCAAAAGAAATGTTTTAAAGAATTGAGTTTAAAAATTGGGTACCAATTAAGAATGAATAAAACAAAACGTCTTCGTCATAAAATAACCCAACAAGGGTTGACATGCCATAAAACTGAACCAGAATTGGAACTTCACCACTAGATGCAGTTTAACGATATACCCAGGACACTAAGACCCTCAGCCACCGCCTTTTAGCACATATATGACAAAGAAGCTTGTAGTGTAATGGTTAAAGTCATGAGAAATGGACTCGTCACCCCAAGTTCAAATCCTGGATGTGGTAATTACATTTCACTTAGCGCGAATACCCTTGGGAAAGGTATGAATCCTACTCTCCCTCCAGCTATGGGTAAATAGTAGAGCAGACTAGACTCTTTAACCTTGGTTAGGCAACCAGTCTAGGAGAAGGAAAACTCTGAATTCAAACCTGTTAAACTCCGCTTAAGAAATTGACCTTTTGTCACATCCTGCTCTTGCGGAGGGTTTGGTAAATAAATATATGATAAAAAGGGTTGACAGGTAAGAAAATATTCATTAAAAGGGGACAAAGTGACTCATGCAAAATGACAAATGTTTATTTAATGATGAAAAAATAATTTCTAAATCCTCTTTTTCAATTGACGATTAAAATTAACTGGTCTCTTTTTTTGTCATTTATTAAATGAAGATTTACTTGAGAGCTAAAATTTGAGATACAAGCAAATTTCGGATATTCTTATATTGATAAGTTCACTAAAAACATTAACTTTCCAAATTTATTAACCTAAAGAAAAATATTATTTATTAAAAAAAATAAATACTAATAAATAAGCTTAGTTTAGTTGTGACACAAGGCCAGAAGTATGGGGCACCCAGTGAGAATCAAACTCACTAATATTGAAGTCAGTAAGTCTACTGTTAGTTTGAATAACAGCAGCTAACTAAGTACAACTTAAGCAGTGTCCAAGACAGTTTTTATATATAGAAATCAAGAATGACTCATTCATGAATTTGGGTGATTTGAGTCATTCCATTCTGATTGGCTGCTTGACTGCTTGATTTGAATGACATTGTGGAGTCTTATATATATCCTGTCATTCTGCAGTAGACTTTGTGACATTCGGGTTTGTATTTAAGTTACAACCGTTTGTTGCCTAGTCTTCCCAGTTCGACGGTAATTAGAACTTTAATTATTCTTCAACTAACAGCTAATCCAGTTTGCGAACTATTACACCATGTGACATGCCTAGCCAATACTTATAGTTATTTTCTAAGCATAGCTTAGTTGTGGCACAAGGCCAGAAGTATGGGGCATACATACATATATAATATTTATCACTATTATCATTAATTATAAAAACATTAAAATATTACCACTTATAATTCATTTTTCACTATTTGAGGCAGTTTAACATGATACCCAGGACATTAAGACCCTCAGCCACTGCCTTCTAGCACTTTTATAATAAAAAGGGTTGGGGTTTGCCATAAGGTTGGGACAATCATATAGGTGTTAAGGCTTGATTGATTGGAGGGGACCTCTCCAACCGCCCATCTAGCCTAAGTAAGGGCCAAAGTGGAGTGTTGTATGTCATGGACTGCTCATTATATTTTATTTTATCATGTTTTTATACAATACAGTGCAATTTTATTTTAAAAACTTAACAAAAAAAATTAAGGGCTTAGGAGGGGTTGGAATAAATTAATGGCATTTTAGTTTATTTTAATATGGAAAATATTCAAGTCAAGGTACCACTGTATTTAGCATTTCAATAGGGCTCAGGGAAAAGTCAATTCATGCCTTTTCCAGGCAGCATAGACTGAAATTTAAACTTGGTTTTTGTAAGGAATTTCTTTTCCTGGGCAGACAATTTAAAAAAAAAAATTATATTCTCACCCACCACCACCACCAAAAAATGAAGGGGACTCTCCAACCACCTGTCAAGTAAAGACCAAACCAAAGTGTTGCATGTCATGGACTGCTCAGCCACCAGGATTTTGTCCTTAAGCATCAAGGGTTGCCACCCAAGACCAACAGGTGGTCCTATTTTACCCCTCAGCAGAAGTGCAGTTGGTGTATTCTACAACTTCAGCTGACAGGGTATTATAGGGTTCAGGGAAAAGTCAATTCATGCCTTTCCCAAGCATCATCGGCTGAAATATAAACTTGTTTTTTGTAAGGAATTTCTTTTTCTGGTCTGACATTTCTCTACCCTCTCAAAAAAAAAAAGAAAAAGAAAGTAAAAGAACAATCATTTCTAACATTTGAAAATCTCGAAAAGGCTAAGACATTTCAATTCTGGTCGACTCCCAATGTTCTGCTAAATTATCAAACTTAATTAGGAGGTGCTACCTAAAATTTTGTCCACCCTGTCAGCTGAAGAATACACTGGCTGCACCTCAACAGAGGGTAAAATACCCCCTTGTTGGCCATGGGTGGTGACCAGTGATGCTTAAGGATGGAATCCTAGTGACTGAGCAGTCCATGACATACAACACTCAACTTTGGCCCTTGTATTAATTATGATTGTTCTTAATGTCATGGACTGCTCATAGGATTCCATCCTTAAGCATGAGTCATCTTATGCTGTTTTTGCTATTGAGCACTTTTTCCTGTTGACAAAAAATATGGTTTATCATATATTAATATTGGAAATTTTAAAGGACATGTTTACATTTTTCTTTCCGCCCTGTCGGCTGGGGCGTTAGAATGCACTGACTAGACCTCTGCAGAGGAGTAAGACTCCCCCAATGGGGCCACCTGTTGGCCGTGGGTGGCGACCCGTGATGCTTAAGGATAGAGCCCAGGTGGATGAGCAGTTCATGACATGCAATATTCCACTTTGGCCCTATCTTGGGCTAGGCGGGCGGAGAAGCCCCCTCTGATCAATCGGCTGGTCACGTCAAGCCCTAGCACCTATATGATTTTCCCAACCTTATTGCCCTTATGGCAAGCCCCAACCCCGTTTTATCATATGGGTGCTAGAAGGCGGTGGCTGCAGGTCTACATGTCCTGGGAATGACGTTAAACTTTATCTGATGGTGTGGTTCCAGTTCTGGAGGTTTGGGGAATGTGGAGCACCCCTTCATCACCATTGCTCCCTGGTCCACTCTGACCCGGAGTGGTAGTACTGTTAGGGTCTCATCTATGGGTTAAATAGAAAAATGTATTTATAAAAAATTGTATTATCCATTAAGAATTGATTTATTTCAAAACTTTATCGGCATTAAATGACCCACTGAAGTTGATATGCCGTAAAACAAAACAACAAACAAACAAACATTTTCCTTTCTATAACATTCACAACTGAGGTATTTTTCTATAAAATTTTGAAATTTTCAAGATCATCAAGTAATAATAAAAGCTTCTCTTTATTGATACAGTTGTAGGCGTTATTTTTGTATTCGCCTGGGGAGTTGTCTACCCGTTTAGTTTCGCTGGTTCCCGCTAGGGGCCTTTGATATTTAAGCGGCTGGTTTGAACGTCTCTTTCTCTTTTTCCTGTTGCTCGACCTACGAGACACCACTATGGTTAGACTCTGGTCTACCCCTTCTTCTTGGGGCATTGGCCCCCCCTTACATTACTGTAAGTGATTCATACAGCATGGACTATTCCTAGTCTCATGTCTGTTGCTTTTATGTTTTTCCATTCATGAATGTGTCATTATCTCTACTTTGTATGTATGTTTATGTACACCTCTATGTATTATGTGCCCTGTTTAATTCTTGTGCTGTATATAAAATGTTTTGTTTATCAACCCTTGTCAGAGTTTTATCTGCAAGTATTATCACTTTGAATCTTACACAGTGAATTAAAGAAAAGAAAAATCTTCTATTGAAATGTGAATCTGATAGTTGCAGTTAATGTTTGAATTTTAGAAATTCAAAAAATCTGTTAGACTCTACTTAAAAAAATCCACTGATCAATCTGTTGGTCACGTCAAGCCCTAGCACCTATATGATTGCCCCAACCCTATTGCCCGTATGGCAATCCCCAACCCTTTTTATCATATGGGTGCTAGAAGGCAGTGGCTGAGGGTCTACATGTCCTGGGAATGACGTTAAACTCTATCTGATGGTGAGGTTCCAGTTCTGGAGGTTTGGGGAATGTGGAGCACCCCTTCATCACCATTGCTCCCTGATCCATTCTGACCCGGAGTGGTAGTACCTAACAGGTACTACCACTCCGGGTCAGAGTGGACCAGGGAGCAATGGTGATGAAGGGGTACTACCACTCCGGGTCAGAGTGGACCAGGGAGCAATGGTGATGAAGGGGTGCTATTGGTTAAATAGAAAAATGTGTTTATAAAAAAAAATAATTCTATTCAGATCAATTTGCTGGTCACATCAAGCTCTAGCACCTATATGATTGTCCCAAACCTATTGCCCTTATGGCAAGTACCAACCCTTTTTATCATATATATATTTACCAACCCCTCCGCACGAGCAGGATGCGACCAAGGTCAATTTCTTAAGCGGAGTTCAGCAGGTTTGAATTCAGAGTTTTCCTTCTCCTAGACTGGTTGCCTAACCAAGGTTAAAGAGCCCAGTCTGCCCTACTATTTACCCATAGCTGGAAGGAGAGTAGGATTCATACCTTTCCCAAGGATATTAGCCTTTTTATCAGATATGATCTAGAAGGCGGTGGCTGAGGGTCATTGTCAACAATCCAACCATCCAACCAACCAATCTTTTCTGTACCCCTACCCCCCCAATAAAAAGGGCGTTTCTAACATTTGAAAATCTCCAAATGCTAAGACATTCCAATTCTGGTTGACTCCCAAAGTTCTGTTAAATTATTAAATTTAATTAGGAGGTGCTACCTAAAAATCTGTAGAATTTGAGAATGAAAAAAAAAAGAATTACTTACTATAACACAAAAAAAATACCCCCCCCCAAAAAAAAAACAACTGGGGTGGTTACTACTAGAATAGGCTCTAATTAGTGATCATCCGGTA
>CM042173.1:38382183-38449683 GCA_023376005.1 Doryteuthis pealeii | reverse complement strand
ACTTTATTAGTTAATATTGTTACTGTAAAAAAAAAAAAGGACGAGAGTAAAAAATATATTTTTGGAGGACATGTGCTTAATTGAAGTCATACCTAATTTTGAAAATTAATTAGTTAATAATTAATGAATTTAGGCAGGCATATATGTTCAAATGTAAGGCTAAACAAATCGAGAAAATGTCAATCCCTGAATGTACATTTCGACCTATTAGGTCTCATCAGCAAGGTTATAGGCATGGGAGACTGCTCCATGTGCGACTCAAAACCTCGACTGTCAAGCTGACAGCCTGTTTAGCCTTACATTTGAACATATATGCCTGCCTAAATTCATTAATTACTAACTAATTCATTTTCAAAATTAGGTATGATTTCAATTAAGCACATGTCCTCCAAAAATTGTCAGCTAAAAGCCATATCAAATAAACACATTGTTTATTCACGTACTCTCATATACATATATATATATGAAGTTAAGTAAACAAACAAATGTGTTTATTTTTTATATGGCCATAAGCCAACAATTTTTGGAGGATATGTGCTTAATTGAAGTCATACCTAATTTTGAAAATTCGACAGGTCGAAATGTACATTCAGGGATTGACATTTTCTCGATTCATTTAGCCTTACATTTAAACATATATGCCCGCCTAAATTCATTAATCATTAACTAATAATTTTCAAAATTAGGTATGACTTCAATTAAGCACGTATCCTCCAATATATATACATATATATATATATATATGTATAAGTTAAAAGAAAGGAAATGAATCCGACAATATGAGTATGAAAAGGTGGAATGAAAACATCACACAATGCTGTTAAAGAGAAAACAATTTATAATATAATCATAGCTGATACTGATCAATATTTCGGTTTTACAAAAATCATCATCAGAGCTCATTCACTCCGTAGTTGTTTGGGTCAGAGAGGAATGTCTGGTTTCATTCCACCTTTTCATACATATATATATATATATATAAGTCAGTACATAATTTTCCTAAAATCTGAAATCCCCACGTCTAATAAAACAAAACCACTTTATAAATAAAAGCGAAGGAAATGTTCAATTTGAACATTTAACTTTCCATTTCAGCCATCAACAAATTATTCTCGTCTCGTAAACTCTTTAAATAGAAAACTTCCGTATTTGCTTTCCCCCAGAAAAATCACAAGATGTATGAGGAGCCAATGTCTACAACAATGGTGGAAATTAAAATCTAATCTGAGAAATGACCTTTGCCAAAAGTAAATGGAAAAAAGGTCAAGTTCCATACTTTATCAAAATCACCATGGTTACTTTGGGTCAAAGGTCAGAGGATTTTAGTATCCTTGTTGACAAATGATGTTTTTTCTGTTTTTCTTTTTTGTAATTCTTTTACATCACAAGACTTTTTGGCTTTGCAAAAAGCCGCACAGCAGAAGTTATGTAAGTCATTTCTGTCTTAGTTGGTCCGAGAACTTTACAAAAAACCCTTGAATATGTGTAGATACATTTGCACTTGTATTGATGCATGTACACATATAGATGTGTGTGTGTGTGTATATATATGTGTATATATATATATATATATACACACACACTAATATATATGTATATATATATATATATATATATATATATATATATATATACTTTTTGTGGTATCAAGTTTCTTGGTACAAGGTGATTCTAGGCTGGTCCAATTCCTTACCTGTGGATGTAATGAAAATAACATACCTCAAAACTCAAAGCGTGCGCGGACGAGTCTGGCTTGCAGGGTCATCGCGGGAAAGATATATGGCTGCTGTAAGCACTATATCTAACGATGGGCGATCTCGAACCAGCGAGAATGGGATTGCACATATGCAAATTCTCTCGAGATCGGGTGTGCATATAAGCATACGACGACGGCTAGAGGCAGCGCCAAACGATTACGTACGATGACTAGGAAAACAGCTGGCAGTAGCATTTTGGCTCTTGTGATGGGTGGATGAGGCATTTCGAGATAGATTTTGATTGTTGGTGAGCAGAGTGCAGCATAGTTGGGAGAACATTATTACTAGACTACCAGTATTTTGTTGTAGAGTTCAGGTTCCGTATGAGAGCTCAATGTTTAATTATTATAAACAGAGCAAAATTATTAAAGCTAATAATAGAGTAAACTTAGAAACCCCCACCCACTTAGAGAGAAGACATATATTCCCCAAACCCCACTTGACCTACTTAGAGAGGAAGGGCATCAGGGTCAAAATTGGGCAGATTAAAAGAGTAGAACTCTGTTAGACATTGATAAAGAATTCAACTAAAGAATTAACCACTAGACATTAATAGACTGACAAAAACACACCAGCCATGTAAACTGAAGAAATCAGAAAAAAAAAAAAAAAAATTTCCACCAATCAAAAAGAAAAGAAAAAATACACTAATCGCTCCTGGAGGTGGGGAGAAATGTATAAATATAAAATGAATTTGGCCATGTGCCTGTCTAAATAAAAGATATACGTGGTCTGAAGAAGCTCTGTGGGCCCTAGATATCACGATACCCATGGTATTTAAGGTCTTTTTATTCACAAATATATATATATATATATATTAGATGAGCTTGACAGTCAGGGTTCGAATCACACACAAAGTGGTCTTCCTCTCTATAGCTCTGCTGATGAGTCCTAATAGGCCGAAATTTACATACAGAGATTGATTTTTCTCGATTTGTTTAGCCTTACATTTGAATAGGTATGCCTGCCTAATTCATTAATTATTAATTAATTTTCAAAATTTGGTACGATTTCAATTAAGCACACACACACACACACACAGACATATATATATATATATATATATATATATGTGTGCGTGTGTGTGCGTGCGTGTGTGTGAAGAAAAAAGTGGAAATGAATCCGACAGTATGTAATATTATGAAAAAATTGAAAAACACAAGTTCATAAATGAGTAATGTTTATTTCGCCTACGCTACAGTGTTTCGATCTATTTCAATAGATCTTCATCAGGGCTTTCGTTAGTTTGAGGAAAAAATAAATGTATCACAGAAAAAAATAAATCTGCGAGACACTTTTGTTTTATAGTCGAACGCTCGCGTTTCATCAACAATTTTGAATAGACTGACCGACCATAAAACAAAAGTGTCTTGCAGATTTCTTATTTTCTGTGATACATTTATTTTTTCCTCAAACTAAGGAAAGCCCTGATGAAGATCTATTGAAATAGATCGAAACACTGTAGCATAGGCGAAATAAACATTACTCGTTTATGAACTTGTGTTTTTTCAATTTTTTCATAATATTATATATATATATATATATATATATATATATATATCAATGTTAATCCTAATGAGTCAGATATACCTACTAATAGTTTTGCTTAGTAGCTCATCAGGATAAAAATCTGACTCAGATTCTTGCCCTGATGAGCTACTAAGCGAAACTATTTGTAAGTATATCTGACTAATTAGATTTAACTTTATTATTTACTCTATTTAGGTATCAAGAACTCTTTAGTTTTTAGCTTTAACAATAAAAGCACACATTAAGCTCTGCAAACTGCAACACATTTTTAAAAGGAACTCCTATGTCATAAGGAAGATTTCTTCTCCAGATTTTTGGATATATATATATATATATATATATATATATATATATAAAAATGGAATTGGAATTGAATCCGACAATATGATGAAGAATGAATAAAGAAAGGAAAGTACAGAATGGATAATAAAAGATGAATTTAATCAATATCACTTACACATGTGTTTCGGTCAGTTTATCTTTGTGTACACGATTCAAACTATTATTATCATTAAATAAACAAATGAAATGAACATTTTTTTAAATTCTCCGTTTTTCTCCAACAAATTTTTTCATTCAAAATAAAATTTCACTCTGATGAAGGTCGAATTTTCTCTGTGTACGGAATATTTTTACATTTTTCTATTATTATTATTTCCTTTCATTTATTTATTTAATGATAATAATAGTTTGAATCGTGTACACAAAGATAAAGTGACCGAAACACATGTGTAAGTGATATTGATTAAATTCATCTTTTATTATCCATTCTGTACATTCTTTTCTTTATTCATTCTTCCTCATATATATAGATATATATATATATATATATATATATGAAAAATAGATGGAAATTAATCCGACAGTATGAAATTTAACATTATGAAAAAACATATGATGTTTGTTATGTAATTGCTGACAGTACTGTTTCGACCAAATCGATAAGTTGGTCTTCATCAAAGAGCGACATAGATGGGAGAGAAGATATCCGTTAAAAAAGACTGTTTACAGAAACGAACGCTGAGTTCAACCGCTGAAATTTTTGAAAAATGCATATTCTGTTTTAAAAATAAAATAAATTTTATTTTTAATTTTTAAAAAATCAGAAGCATTATAGTTTATAGAAAAACTCAAAAGAGTTTGTTGTAAAAGTTTATATAAAAATGTAAAGTGGGTATCAAAATAGTATAGTATATATTTTTCAGCTGTTAAAAAAAAATATACAAGTCCACATGGTAATTTGAAAAAAGATGTTAGAGTTCCAAAAAAGATGTTAGCGTTCGTTTCTGTAAACAGTCTTTTTTAATGGATATCTTCTCTTCCCATCTATGTCGCTCTTTGATGAAGACCAACTTATCGATTTGGTCGAAACAGTACTGTCAGCAATTACATAACAAACATCATATGTTTTTTCATAATGTTAAATTTCATATATATATATATATATATATATGTGTAAGGTATCCAAATGACTGGTAGTAAGGGGTGATTCCACCATTTTTATTAATAATTGTAGTGTAGAATTGAATTGTCCCATTAAGTAATGGGGGCTTCTACAGAAAGCACTAAACTATAAAAATTACCTCCTCCAATAGTATATAAGAGCCTGGCTTTTTAGAGGCAGGGAAACTCGTATTCACGCTGAATGCTGGAAAGTATCTTTGTGTAAAAACGAATACTATGACTACTACTACTTTGTTATTTTTACATTCTATAATAATGTGCCTAGATTATGTTCTATAAACATCATTAGACCTCATGAAAGAAAAAACATAAACTCTAAAAAAGACATGTGGAAGAAAGAAAGAAAGAAAGAAAGAAAGAAGAATGGATGAATGAATGAAAAACAGAAATAAAGAAAGTAAAAAAAAAAAAGAAAGAAAAAAAAAAAATAAGAACAGGGAAAGAAGAAAGAAAGAAAGAAAGAAAGAAAGAAAGAAAGAAAGAAAGAATGAATAATGAATTAATGAAAGATGAAAATAGAAATAAAGAAAGTAAAAAGAAAAAGTAAGAAAGAAAGAAAAATGTAAGAACAGGGAAAGAAAGAAAAGAAAGAAAGAAAGAATGAATGAATTAATGAAAGAATGAAAAACAGAAATAAAGAAAGTAAAAAGAAAAGAAAGAAAAAAAAGAAAAATGTAAGAACAGAGAAGAAAGAAGAAAGAAAGAAAGAATGAATGAATGAATTAATGAAAAATGAAAAGCAGAAATAAAGAAAGTAAAAAGAAAAAAGAAAGAAAAATGTAAGAACAGGGAAAGAAAGAAAGAAAGAATGAATGAATTAATGAAAGAATGAAAAACAGAAATAAAGAAAGTAAAAAAGAAAAGAAAAAAGAAAGAAAGAAATAAAGAATGAATGAATGAATAAATTAATGAAAGAATGAAAAACAGAAATAAGAAAGTAAAAAGAAAAGAAGAAAAATGTAAGAAAAAAAGAAAGAATGAAGAATAAGAAAGAGAAAAGAAAGAAAGAAAGATGAATGAATGAATAAATTAATGAAAGAATGAAAAAACAGAATAAAGAAAGTAAAAAGAAAAAAGAAAAAGAAAGAAAAATGTAAGAACAGGGAAAGAAGAAAGATGAATGAATGAATTAATTAATTAAATGAGAAGTGAAACAGAAATAAAGAAATTAAAAAAAAAAGAAAGAAAAAATGTAAGAACAGGGAAAGAAAGAAAGAAAGAAAATGAATAAATGAATTAATGAAAGAATGAAAACAGAAATAAAGAAAGTAAAAAAAGAAAAAGAAGAAGACAGAAAATTTTCTATGAAGAACAGGGAAGAAAGAAAGAAAGAAAGAAAGAAAGGAAAGAATGAATGAATGAATGAATTAGTGAAAAAGAAAAACAGAATAAGAAGTTAAAAAAGAAGGAAAGAAAGAAAAAGATAGGAGGAAATAAACAATGACTGAGGAAAGATAGAAGAAAAAAGTAGGAAAAAAAAGATGACAAAAATATAGATTGGAGTGAGCGGAGAAAAAGAAGAAAGAAAAAGAAATAGACGCCAAATATAGAATGGAACTAAGAAGAAAGAAAGAATGAAAGAATGAATGACATGAAAAACAGCAAACAAAGAACCAAAAAGATGTTAAAGCAAGAGAGGGAAAGAAAGAAAGAAAGAATGAATGAATGAATAAATTAATAAAAGAATGAAAAACAGAAATAAGGAAAGTAAAAAAAAGAAAGAAAAAATGTGAAAACTGGGAAAGAAAGAAATAAAGAATGAAAAACAGAAAGAAAGAAAGAATGAATGTAAAAGAAAAAGAAAGAAAAAAGAAAAAGAAATTAAGAAGGAGGGAAGACAAAAAGAAAGAAATAAAGAAAAAAAGTATGTCAGAAGGGGGGGAGAAAGAATGAATGTAAAATGAATGAAAGAAAGAAAGAAAGAAAGAAAGAAAGAAAGAAAGAATGTTAAAAAAAGAAAGAAAGAAAGAAAGAATATAAGAAGGAGAAAAAGAAAGAAAAAGGGATAGAAAGATAAAAAGTGGGACAAAATTGTAGACTGAAAAGAGAAGAATACAATCAATATTCTTTTTTTCTTTCTTTCCTTTTTCTTTCTTTTTTTTCATTCTTTCTTTCTGTTTTTCATTTATTCTTTCATTCTTTCTTCCCTCTCTCAGTTCATTCTACATTACTCAGATCACTGATTCCATTTCCTATGACAATAACCATTACTCTAAGTGCACCTCCATATATTTCACATAAAAGTGTACCTTCTTTCTTTGAAAATATCACCTCGTTGAAATGCTGAGGTAAAATCATGAGTCTGTAATAGTCAATTAACAATTGCATAGCTTCAAATTGCTCTACTATTTACATATAGATGGGAGAGGACAGATAGATTCATACCTTTTCCAAGAGCAGTAGCACAAAGAGTCTCATCCAGGATTTGAACCCTGGTCACTGATTTCATTTCCAGTAGTGATAACCAATATGGTTTGGTTTGTTTTGTTTTACGGCATATCAACCTCAGTGGGTCATTTAATGCCAATAAAGTTTTGAAATAAATCAGTTCTTAATGGATAATACAATTTTTTTATAAATACATTTTTCTATTTAACCCATAGATGGGACCCTAACAGGTACTACCACTCCGGGTCAGAGTGGACCAGGAAGCAATAGTCATGAAGGGGTGCTCCACATTCCCCAAACCTCCAAAACTGGAACCTCACCATCAGATAGATTTTAACGTCATTCCCAGGACATGTAGACCCGCAGCCACCGCCTTCTAGCACCCATATGATAAAAAGGGGTTGGGCTTGCCATAAGGGCAATAGGGTTGGGAAAATCATATAGGTGCTAGGGCTTGATGTGACCAGCCGATTGATCGGGGGGCTCTCAACCGCCCGTCTAGCCCAAGATAGGGCCAAAGTGGAGTATTGTATGTCATGAACTGCTCATCCACCTGGGCTCTATCCTTAAGCATCACGGGTCGCCACCCACGGCCAACAGGTGGCCCCATTGGGGGAGTCTTACCCCTTGCAGAGGTGCAGTCGGTGCATTCTAACGCCCCAGCCGACAGGGCGGATAGATGGGAGAGGACAGATAGATTCATGCCTTTTCCAAGAGCATTACCACAAAGAGTCTCATCCAGGATTTGAACCCTGGTCACTGATTTCATTTCCAGTAGTGATAACCAATATGCTAAGTGCACCTCCCATGTGAGTGTAGTTTAAGGCAGCAGTCCCCAACCACCGGGTCGCGGGCCATTAGGTACCAGATCACACAGAACGTTTGAATTTTTCTTATTAGAAAGGATTTTCGTTCTGAAATAAATATTTTCGTTTACAGAGATGTTGGTCAAAGTACAACTTACAACCAAGCATATCCTTCTAAATTGTAACATACTTAAACATATCCGCGCAAATTACTATCAAGCAAGAAACCTGAAAGACATCTTTAAGAATACAAACCCTGAAAACATTTTAAATTTTCTAAAAAAAGCAACCTTTTCAACAAGATATAACAAAACATAACCAATTATCTCCATAGAACCACTACTTTAAAGACTGAAATGCAAAATAAGCTTTTTGGTATTAAACGACCCACAGAGGTTGATATGCTGTTAAACAAAACTCAAACTCAAACTCACAGAGATGTTGTTGATTATTAATTTATGAACAAAAGGTTGTTTATTGTCTGTTGATGTTTGCATTTGACATAAGACCACTGTGGATAATTTATTATTAGATTACGTCATTAACGATTATCGAGCAAATGTAGGCCAGAGCATATGAAGGCCAGTCTGTGAAAATATTGTCTTAGATGAAACCGATCCATGGCGCAAAAAAGGTTGGGGACCTCTGGTTTAAGGAACAGTTCTCTTATAACTCCTTAGCTTCATGGCTCCACATTGCTCTATTATCTGGGAGGGGAGGGATGGTTTCATGCCTTCAAAGAGTCTCATCCAGGATTTGAACCCTGGTCACTGATTTCATTTCCAGTAGTGATAACCATTATGCTAAGTGCACCTCCATATATTTCACATGTGAGTGTAGTTTAAGGAACAGTTCTCTTATAACTCCTTGTTGAAATTTTTGTGATATAAGGTGTGTACCAGATGTCCGCTTCTACTTATAGACTCGCCGACAACCATGTGACCAACTTCTTGTCCAATCACTGGCAGTGCTCAGCTGCTGATATTATTATTTATACTGGCCTTTTCTGGTCATACTAGCATTACTACTTGGATCTTCTTGGACGACGGAACGTAGTATTGTATCACGGGACTTATTCACTTACCGAAGGATTCTATATCACAGGACTTATTCAATTACCGAAAGATTCTATATCACAGGACTTATTCACTTACCAAAGGATTCTATAATTCGGGACTTACTTACTTATTTACTTTAAGTTCTTTACAACTGGCCAAGGATGGCGGCCAGATACTTAACAGGTTATGGGTCCAGGTACGCTCGGATCTTCTTCAATGGCTACTCGGCTAGATACTTAACACTCCTTAGCTTCATGGATCCACATTGTTCTACTAGCTGGGAGGGGAGGGATGGTTTCATGCCTTTTCCAAGAGCATTAGCACAAAGACAAACACAGTCTCATCCAGGATTTGAACTCGAGTAGCAAATTCCATTTTCTAGTTAATAGTACAAGTACTGCCTGCTCAGAATCAAAAGTTTAAGAAAAACTTTTCTCTTTCAAATATCCGCTGGTGAAAATAGTTTTGTGACTCTACATTACTCTACAATCCGGCAGGGAATACATATGTTCATGCCTTTTCAAAGAGTATTAGCACAAAAAGAAATACTATTGAGTCAGTCAGTCAGTCAGTCTACTGTTGGTTTGAACAACAGCAACTGGCTAAGTACAACTGAACCAGCCAGTCAGTCAGTCTACTGTTGGTTTGAACAACAGCAACTGGCTAAGTACAACTGAACCAGCCAGCCAGTCAGTCAGTATACTCTTGGTTTGAACAACAGCAACTGGCTAAGTACAACTGAACCAGCCAGTCAGTCAGTATACTCTTGGTTTGAACAACAGCAACTGGCTCAGCACAACTGAAGCAGTGTCCAAGACAGTTGGTATTTATGGAAATCAAGAATGGTCCATTCATGCATTTGGGTGATTCCATTCCTTGAGTTCTGATAGGCTGCTTGGTTTCTGTGATGTTGTGGAGTTTCATAAATACCCTGTCATTCTGCAGTAGGGTTGCAGCAAGACAGGTTCGTGTTCAGTTATGACTGCTTGTTGCTGTGTTTTACCAATTCGATTCGTAATTGGAACTGATTATTCTATATGTGTTGCATGTGTGACCCCATACTGGACATGTTAAATAGTGGACACTTGTTCCCAGAGTGCCATGTTGGTGGCTACCACAACCCATGCAAGTTTGATGAGGGGTTTGTTCAACAATGCTGTTTTTGCGGGTAGCAGAAGGGCTAGTAGGATTATTACCCCTATTGGTTTGTGTTGCACTGTTTTTCTGTCTGCGATATGTTGACATCCGAACAGTAGCTATGTCTGATGTATCTGTGATTGCAGTTTGGTCCCGTAGTGCTGATTCAAATGCTTCAACATGACAGATGTTTTACTCGAGGGACTTCAATATCCCGGCTTTGGCTAGTTGATCTGTTTGTAGTGCATCATTTGCTATCCCTCTGATAAGTTGGTCTTTTTATGTAGATGTCGGACAGATCATGCTCACAGCAGGGACATGAGAAGTTGCAGTCTTTGGCTCATATATAGGTATCCATAGACACCATTGGAATCCATGGAGATGATGGCATAATGTCCAAAAAAACGTGTTGGTCGTTAGTATTGAGTCAGGCACTTGTTCCCAGAGTGCCATGTTGGTGGCTACCACAACCCATGCAAACTTGATAAGGGGTTTGTTCAACAATGCTGTTTTTGTGGGTAGCAGAAGGGCTAGTAGGATTATTACAGTCTCATCCAGAATCGGAACTCGAGTAGCTTAATTCCATTTCCTAGTTAACAGCACAAATACCAACTGCTCAAGATCAAAAGTTTAAGAAACACTTCTCTCTTCAAAATATCAGGTTAAAGAGCCCAGTCTGCCCTACTATTTATCCATAGCTGGAGGGAGATTAGGATTCATGCCTTTCCCAAGGGTATTAGCTCTAAGTGAAATGCAATTACCACATCCATGATTTGAACTTGGGGCGACGAGTTCATTTCCTATGACTTTAACCATTACACCGGGCGCTTCAATGCAAAACAATCTTATATATAAATGGTGAGAGAGAGAGAGCAGAGAGCGGAGAGAGAGTGTGTGGAGAGAGAGAGAGCGGAGAGCGAGTGTGTGGAGAGAGAGAGATAAAGAGAAAGAGAGAGGGAGAGAGAGAGGGGAGAAAGAGAGAGAGAGAGAAAGAGAGAGAGAGAGAGAAAAAGAGAGAGAGAGAGAGAATGAGAGAGAAAGAGAGAGAGTATGAGACGATGAGGGGGTGATAGATGGGTTCTTACTTACTCCACATCGCCCAATTCGCTAGGAAGGGAGAGATGGGTTCATGCCTTTTCCAAGAGAATTAGTACAAAGTGTTTTTATCCTTGAATTGATCTCGGCTCACAATTCCATTTCCAACGACAATAACCATTACGCTAAGTGCACCTCTAAATATTTCACTTTAAAAATTATATAAATTATCTTATTTTGAAAATTATATAAATCCTGAAAAAATATAAAGTGAAATAGCAGAAGAGAAAGTTGACAAATAATTTTTATTATTATTCACTATCAAAAGCAATATATAGATGAAGAAAAACACCTAGAAGAGATGTGCAAAAAAACCCACCAAAAACATTCAAAAGTTGATGGTTTGGCCAAAAGCATCTAATGATACGATACTATCAGCATATTTATAAGTATGTAAAGATATGGTAAAATATAATAATTTTTAGAACCTCAAATTTGAAAAGTTTTTAGTCTTGTTTTAGTGCAAATTTTTATAATTCTTATATGTTCTTCATAAATGAATAAATAATCCCTATAAGTTTGATTTTATTTAAATAATTATTAATGCAGAGTAACAGTTCTCTCTTTAAAAATATCACCTTGCAAAAATGCTGAGATAAAAGTCTGTAATTGTCAATTTACAATTGCATAGCTTCAAATTGCTCAGCTATTTACATATAGATGGCAGGGGAGAGATAGATTCATGCCTTTTCCAAGAGCAATAGCACAAAGAGTCTTATTCAGGATTTGAACCCTGGTCGCTGATTTCATTTCCACCAATGATAACCATTGCACTAAGTGTATTTCTTAATATTTCACATGTGAATGTAGTTTAAGGAACACTTCTCTCTTTAAAAATATCACCTTACAAAAATGCTGAGATAAAAGTCTGTAATTGTCAATTTACAAATGCATAGCTTCAAATTGCTCAGCTATTTACATATAGATGGCAGGGGAGAGATATATTCATGCCTTTTCCAAGAGCAATAGCACAAAGAGTCTTATTCAGGATTTTAACCCTGGTCGCTGATTTCATTTCCACCAATGATAACCATTGCACTAAGTGTATTTCTTAATATTTCACATGTGAGTGCAGCTTAAGAAACACTTCTGTTATATACACAAATATAGATATCTCCCGATTCACTAATTCACCAAATTCAATTCGCCCACGCACCGCAATAAAGAGAATGCCAACCGGATGTAAACAGGCCGAGGTGTTAAATCAAATGACGAAAACTCATCTCTGCGCACCAGGCTCCACATATAAGGCAATCTTAAAATTAAAAATAAAATCAGAATTCCATTTTTCGTCCAATCTAAATCATTCCCGGCAGAAATAAAAAAATGTTTGAGTTGATCCGAATTCAGTAAATGAGAGGCTCTATAAACTCAGCTTTGAAGAACCGCCAAGAGAGATATCGTGGCGACAGTACAGTTCACATCACAAAAAACAGCCCGTAAAACGAAACATACATCCCAAGACGGCCGACCTAAATCTATCACCTACCCCTACCTCAAAACCTGACCGACCGGCAGTCTTAAAGGGGCGAACAACTACCCAATTCTATATCATAAATTTACCAAATTCATGCCAACTATCATCCATCAGCCTTTACCAACCACCGTATGGCTCTCTGCACACACGATACATAACTGCTATCGTACGCGACTACTAAAACACTAGACCTTCTGCCCACATAAACAGCATCTGACTACTATCACTGGCTCATCTGCCTACATCACCCCTCCACTACAACTGACTCAGCCACCGGACCTTCCATTGACTTTGCTATTCCCGTCACAACTGACTATCACCAATATCAGACTTTCTCTTTTAAAATCATTTCCAACTTTACAACCTGTTGTGATGTGTAGTTTCGTATTCCTTGTTGTAGCAATAGTAGTAATTCTCTGAGCGTATCGAAGCTCTATCTCTTAGCTTCTCGTAGCTAGTTCTCTTATGTCCTCTAAACTGTCTCTATATATCTCCTGCTGTAATACACATATGTAAATGAGATAACACGCCATTGGCTATCTCACTACACATCCCTGAAACGGAGAGGTTTTATTCCCCTCGTCGATCTATTGCTTCTCCTAAATATCCTTGGGGGTGTTCTTCGTAATGGTGACCGCGGTCTCATTCCATCACTACTGGATCCCTGGTACGGCACCTCGGAATCCGACTCGCTTTCATCTATGGGTTCTATAACGTCTCCCCCATATTGGTTTATATCCTCATTTCTTTCCGATTCCTCCACACTCATGTATTCCTCATATCTATTCCTTAGCTGATCAGTGTGGACCAGCACACTTCTCTCCTGTGTCGTTATTATAGCGGTGTTGTTCCCTTTCTGCATAATAAATATGGTTTTTTCAGGTTGCGCGTCCTTATTTTTTTTTTTTTTTTTGTGCCACATTTTTTCATTAGTCGAAAAATACATAGTTATGGGAGATCTGATCTGTCTTCCCATCAAGGCAGAAGGACTTAGTGTTCTATCAGCATGAGGAATGGATCTGTAACTCATCAAGAGTTTAGGTAGAAAGGATTCTATGGTCTCTCGTGACGGATCAAATGCTTTTAATCCTAATTTAACCATTCTAACCATCCTTTCCGCAGCCCCATTCAATTGTGGATAGTAGGGTGGAGTTTTATAGGGTTTACATCCTATCTTCCTCAACCATGAACATAGACATTCATCACAGAATTCGGACGAATTGTCCGATACCAGGGTTCTCGGTACGTCGTTCCTTGAGGATACCGTGTAGAGGATTATGAGTATGTGTTCAATAGTATTAGGAATGACGAATAAAAATATGATACAGTTTAGGTAGAAAATACGGAGAAATGATAAAACAAATGCATATAATTATAAAATAACAAATAAATTTATTCAGAGAATAAATTTGCAATGATATGTGAAATGTTCAAAAGGAATAGTGTAGATATGATATGTGTAATGTAAAATGTAAAAGTTCTTGTGTTAAGTTTGGAAAAGTTCGTTTAGATGTGGACAGAAATGAGAATAAAGTTTGTGTATATGACCTGCTGAAACGGATTCTTGATGTAGGTAGAACGAAGTGATAAGAATAATGGTGGTAGTAGTAATTGTGTTGAGGCAGTGGAGTCGTTCGTTCGAACACCTGTTTCTTGGTCGTTGTTCTATCTGGCAGCGAGACGAGATCTGTATGTTTGTTTGTGGTCGTCGGATGTGTTCGGTTTGAAAGTGAGATGAAGTCTGTGTCGTCTGCTAGCGAAATGAATTCTGTCTAATTGTTGATTTCTTATCCATCATTTATAATACTTTAGTCGGATCAAAAAGTAATTAACTTTTTGGCGCGGACGTAGTAGAAAGCAATACCTAGCCAATCGATTCTGATTTTTGTGTAAACATTTGGTTTAATCACTTTTTCTTAAATCTTTGGAAAAGGATTTGTGTTCGTGTGTTTGCTTTAATTACTTTTCCTTAAGCTTGGAAAAAAGGATTGAGTTGTGTGTTTGTTTTTAATCTCTTTTCCTTAATTTTGGGAAAAGAAATGTGTGCGTGTATTTATTTAAAAATATAGAATTGTATTCTATAAAAGTTCTCAAAATTTGAATGACAGTTGCAGATTTTCTATCGCGCACCTGAATAATCTCTGGCCACCCCGAGAAAGAATCTATTAAGATCAATAGTAGTCCTACACCCTTGACATAGGCATGGTCCATGTGTACTCGACTCCATGGTTCTTGTTCCTTTGGCCACGAATGAGTCGATTTTTGTGGAAAATCTTTGATTTCCATGCATTTGGAACATTTTTTATGTAATCTTCAATATCACGCAAATATCCTGGCCACCAGCTCTCCAATTTGAGTCTTTTTTGTGTGGCCGCTATTCCACAATGTATATCGTCGTGTACACTTTTGATTATTTATTTTCGCATTTTTTACGGAGGTACAACCAAATCTCCGTTACATATAACCCCTCTGTCCATGGTTAGTTTATGTTTAACCTCTTTATAAGGCCTTTTAGCTTTAGAGCAGTCGTTCCATTTATTCCTCCTTATTCTATTCGAGATTTTGCTCAGAATAGGGTCCAGCAAGGTTTCTTCTTGAAGCTGTTTAATTGGCAGTATATCAGTTTCGACCCAATGTAATACTTCTTCAGTGTCGTTTATTTCGTCGTCTTCTTTGTCAAAGGCTAATCTGGATAACGCGTCAACATCGTGATTCCTTTGACGTATATGATATCGAAATCAAAGGCAATCGGCAATATGGCCCATCTCATTATCCTGGCTGATGTGACCTTGGGTAACTCTTTCCGTGGATTAAAAATGAATTCTAAGGGTTGATGGTCAGATTTTAATAAAAATTTTCGACCCAAAAGAAATTGTCGGGCGTGCTGTGTGCTCCACACTATGGCCAAAGCTTCCTTCTCTATATTTGAGTAGTTCATTTCTGCCTTGGTTAGCCTTTGCGACAGGTACATAATCGGATGATCGTCCTGTGACAATATAGCAGACACAGCATATTCACTGGCATCCGTAGTTAAGGTTACTTCTTTTCTGGGGTCAAAAACTTTTATAACGGGTTTTTCCATAGGTACTTTTTTACTTTGTTAAAAGCCATTTCTTGATTTTGTGTCTAAACAAACTCACTATTATTTCTTCGTAAGTATTTGCAAATGCTTCAGTTAAATCGGAATATTTGGGCACATATCTGCTATAAAAATTAGCCAATCCTAAAAACGATTTTAATTCTTTTTTGTTGGCTGGGGATGCCACCTGTGATATTTTAATTAATAAATTTGGGTCAGGCGAAATGCCTTCTTTGGATATTTGAAAGCCCTATCTCTATATATCCCCTGCTGTAATACACATATGTAAATGAGATAACACACCATTGGCTATCTCACTACACAACCCTTTCATATTCCTTTTTTAATACAATTGATAAACCGCCCTGTCGGCTGGGGCGTTAGAATGCACCGACTGCACCTCTGCAGAGGGGTAAGACTCCCCCAATGGGGCCACCTGTTGGCCGTGGGTGGCGACCCGTGATGCTTAAGGATATAGCTCAGGTGGATGAGCAGTTCATGACATGCAATACTCCACTTTGGCCTTATCTTGGGCTAGATGGGCGGTCGGAGAGGCCCCCTCCGATCAATCGGCTGGTCACATCAATCCCTAGCACCTATATGATTTTCCCAACCCAATTGCCCTTACGGCAAGCCCCAACCCCTTTTTATTATATGGGTGCTAGAAGGCGATGGCTGCGGGTCTACATGTCCTGGGAATGACGTTAAACTCTATCTGATGGTGAGGTTCCAGTTCTGGAGGTTTCGGGAATGTGGAGCACCCCTTCATCACCATTGCTCCCTGGTCCACTCTGACCCGGAGTGCTACTAACCCTGTTTTTAACACTTCTCTCTTTGAAAATATCACCTTGCAAAAATTCTGAGGTGGAATCAAAAATCTGTAGTTGCCAATTTCCAAATAATGCAGTTACCAAAATTTATGCATTAGTAACTGCATAGTTTCATGACTGCAAATTGCAGACTCTTCTATTCTTAGAACATATTTGAATATTCCTGAAAAGCACATGCAACAAAATGCACCATCATTATCTTCTCTTCATCTTTTGGATTTTGTCAGTCATTACTCATCTTGATGATAAGAGTTTTCAAACTTGTACAGGGCACGCATTCATAAACATCAGGATTTTCATATCTTTTTTCATACCTCTATTTATCTATGTATATCTATCTTATTGTGTTAACATTATTTATCTATCTATCTCAGTCTGGTCATATCTATCTATCTATCTATCTATCTATGTTTATATCTATCTATCTATCTATCTATCTCAGTCTGTTCATATCTATCTATCTATCTCAGTCTGTGTTCATATCTATCTATCTCAGTCTGTTAATATCTATCTATCTATCTCAGTCTGTGTTCATATCTATCTATCTCAGTCTGTTCATATATATCTATCTCAGTCTGTTTATATCTATCTATCTATCTATCTATCTCAGTCTGGTCATATCTATCTATCTATATCTCAGTCTGTTCATATCTATCTATTTATCTATCTATCTATCTATCTATCTATCTCAGTCTGGTCATATCTATCTATCTATCTATCTATCTCAGTCTGTTCATATATATCTATCTCAGTCTGTTTATATCTATCTATCTATCTATCTATCTATCTATATCTCAGTCTGTTCATATATATATATATATATATCTCAGTCTGGTCATATCTATCTATCTATATCTCAGTCTGGTCATATCTATCTATCTATCTATTTATCTCAGTCTGGTCATATCTATCTATCTATCTATCTATCTCAGTCTGTTCATATCTATCTATCTATCCATCTCAGTCTGGTCATATCTATCTATCTCAGTCTGTTCATATCTATCTATCTATCTACCTATCTATCTAAGTCTGTTCATATCTATCTATCTATCTATCTATCTATCTAAGTCTGTTCATATCTATCTATCTATCTCAGTCTGTTCATATCTATCTATCTATCTATCTATCTATCTATCTATCTCAGTCTGTTCATATATATCTATCTCAGTCTGTTCATATCTATCTAATTATCTATCTATCTCAGTCTGTTCATATCTATCAAACTATCTCAGTCTGTTCATATCTATCTATCTATCTATCTATTTATCTATCTCAGTCTGTTCATATTTAACTATATATCTATCTCAGTCTGTTCATATCTATCTAACTATCTATCTATCTCAGTCTGTTCATATCTATCTCTCTATCTATCTATCTATCTATCTATCTCAGTCTGTTCATATCTATCTATCTATCTAGATCAGTCTGTTTATATCTCTCTATCTCTCTATCTATCTATCCCAGTCTGCTCATATCTATCTATCCCAGTCTGCTCATATCTATCTATGCATCTATATATCAGTCTATTCATATATATCTATCTCACTCTGTTCCTACCTACCTATCTGTCTATCTATCCCCATCTGTTCATTTCTAAGTTTGTTCCCATGTATATATGTATTTATCTATCTACCTATCTCATTCTGTTAAGATTATCTATCTATCTATTTCAGTCTGTTCAACTCTGTCTATCTCAATCTATTCGTCTATATATATATAAAAGGACGTTTGGTATGTACGTGTCAATGTATAAGTGCAAAACGGGGGGGTCACTCTGATTCGAAATCTTGTATAAACATTAATATCCTTCTAACTAAGAAACACGCCAAATTTTGTTTTTGATTTTTAATAGTTAAGCGATATAATTCAATAATTAAGAAAAAATTAAGAAATACCTTATACTCACCCCTCCACCACCGCACCCAACTCATGTCGAGATGAGTTTAGTTTTGAACTTCCCAGACAGTTGGGTCGGTCTCTTACTACACCTCTGCACCTACCTCTCTTACTGTATGAAAAAAATACAATGTTCATTTCTAATAAAACAAAAACTACCCTCCCACACCATCTCCTGTCCTGTCGGCACAAATCGAGACCCTCCTACCCCATCTCCTGTCAGCACTTCGAGCTTTGAAGTAGCGTTGACTGGTTCCTAACTTTAATTAAAAAAAGACAAATTCTAAAATAAGTTTTAAAAAACCTTCCACCCATTCGTCGACAAAGGCGTTAAAACCACTTTAAAACAGATTGTGAGCATCAGTAAAAAAACAAATTGATATTACATATGTAATTGATTTATGATACAATTTAAACATTGAATTCTGCCGAAAAATTTACGAAAATGAATGCTTTGTCTGAAGTAAAAATATAGGGACTGGCAAACGGAGCCTAAAATTCGTTTTTGACAAAATGACTTAAGCCCCCCTACAGAAAATAATTTACCAAAAATCAGGAAATTATCGGATTTTAATGAAATTTTCAGTGTTTATGTATCAATAAATGATCTTTATAATGCATTATTTATTTTATTTCAAAACTTTCTCATTTTTTTCAGGTCACTTAATTTTGACCCCCCTTATGTTGGGGCGTAAAATTGTTTTGCGAGTTGGTCATTTTCGATACTAATTACAGTATAAATAATGAGATAAAAGACCAAAGTTATGAATAGAAAAAAAAAAAATTTACGGTGGCTTTTCTATGAGAAAATAAGTACCAAAAATCGAAAAATAAAATGTAAAAAAATAATAAATAATTAATTTTTTGGAGATTTCTTTTTTACTCATTTCGATAATTATTTAATTGGCTATTATTTTGTAAAAGAAAAAAATTATACATCGACGTTTTTTCTGCTTAAAAGGGGGAGGGGGTACATTTTCAATAGAGTTTTTCTTCAAAACTTATTACTTTTGGCGCCTAAAATAAGGTTTGCATTAAGTAGATATTTATTTTTAGAATCTAAAAATATAACATTTTAAACTTAACATCAGCATTTTCATATTTTAAATGAATTTTATATATTAATTTTTCATAGCAAAAATACTAAATTAAAGTTTTGAAATAAAATAACTAATGCATTATAAAATTCATTAATTGTTAAATCAATACTGAAAATTTCATTAAAATCGGATAATTACCTGATTTTTGGTAATTTTTTTTGCAAACGCGAATGTTACAGTAAAATTGTAAACAAGCACTTAAAAACATCGAAAACGAGGCTGACTGGCTGATATCGTCGAAATTGACCAAAACAAATACTTTTAAATCTATTAAAAATAAACTGCATATGTAATGATATTTTTCTTTTTTTAATGATGGTTATTATGTTACTACTTATCGATTTAGACAAAGTTTGACCTTAAATAATAGATTTAATTATTTCTAATTCGCTTTTAAAACTCCTAGCAGACGAAATTAATGCTACTCCTATAAAAATACGTACTATAACAAACACGTTATTGAGATTTTAAAACAATTCATGCTGAAGTCATGTGTGTTTTATTTATTATTACTGGGTATTCAAATTATTTCTAATTCATTTTTTAAACATATTTTTTTAAAACTCATTTTTTATCTATTTAGACCAATAGATGGGACCTGTAGTGGTCGTACTTGGTGGGCCTACCCCCAGGTCAATGTGGGCCTGGGAGTAATGGCAATGAATTGGTACTCCACACTCCTCGGAGCTCCATAATTGGAACCTCACCCCTAGATTCAGTTTTACCATCAGAGCCATATGGTAAGGACAATCATATAGGTGCTAGGGCTTGACGTAACCAGCCGATTGATTGGAGGGACCTCTCCAACCGCCTGTCTAGCCCAAGTAACAGTGGACTGCTCTGCAAACACCACGAGTCATCATCTACGGCCAACAGGTGGCCCAATTTGAAAGGGGTTTTAGTCAGCAGAGGTGCTGTTGGCTCAAGCGATAGAGCTAAATAAATAAGGATACACATTTAATACTTAGCTCCTTTTAATTGTTACTTTTTAGGGGTAAAAAAGAAAATAAATTAAATTAATATTTTTATCACTTTAATGCAACAAGCAATTAGGAACTGAATTTAAGTTTTTGTCAAATGTACAAAACAGTTTTTTTAAAATAGAATCATATTTCAAAACACTCAAACCACCCTGTCGGCGGGCATTAGAATGCACCGACTGGACCTCTGCAGAGGGGTAAGACTCCCCAATGGGCCACATGTTGGCTGTGGGTGGTGACCCGTGATGCTTAAGGATAGAACCCAGATGGATGAGCAGTTCGTGACTTGCAATACTCCACTTTGGTCCTATCTTGGGCTAGACGAGCAGTCGGAGAGGCCCCCTCCGATCAATCGGCTGGTCACGTCAAGCCCTAGCACCTATATGATTTTCCAAACCCTATTGCCCTTATGGCAAGCCCCAACCATTTTTATCATATGGGTGCTAGAAGGCGGTTACTGCGGGTCTATATGTCCTGGGAATGACGTTAAACTCTATCTGATGGTGAGGTTCGAGTTTTGGAGGTTTGGGGAATGTGGAGCACCCCTTCATCACCATTGCTCCCTGGTCCACTCTGACCCGGAGTGGTAGTACCTGTTAGGGTCCCATCTATGGGTTAAATAGAAAAGTGTATTTATAAAAAATTGTATTATCCATTAAGAATTGATTTATTTCAAAACTTTATCGGCATTAAATGACCCACTGAGGTTGATGTGCCGTAAAACCAAACAAAGCAAACCAAAATCCATGGGTATTTGAGCTATGTGAAATGCTAAAAGCCTTATCCAGGATTTGTACTTGTGTCTCTGTGTCCATTTGTTACAAAAATAACCATTGCACCATGAGCACCTTTACATGTGTTATAACAGAAATAGATATCTCTTATGATTCACAATCCTTATTTCACAATATATCCACTCACTAACAAAAAAAAAATTCCAGCGGAAATTAACCCAACGGTACCCTAAAACAAAGTGACCAATTTAACATGGATCTGCGCATAGGCTCAGAAATAACTTCCGGTCGAAGGAACAATATTGATAAACAAGAAAAATATACTCTAATTAATGTTTTTTCAACCAATGAAAAACCTTCCCGCTAAATGCTCCAAAATCATTTCTGGAGCCTATCTCGTTACTATATAAGTTCGGCATTTTGAGGACCAAAGGCAGTTGACCGAGGGCTCCCAAGCCATTAGTATCGCCGACCGACCAGCAGGCAGGATCAAAGAGCCGCTACATCTACCCACTACCAGCACAAGCCGCCGCCGGCCCGATACCCCTCTCCTGACCCGACCACAACGGGCAAACCCTAAAGTGACTACGACTATCATCAATCTTACCATAAGCCTGTCAACTTAAGTTGACCATATCAACTTACAACTTCTATCTACATACATTGTACCATCAACACGATACTACCCCACTCACACTGGCTCATCTGCCCACATCCATCAACTACACTGACCGGCCACAGAGAGCCTCCTGGCGTATTATCATATGACACTGCACCCCCTGACCCCCGGGCCATTCCTGACTTACTCCACTCGGCCATTCCAGAGATTACTACTAATTCTTCTGATGACAACACCAACATTTTAACCCTTGTTTATTTTTAATAAACGATTTAACCAAAACCTTCTCGTCCATTATTTCTTCTTTGCATACCATACGCTTTTAGAGATATACCATTATATATCACGTGTATGTATGAATGTATTTGTATATCCATCTCATTGTGTTAACATTATCTATCTGCCCTGTTGGTTGGGGCCATGGAATACACCAACTGCACCTCTGCTGAAAGGTAAAATCCCCCCAATGGGGCCACCTGCTTAAGGATGGAATCCTCGTGGCTGAGCAGTCCATGATATACAACACTCCACTTATGCCCTTACTTAGGCTAGATTGGCAGTCAGAGAGACCCCTTTGAATCAATCGGCTGTTCATGTCAAGCCATAGCATCTATATGATTGTCCCAACCCTATTGCCCTTATGGAAAAACACGTTTTATAAAAAAACAAACTCTTTTTATCATATATGTGCTAGGAGGCAGTGGATGAGGGTCGTAGTGTCCTGGTGTAATAAGTAATTGAGAGTTACCACCCCTTTATGTAACTCTTTAGCTTTGTAAAACTATATAAACTCCCAAGAGAACTGCAAATGTATTAAATAATGAAATGTATTGTGTACAGTGCTCAGGTGCACCACAACTCATCAAAGTCTCATGTCTAGTACACAGAATAATGTATTAGTGTCAGGAACATGAATAGCGTACAGTAATAATATACATGTATGTGTACAGTGCTCAGGTGCACCACAACTCATCAAAGTCTCATGTCTAGTACACAGAATAATGTATTAGTGTCAGGAACATGAATAGTTTACAGTAGTAATAGGCATGTATGTGTGCGCGTGTGTGCATATGTGGAGAATGGCATCAGTTATAGTGTCGGCGGACTACAGGAAGCATGGAGGCTTTAAAAGACTCAGTGCTTCGGCAGCCTACAACAGACGCGGGCAGTTTATTCCATGTCTCCACAATTCAGAGCGTGAAAAAATGTTTCCGAAAGTCACGTGAGCAGTGCTGTTTTCTGACTTTGTAGGCATGCCCACGTGTGTTGGAAAGATGGAGATCAAAAAGGTGCTCAAGGTTGCTGTTGTTAAGAGGATTAATGACCTTATGAGCGTTTACCAGGTCAGTTGCCAGACGCCGAAGTTTCAACGAATCCATTCCCAGGGCAGCGAGACGTTCAGTGTATGGCAGATGCCAGATGGAGGGTATTCGTTTGGTTGCACATCTCTGTACAGTTTTTAGGAGGTTAATATTCTGAGCAAGATAGGGGTTCCAGACCGGTGATTAGCAAACTCCAAGTGTGGCCGCACCATAGCTTTGTACAGCTTCAAATAGATAGCGAACGGCTGACAAAAGTCTTGCTGAGTAGAATAAAGCTTAATCAAGTCCGACCGTGTATGATCTCTTATTACTATACCTGGGTATGACATTAAACTCTATCTGAAGGTGAGGTTTCAGTTCTGGATCTCTGGGGAATGTGGATTACTTCTTCATCACTATGACTCTCAGGTCCACTCTGACCCGGAGTGGTAGTACCTGTTAGGGTCCCATCTATGGGTTAAATATAACAAAATATGTTTAGATAAAAAATGAGTTTGAAAAAGAAAAATTGAGTACCCATCAAGAATGAGTAAAACAAAATGTCTTCGGCATAAAATTACCCAACAAGGGTTGACATTCCATAAAATCCAATTTAGCTTCTTTGTAATCCCTCTGAACTAATATAAGGAAGAGGAATTCTGTATATAAATATCTGCCCATTTGATGATTCTATTGTTGTTTGTTAACATTTATTTTACCTATGCTATCAATCAAACAGTACAACATTCCTGGTCAGCAAATTGCCCCTCTTCCCTTCTCTCCTACTCTGCATTGCCATTGCCATATCGGCTAGGGTTATAGAATATGCCAACTGCACCTCTGCAGAGGAGTAAGACCCACCCCATCAATGGGGCCACCTGTTAGCTGTGTATGGTCACCCATGATACTTAAGGACAGAATCCTTGTAGCTAGGCAATCCATAACTTGCAACACTTGGAGATGGCCTCTAGCCCAAGTAAGGGCTTAAGTGGAGTGTTGTGAGTCATAGATTGCTCAGCCACCAGGAATCCGTCCTTAAGCATCACAGGTCGCCAGCCACAGCCAACAGGTGGCCTCATTGGTGGTGGGAGTATTACCCCTCTGTAGAGGTGCAGTTATGTGTTCTAGATCTGACAGTGTGGGGAAAAAAATTGGTTAAAAAATTTGATTGAAAAGTTTGCTTAGAAAAGAACTTAGTTAAAAATAAAATTTTGATTAAAAAAAAGAATTAGTTAAGAAAAACAAAAGATTTGATTTTTTAAAATTTTATGAAAAGAAATGAAAAAGAAAAATTTTACTTAAAAAAAATCTTTGTTAAGAATATTTGGTTTAAAAAATAATTTTTGATTAAAGGGTTAAAAAAAATTTTAGTTAAAAAAGAATTTTGATTAGAAAAATTTGAAAGATTTTTTTTTTTTTTTTTTGTTAAAAGAATTTGGTTAAAAAAAATTGGCTTAAAAATAAAGAATTTTTTTTGGAATTCTAAAATTTGATTTAAAAAGTTTGTTTAAAAATTTATTAGTAAAAAATATATGGAGATTATTACACTCATCAGTTCTGTCTTTTATAAAAATTAAAGTGGAAAATGGGGTGGTAAGCAGCTGAGAAAGGGCGGAATTATGACGTCAAGGAATGAGTTAACAACGACATGAAATGCAACAGTTTTATTACATATATATGCACATTTAAAGGGTACAACAAGAATAGAAAGTTCGTAGTTTAGTTCGGACAAGTGTTGCATAGCCCTTCTTTACCGGCACTAAATAGGTATATGTTATATACTTCTCTTACTTCTTATTCTGGTCGTCTATTCTTCTGGCCGGCTTTGCTTCTTCTATCGTCTATCTTCTATCTTGGTCTGGTATATCTTCTAAGGTCTCGTCTGGTCTTCTATTGAGGATTCCGGGTCTGGTTTCTGTTGGGGTTTCTCGTTATCAGAAGCCCTGTGCTATTGTTAGTTTTTGGTAATAAACACAAGACTTCGATTTACTTTTGATGTTACTTTATTCATAAACCCCCAGACCAGACAAGGCGCGCGGATCCTTACATCTTGCTAGCTCGGCTTCTAAGTTCTAACTGACTAAGTTACTTACTTAGTATCCTTAAACCTGAAGGGGCCTTCTATTGCCTTCCGGTTCTCATGTTCCATCCGCAGAATGCAAGGTGAGATCGAGGTCAAGCGCCGTCACTCACTCTCAAGGCCATCAGCTGTACTGATCGCCATAATGATTTCTACACTACCTTAAAAAGATATGTAAAACAAGCAGCCCGAGGTTAATAATAGTTCTTTTAGAAGTTAGCGGCACCTGCTCGTGAGGTATTGCCGTATGTTATTATTTTAGTTCTCAGCTCCTTAAGGTCTTAGCCGTAGTCATTAGTTTAGTTTAGTTTGGGTAGTTGGTTACAGCACTGTTCGATGTAAGCCCTAATTAATTGGTTGTGGGTTTGTTTAAGGTTGTTTAGGGTTGCAAAAGGTTTATTTCTGCTAGCAGCCTTCCAACTGCATTGGTATCAAAGGGTGAAGCTTGTCCGAGGTTGCATTTATCTCATCGGCTCCCTTAGTTGTTATCCTGGTGATACAAGGTAATTGCTATCAGCCTTCATGGGTCAAAAGATAGCAATCTCTCTTGAGAAACAGTGAATGGATGAAGTCCGTCGTGGGTTTTTCTATCCGTAAGCCAAGTTCGTAGGGAGAGGGAGAGCAAAACCCTTATCTGTAGTAGTAGTCACCCAAGGGGGTGCGGGTGGGGAAGAGGTGTTAACCCCTTGAAGGATGCGTGGTGGGCTGAAACCAACAGTCAGCCACAAAAGGGGTACAACTAAAAGAGCAATAATTATCAAAGTCATGGGCATTTATAAGGATCACCACGTGACTACAGAATGTTATGGATGGCTGCTGCTGCTGTGTATCGGTGACACTCGACCCCTGTCCCCTAGGGGCACAAATGCCGGTGTTGTATGAAGATAGTAACATAAAATTTAAATACTTTTACAGGCATTCCGTGTACCTGTATACGTGGGTCTTTCCAGTAGCTTCAGGACTCTCTACAAGGACTCTTTTACTATTGGGACATTTATACACATATATTCTTTGTATTCTTCTATCCTGTTTTGTATTGTTTCGGTTAGTGTTTGCTCAGTCTATTCGTTATCACTTTTGTCTAATTAATAAAAAATTCATTCATTGATAAATCAACACTGAAAATTTCACGAAAATTGGATAATTCCCGGGGGAAGGGGTAATTTTTTTTTTTGAAAAAAAAAACACGGATTTTTCGACAAATTGGGTATACCTAGCATAAGGGTTAAAAAAAAGTTTTTAAGTTTTTAAAAATCTGTTTTAAAAAATTGAGTTAAAAAATGAGTACCATCAAGAATGTATTAAACCAAACGTCTTTGGTATAAAATAATCCAACAAGGGTTGACATGCCGTAAAATACAACCAGCCAACCAACCTACCGACCGACCGTCATCATATGTCAGCATGCGTAAATTAACTAAATCACTATGGAAAAAAAAAGAGCAGCTTTTTTTTAGTTATCTCTCCTTGGTTGGTATTCCCTGGTTATTCCCCTTGTTAATTAGTCTTTCTTGTTTACCTCCCTTGTCTTTGCTGTCTTCCTACTGAGACAATAGAATATCTAATGTAGGTATGTCCAATTTTTTAAAAGGGATGTTATAAAAACATTCAAATATTTTAATTATGAAACAATTACCAAAAATCAGGGAATGGTCCAATTTTATTAAAATTTTCAGCACTTTATTCATTAAAGAATTAATTTTATAATGAATAACTTATTTTATCAAAAACGTTGAAAAAAAAAAATGTTATCAATTAACATTTTAGTGATGATGGTGGGAATTCAACCTTTGCTCATTTGAACCAAAAATTTTTCCAATCCCTAATTTTTATATTTCTTAAAATGATCGAAACAAGAAGATCACATCAAATGAGGAAAAACAATGTCAGCACCGAAAAGAGTTATTTGACAATTTTAAACTTATTTTTTAAAAGCTCAAAATATAATTTTTGTAGCATGTTTTCTCTTTTAAATTGATTTTGGTTTGGTTTGTTTTGTTTTACAGCATATCAACCTCAGTGGGTCATTTAATGCCGATAAAGTTTTGAAATAAATCAATTCTTAATGGATAATACAATTTTTTTATAAATACATTTTTCTATTTAACCCATAGATGGGACCCTAACAGGTACTACCACTCCGGGTCAGAGTGGACCAGGGAGCAATGGTGATGAAGGGGTGCTCCACATTCCCCAAACCTCCAAAACTGGAACCTCACCATCAGATAGAGTTTAACGTCATCCCCAGGACATGTAGACCCGCAGTCACCGCCCTCTAGCACCCATATGATAAAAAGGGGTTGGGGCTTGCCATAAGGGCAATAGGGTTTGGGAAATCATATAGCTGCTAGGGCTTGACGTGACCAGCCGATTGATCGGAGGGGGCCTCTCCGACCGCCCGTCTAGCCCAAGACAGGGCCAAAGTGGAGTATTGCATGTCATGAACTGCTCATCCACCTGGGCTCTATCCTTAAGCATCACGGGTCGCCACCTACGGCCAACAGGTGGCCCCATTGGGGGAGTCTTACCCCTCTGCAGAGGTCCAGTCGGTTCATTCTAATGCCCCAGCCGACAGGGCGGACCTTTTAAATTGATGCAAAAAAAAAAGTCCTATCTCTGATTCAATTTAACTATTTTTATTCATTTAAAAATCTAATAGTGAATTTTAAACGTCTGAAAGGTGGCATGTTGTAAACAATATTTATGTCATGAATAAAGATTTATCTAATCTATCTAATAGTATATGATTAAAAATTCACAACTTTGCCCAACATATTTTCAAAGATTTTTATATATTTAGAATAATTTCGGTAATTTATGAGGAAGTGCGTCCCGGTCTCCTGCCTCAAAAATTGCTACCCGGTGACTATCAAATTAACAGCCCCAGCTCATCGTAATTCTTGTTTATTTATCGTAATTTGTCATAATTCTTGTTTAGATATGAAGATGGATATATAGTTTTGAATAGACTGAGATAGATAGATAGATAAACAAACAAAATAATATAGATAGATATGAACAAATGGAGATAGATAGAAATTTCGACAAGTAAATGTATTTGGGGGGGGTCGCTTCTTTTTTTGTCATAATTCTTGTTTATTTAAACTAAAAACAAGACATTAAACAAACATGAATAAATAAAAGAAATCTTAGTATTTAAAGTAATATAGATAAATATAAACAAATTGAGATAGATAGATGGATAGATATGAAGATGGATAGTTTTGAATAGACTAGGCTGGGTCGTTATTTTAATAGTCACCGGGTAGCAATTTTTGAGGCAGGAGACCGGGACGCACTTCCCAAATGGAGATAGATAGATATTTTCGACGAGTAAATGTATTTGGGAGGGGGGATCGCTTCTTTTTTTTTTCGTAATTCTTATTTTAATAGTCACCGGGTAGCAATTTTTGAGGCAGGAGACCGGGATGCACTTCCTCATAAATTACCATAATTTCTAAATATATAAACATCTATTGAATAACAGAAAGAAAAAAACATGCAACTGTAAACAGTGCTTCCTATTGCCAACTCCTTATTAAAAATTCACCCTATTTATTGAATGACCCTCATATATATATATAAAGAAAAAACTGTAAACAGTGCTTCCTTGGAGGCACATGGTGAAATTGTTACCCTTGTAGTGTTACATAATTATTAGATTCCTAATACTTAAGGCCGTGGGCTGCATCTTATAACAGCCATTTTGGTTCCCGAGTCCGACAAGAAATACTTGAAGAAGACCGGAGGGCATATCAGCTGAAACGTTGTACAAATAATAATGAAGATGGGGACAATAATCCGAATAACGCAGATAATACTAATCTTCAAGCCTCATCTCAAACATTCAGAGAAATGAATATATCTTCTTTATTTATTTTAATATTCACTTCAATGTGTATATTCTAAAAGTTTTTATTTTGTGAGAATGGTTAGTTTTAAAGTGGGGGCTTGACCTCAGTCCTGATCCTCCTTCCGGTGGATACCGTGAGAATCGGTGGAGAAGACCCTCTTCCGGTTTAGATTAGAGAGAGTTTTAGAGATCGGCCAAAATCACGACGTCAAATTTCCCGGTGGCTGCTGAAAACAGGGTGACCCAGAAAACATAGAACCCAAATTATTTATTTATTTTCCCATTAAAGTAACCCTAAACCCAACCCTAACCCTAAACCTAGTTTTTTTTTCAAGTGACACCGCTTCGGCTATGGACTTCAATCGTAGCTGGTGTTTTTTTTTAGCAGCCACCAGCTAGAGGTTTTTGAAACTCTGCGAATATTACCCCAACCCAAAGAAAAATAAAACATTTATTGCAAAAACACAGACATAAAATGAGGGTTCAGTTTATTTTATAGTAGGAATTTACGAGCAAATAGTTCTTTTTTACCCGTTTTTTTTTTTTTTTTAATAATACTCTTTTCTTTTCAATATTAAACTTTTTTCTTCTTTCTATCTAATCCTTTTTCCAAACAATACTCTTTTGTTTTTCTTTTCTTTTCCTTTCCAATTCTTTAACTAATAAAAATCACTTCCCTCATTTCCAGACGATCCTAAAATCCCAGTTCTCAAATAACTCTCTCATTTTCACCGTCCCCTGCTGTCGTCTGTTCTGTCAAATTTCCCGGTGAATAAAAATCAAAACAAAACAAAGGGAAACAACTCCCTTTGCCCTTCTCTTATATGCAAGGCCGGTAACTCTCTGTTTCATTTAGTTTTAAAAAATTACACTTTTTTCTTTTTTTTTCCCCAATAAATAGTTAACTCTTGTTCTACATTATTCAAGATATTTTTAGATTTATTTAAGAAATCTAAGAATTCATGACAGTAATGAATATTTGAATTGACAAGAATTGTTAAGAATTTCAGCAATAGAGTTGATTTGTGTGAGGTTTCGTTTGGTTTTTCTGTTTAATGGCATATCAACCTTCATGCGTTATAATCTGTCTTCTCGTGTCTGTAAAGATCTGGCAGTAAATTTAACCAACAGTTTGTTAAAGAACATAAAACAAATAAAATAACAAAAAGACAAAACTGAATACAATAGATGTAACATAGATGTTATGTATTTAACATAAATATAAACAATTAACAGAAATACTGGGGTGAAATAGTATCTCTGTTGTAAAGGCAATTATAGAGTATATAATTGGGTTAACAGTTTATTGGTTTTGGTATTAAATGTGTGAGTATACAATTGTGTAAATGTCTGTAAGAGGTTGCCAGAAAATTTCTCTTGGTGGGATATATATATAAGTAATGCAAAAGTACAAAGACACTTATCTTTGTTGTCTCAGCAATCTCTCGGTGTTGTCCGGTAAGGTCGTTGCTTCTATGATGTCTGCTTGTCAGAGTTGTTGTGCTCCTCTCATGGGTGCGGACTCTGTTCTTCCTCTGTGCCTGCCGTATCTGTTCTGCTGAATCAGGGTTCAGTGTCTGCCCCCTAGTTTCCGGACTTCCGGGTGAGGGCAGATAACCCAATTTCCATTACAATTAAACAAGATGACAAAAAAGGAGGAAAAAAATTCAAAGTCTTCAACAGATAAAAAAGGTAAACAGGTAAAAAAAAAGTATTGAGTGTATGAGGGTAACCGTAGAGCAATGAAGAGATGTGTGTTGTCGTCTTGGTGTTTTCGTAAGAACTCCGGAATTCTCTCCAAACAGGCGGGAAAGGGCCTGATGAGGTGAAAGGTTGGTATGTGTTAAAAGTCAAGTAAGCATCGGAGGTCATGCTGAGGTTGGACACAGGGATGGGATAGAAGGAAAGAAGGAATAGTTTTTGTAGAAGAGTCAATGAATGTATGTATACATGCATATATGTATCCGCCCTGTCGGCTGGGGCGTTAGAATGCACTGACTGCACCTCTGCAGAGGGGTAAGACTCCCCCAATGGGGCCACCTGTGGATGGCGACCCGTGATGCTTAAGGATAGAGCCCAGGTGGATGAGCAGTTCATGACATGCAATACTCTACTTTGGCCCTATCTTGGGCTAGACGGGCGGTCAGAGAGGCCCCCTCCGATCAATCGGCTGTTCACGTCAAGCCCTAGCACCTATATGATTTTCCCAACCCTATTGCCCTTATGGCAAGCCCCAACCCCTTTTTATCATATGGGTGCTAGAAGGCGGTGGCTGCGGGTCTACATGTCCTGGGAATGACGTTAAACTCTATCTGATGGTGAGGTTCCAGTTTTGGAGGTTTGGGGAATGTGGAGCACCCCTTCATCACCATTGCTCCCTGGTCCACTCTGACCCGGAGTGGTAGTACCTGTTAGGGTCCCATCTATGGGTTAAATAGAAAAAAGTATTTATAAAAAAATTGTATTATCCATTAAGAATTGATTTATTCCAAAACTTTATCGGCATTAAATGACCCACTGAGGTTGATATGCCATAAAACAAAACAAACCAAACCAAACCAAAGCATATATGTATGTACGAAGGACTTCCTTCTGCTAGGGGTGCTGACTATTTAATCAGGGGAGTGCCAAGTTTGAATTCTCTTCTCTCCAGGACAGCAAACAGCACACATAGGTTAGACGTCTATACCTTTTATTGAGGGTGGCTTAGCCAAGCTCTCCAAGCAACTGTTTAGCCTAAGTAATGGCTAAAGAGGAGTGTTGCATGTCATGGATTGCTCAGCTACCAAAGTTCATCCTTAAGCATTACATATTGCCACCCACGGTGGCCACATTTAGGGGTCTTACTCCTCTGCAGAGGTGCAGTTGGTGTATTCTATAGCCGCAGCTAACAGGGCTTACTAAGCCTCATGGTGAATGGGTTGAGTAAAAATCTACTTGATGAATGTATATAAGTTGCATATTATTTATGTTCATTTTGAAATATTTTATGACATGAAATGAAGTAATAAAGCCATAAAATACTGTGAGTAGCAGAATGATGTCAAACTAGCTGGACCTGTGGATATACCACAGTATGATAATTTAATTATTACAACATTTGAATGTTTACTTAAGAGCTATTTCAAAATAGTTCAATATGTAAAAAGTATAATAATCTTGATTTAACTCTTTCTAGCAGGACGTGTGGATATACCACAGTATGATAATTTAATTATTACAACATTTGAAATGTTTACTTAAGAGCTATTACCAAAATAGTTCAATATGTAAAAAGCATAATAATTTAATTTAACTCTTTCTAGCAGGACTATACCACAGTATGATCATTACTGCTAAATAGTTCAATATGTAAAAAGTATAATAATCTTGATTTAACTCTTTCTAGTAGGACCTGTGGATTACCACAGTATGAAATGTTTACTTAAGAGTTCAAAAAAGTTCAATATGTAAAAAGTATAATAATCTTGATTTAACTCTTTCTAGCAGGACGTGTGGATATACACAGCATCATAATTTAATCATTACAATGTTTGATATGTTTACTTAAGAGCTATTTCAAAATAGTTCAATATGTAATAAGTATAATAATCTTGATTTAACTCTTTCTAGCAGAACATATGGATATACCACAGTATGATAATTTGATTATTACAACATTTGAAATGTTTACTTAAGAGCTATTGCTAAATAGTTCAATATGTAAAAAGTATAATAATCTTGATTTAACTCTTTCTGTGGATATACCACAAATATTTTTCATGATTTTCTTGATATTTAAAAAAATTGAATTCTTCTTATACAATTAGTATTAAATTCAAAAAAAACAATTTGAAAAAAAAATTATTTATTTTATTATTTTTTTATTTAATTTTTTATTAATTTTTTTTACTAAAAATAAAAATTTAAAAAATGTTTATTTTTAATTTTATTTTAATTTTTTTTAAATTTAAATAATTTTAAATTTTAATTTTGAATTTGAATTTTGAATTTTAACTTTAATTTTTAATTTTAATTTTTTTTTTTTTTTAATTTTAATTTTTTTTTTTTTTTTTTTTTTCAAAAAGCAAATTTTACTTATGTATTTCTATTATACTTATAGTAGTTATCTAGGTCATGCTAAACTTATATAAGATCTATATAAGATCTTAAAATAAACTTGATTGACCTTACCACCCCTCACACTGCAAACAAAATTGACTGGTGGTAACGCTTGACTGTGTTCACACCTGCTGTAAAACTAACATTACTATTATTAGTCTTATTAGTTGTAAATGTGTTGTTTACATCATACCAATGTTAACTTGACATGTTTTTTTATAAACAAACAAACAAAAAGAGAAGCAATTAAGCTCTCTTCTGGGTTCGATGTACATGGGCCTCTAACAAGGCTAAACAAAGGACAGGCCTAGCAAGCATGCAGCTAGACATGTTTGACTGTGTTAGCTTTGAACTAAATACCCTGCAAATTATTATAATAATGGAGATTTGGTGTCTGTCTGTAATCAAAACTACGACTTTTATTGCCAAATTGTTCAAATCACAAGGACTGCATGTTTTAAGACGAAAATATCATAAAATGTGTTTTAGTAACAATTAAGTTCATTTTAAATAATGCGCAAGTACAATTTTATGGTAGGAATTTAGTCACTTAAAGTTCAAAATTACCCAATCATTATTATCAATAATTCTGACGAGTATGATCCATATATCTAATTCGAGTATCGATAAAAAAGCAACAAGAATTAGGACGATTAAGATTAATACTAATCAGAATTATTGATAATAATATTTATTTTCATGTTTGCATCAGAGATCTCTGATATCGATCATTGTGGGCATGGACAAAATTTCACGTACCCCGCTATGAATTAAAAATGTTAGGGTCCCATCTATAGGTTACATAGAAAACTCTATACATATATTGTTGAGATTTTTAATATATAAGGTGTATGCTAGATCCTCGCTCTTACTTATAGACTAGGCGAGATCATGTGCTCTATTCCTTGGCCAATCACTGGCAGTACTCTGAGGCTGATACAATACTTAACCCACACTACTGGTCATAATTACTGCAACATTCATAGACGACGGACATAGGATTAAATCATTAGACCTTTACCAATACGCAGGATAGGACCTATACGCTTACCAAAGGATTACCGAAGGATTCCATAACATAGGACTTTCTTTAAGCCCTATTTCAACTGGCCAAGGATGGCACTTAAAAACTTTACATATATAAAGGGCAGTTGTGTGTATATGTATGTACGGAGGAAACTTTGAAAATAAAACAATTAACGACAAAGTAAATATATATACACATTAAATATAACCAAGGCTTGGTTTTTGAGCCAAAATAATGAAGGTTTGATTTATATTTGTGAAGATAATCAAAAAATAAAATTAAATTATAACAGAATAGAATTTCTTTTGCATTTAAGATTTTGAATAGTAGACAATAATTTTTCTATTCAGAGTGGCTAAATCAACGCAAGTTCTTTTTTTTTTTTACATAGGGTTGTTATGGGGGCATCCTGTGAGGATCTAACTCTTGATTCAGTAATAATGGATCTGCAAGACTAACTTTATTTGCTACCCCCTCTACCCAGGGGATGCTGGGTAGCCGCGTCTTGTGAATTTATTTTTAAAAATGAGTATCGATTAAGAATGACTTTAAAACTTTATCAGCATTAAATGACCCACCAAGGTTGATATGCCATAAAACAAAACAAACCAAACCAAACCAGAATCAATCAAGCTCTCTTCAGGGTTCGATGTACATGGGCCTCTAACAAGGCTAAACAAAGTACAGGCCTGGCAAGCATGCAGCTAGAACTTTTGATTGTTTTAGCTTTGAACTAATACCCTGCTAATTCTTATAATAATGGAGGTTCAGTGTCTGTCTCTCTGTAATCGAAACTGCTTACATCACAATAATCTCAGGAATTGCGTAAGTTTATCAACGAGTATTTAATTTATAGTCACAATCAAAATCATTACTACATACAATAGAATAAATCTTATTCATTAACAATGTCTCGATGAAAATCTGAGTTAGATTTGCCTTAAAACAGCCCATGTTATTAGTGTGTTTAAAATTCTGCAATGTGTCTTATATATCACTAAGAAATTAAGGTTTACATAATATATGGTATGGTTAATTTGCATACAGGTTTTAACTAAGCAATCAAGCTCACTTCAGGGCTGGTTAGTTGGATTTGATGGCATGTCAATCCTTGATGGGTTATTTTATGCCAAAGACATTTTGTTTTATTAATTCTTGATGGTTGGTTGGTTGGTTGGTTGGTTGGTTGGATTTTATGGAATGTCAACCCTTGTTGGGTTATTTTATGCCGAAGACATTTTGTTTTATTCATTCTTAATCTTTGATTGGTCGGTTGGATTTTATGGAATGTCAACCCTTGTTGGGTTATTTTATGTTGAAGACATTTTGTTTTATTCATTCTTGATGGATACTCAAAATTCTTTTTTCTAAACTCAATTTTTTTAATGCATTTTATATATATGTATTGAATGCTATGGTTATCACGCCTCTTAATGTTATGTCTAATCCTATTTCCAGGTGGTTGAGACAATCTAATTGCATGTAGGTTAACCTCTCCAACAATGAAACACAAGTAACCATGGGTATAGTTAAAATGTCTTTATTCTGTAGGAAAAGGTAAGAAGCAGGTTGCCTATAATACTCTTCTGAGATGGAAATAGAGGTCGGTAACACGTCTTGTCATGCCGAGAGAAGTGGAAAAGAGACTTGAAATTCCCGCGGACTCACAACCGGAAATGACCGGTCAAAGGTATAAATGTATCCTATTTACGAAAAATAACTAAGAGGGTCTAAGGGTCATAACCCTTACCGCAGAATCGTAATTACTAGCCAAGACACTCCCCTTCTTGATATTGATATCAAACCTAACAAAGATAGAGTGACGGAAGGGAGTCGTAGGGACAGTAAGGGGGAGAAAAAGAGTAAGTAGGGTGTAAGCAGGCCTCGTACGGCCTGGGTTAGTATGTCTATTCTGTGTGAATAGCAGTTGCAAGGTGGTCAAAGTGTCTGAGTTCACACACAACAGCCGCTATAGCCACTTCCTCGCAGAGTCTGTTTAACACTTGTCAACTACCACTGCTGCTGCTATGCCTTCTTTCCTTCCTCTTTCTTTCTTTCCTTCTTCAAACAGAACACCGTGTCACAAAAGCACGCAAAAATCGCTACACCCTCTCTGCCAAAATGGGCCACTTTTATAGTGAAAACAGGAGTTGCAATGCACCATGGGCCATTACCCATAGTGCCTTCAATACCAATAAAAGTGTCTTCTCTGCCCCCTTCCAACTTTTCGACATTTCTCACTCTGGCTACATTCCTTCTTCTTCGCTACATCTCTCTTTGCAAGCCATGCACCGGAACCGTTTCGAGTCAGGTAAGTTTGCTCGTCATTACAGTTAGTGCAACAAGAGTCCAGTGGTCGAGAAGGAAAGTCCACCGCAAGGGTGGTGGCCATTGCAGATATATGTATTGAATGCTATGGTTGTTACCCAAACACATACGCTAAAATATTCATGAGTGTATGCATGTTTGTGTATGTATCATGGCATATTATACTAGTATGCTATGGTATTATAGTGGTTCGTTGGGTAACCAGTTTATAGTGGTTGTCAATTTATGGTGGCTGTTTTGGGTGAAGTAATTGTATATTGATATGTCCTGGGAAGGTAACAGCGTGGTACAATCGAGCAGGTAAGTAATAGTACTTGTGTGTAGTCATAGTAGTAGTAGTAGTAGTAGTAGGTATTGTACCTCTACATTGCTTTGTATTTATGGCTGACACCAGCCAATCATATTACGTGTATGCATATTCATTACATCATATATATATATATATATATATATATATATTGATATATATTGATATATATATATATTATATATATATATATATATATATATATATATATAGTGTGAGATGGTCACTGTTTCTTTTGCTGCTTCAGTATTATTGGTGTTGTAGAGCTGTTATATAATATAATTGTATGAAAGATATGTCCTTTATATATTTATTTTATTATATATATATATATATATATATATATATGTGTGTGATTATTTTGTATCCGTTTGTGGGAGGTACATATATCAAGTTTGGGTATTTGTATGAAGCATTAAAGTAATAAATATCAGAAACTCGGTTGTTTCTGAGTAGAGTTTCATTTATTTTGTAGTAGTAAATTTTCCAGATTTTTATGCTCCCTTCTTCAGACTGTGTAAGGACAGTAGTGTTGCTGGCTTCTGGCTGTTCCTTCTAGTGGGATGGCTATGTAAAACAATTTTAGTTATTGAGGTTTGAATAAAATACAAATCATGGAGAATGTGATGAGAATAACTAAGGGAATTGTGACTTGAGTAGTAATATAGTTTTGGTTACAGATATTGTATACTCTCTTTACTTCTATTATTCTTCTGCTCATTTTTGGTATCTTACGTTCTTTTCTAGCGTCTGGACTTCATCTTGGGGACTCCGTGTCTGGTCTTCCATTGGGGATTTCTCTTTATCAGAAGCCCTCTGTCATTGGTAGTTTTTAGATAATAACCCAAGACTTCGATTTGCTTTAGATCATATTTTATTCCGAAATCCCCACCAGACTACCTGCACAGATTGAGTCGGCCGTGTGCTTAACACGACTTACCGCTTTCGTGGTTTGGCCGATACTGAACTAAAACTTTCTTTCTAATCTAAACCGGAAAAGGGTCTTCTCCACTGATTTTCACGGTATCTACAGGAAGGATCAGGATGAGGTCAATCCAAGCCACTCGATCCTTCAAGGCCACCGGCTGCAACTTATAACAGCCATTTTGGTTTCTACACTACTGTAAATAAGTGTTAGGATACTAACAATTATGTAACACAGACAGAAAAACACACAATCTCCATTATAATAAGATTAGTTGTACCTGTGTTGTTTACATAATACTAATGTTAACTTGACATGTTTTTTACAAACAAACAAACAGAAGCAATCAAGCTCTCGTCAAGGTTGAATGGTCATGTGTCTCTAACAAGGCCAAACAAAGTACAGACCTAACAAGCATGCAGCTAGCCTCTTCTCACACACTGAATGAAGCAAATGCCGCAGTATCTCTTTGTAGGCATGCTGGTTGATTGTCTGGCCCTGAGGCAAGAACTCACAGTGAACGAAGCATTCTTTGTGACACCAGTCCTAGAACTCTTCTAGTTTGGTTTGGTTTGGTTTTGTTTTACGGCATATCAAACTCAGTGGGTCATTTAATGCTGGTAAAATTTTTAAATAAATTCAATTCTTAAGATACACTTTTTTATAAATACATTTTTCTATTTAACCCATAGATGGGTCTAACAGGTACTACCACTCTGGGTCAGAGTGGACCAGGGAGCAATGGTGATGAAGGGGTGCTCCACATTCCCCAAACCTCCAAAACTGGAACCTCACATCAGATAGAGTTTAAAGTCATTCCCAGGACAGGAAGACCCTCAGTCACTGCCTTCTAGCACCCATATGATAAAAAGGGGTTGGGGCTTGACATAAGGGCAATAGGGTTGGGAAAATCATATAAGTGCTAGGGCTTGACGTGACCAGCCGATTGATCAGAGGGGGCCTAAGTCTAGCTTAAGTAAGGTTCTAAGTGGAGTGTTGCAGGTCATGGACTGCTCATCCACCAAGACTCCATCCTTAAGCATCACTGGTTGCCACCCACAGCCAACAGGTGGCCTCATTTGGGGGAATCTTAACCCTCTGCAGAGGTGCAGTCAGTGCATTCTAACGCCCCAACCGACAAGGCGCCCATAGATGGGACCCTAACAGGTACTACCACTCCGCGTCAGACTGGACCAGGGAGCAATGGTGATGAAGGGGTGGTCCATATTCCCCAAACCTCCAGAACTTGAACTTCACCATCAGATTTAATGAGTTTAACATCATTCCTAGGACACGAAGACCCTCAGCCACCGCCTTCTAGCACCCATATGATAAAAAGGGTCGGGGCTTGCCATAAGGGCAATAGGGTTGGGGTAATCATATAGGTGCTAGGGTTTGACATGAACAGCTGATTGTCAGTGGGGGGGGGCTCTCTGACTGCTTGTCTAGCTAAAGTAAGGGTCAAAGTGGAGTGTTGCAAGTCATGGATTGCTCAGGCACTAGGATTCCGTCTTTAAGCATTACATATTGCCACCCACAGCCAACAGTCTCTCATTGGGGTGTGAATTTTTACAGTAGAAATGGTCTGCGTGACTAGTTTGCTTGTTATTCCTTCACTGAGGGATACCCCCCCCCCTCTAGAATATTTTTAAAAAATTTTAGGCTTTTTTTTTTTGTGTCAGAGGTCAGTAATCGAACCCGGGTACAAGCCAAAAAAATTTTTTTTAATTAATTTCAAATTTCAAATAATTTTCTAAGTTACGCAATCAGGCCATAAGTTAATAAACAAAATCTTCTTCTTTTGTATATCCCGCCATTTAGGCCTTTATACTGTAAATATAAGTAAATTAAGTCGATGTGGATGACGACACATGAGGAGGCAATTCTTTCATTGTCACGTGTGCACCTTCACTTGGGAGAGTTGTATAGACAAGTTGTACCATTGTGTAGAGAGTTTCATTCAGTCTTCACCGCCGGTTGAAGTGTGTTTAGCTTTGTGTCGTCAGCTTTTTATAAAAGAAAAAAATCAGAAAAGTTGGCGTTTTTCAAAAATTTATTAATCAAAAAACCGAATTTATTTGTTGTTTTAACACTCCTACCTCATTGTCAGGTAAGTTTTAAAATCATTTGTGATCGAAACATTGATTTTTTTGAAGATTAAAAAAATATTTATTTTTAGTCAAGCATGTCTTTTTTTTCTTTAAACCATATTTCGTTCCAGTCTAGATGATGCAACAATTTTTTGTTTGTTTAATATTACAGGAAAAAGTTGCATCAGCCAAAAATATGTATTTAATTATGTTGTTTACAATTTATTTATACTCCCGCCAAATTTATTTCATTATTCTTCTTAAATGAAAAAAAAAATGTTCAATTTTTCAAATTCTTTTTTTGTCTCTCAACAATACGTGTAATAATTCATTTAATTGTTTAGTTTTAAAAAATAACATTAAAAAACTAATTTTATTTTAGCTAGATATGATATAAGACTATTATTATAAGAGAAAATGAAAAAAAAATTTTAATGTGAGATTTTGTGTGTACATTCCTTCACAAATAATGATTTTTTTTTTTTAAGATCTTGCTCGAAGCTTTAAAAATTATTTTTTATTCATCATATAACTTACTAGAAAAGTACGGTATATAATATAATATAATATAATATATAAGAAGAAGAATCAATGAGATATGATTTAAAGATCTTGCTCGAACCTTTAAAAATTCCTCTTCCTTTATTCATCATATAACTTATCACAAAAGTACGGTACATATTTTGTTTCAAAGAAGAATTAATAATTAATAAGAATATATATATATATATATATTATATATATATATATATATATATACATATATATAATATAATGTATATTTTAACCATTGCTTATTTAATTTTCATTTATTAATATAAAACGTAACAGTATCTATCTAACGATCACAAAAAATTTCTTTTTTCCTTTTCATCGTCAATAAATATTAAAATAAAAAAAGTATCGTTCCGAGACTTATTATAAAATTTAATATATATATATTTATTATATAAAATAAAAAACACTTCTATATTATTTGAGTGTTTTTATTTTTCCATGGTGTCTTTTAAAAACTTGATTTCATTGTAATAATTAGTTATGAATTAAACAGAATAAAGTCGCTAAAATTCTTTAAAGATAATAAGAATTGACATTCATTTAATGTTAAGTATTAAAAAATTAGTTTTTAAAATTCTTTATTTTATTAAATTCCTTATTCTTTCATCGAGTCATCAAAATTTAAAAAAACGAAACAAAATGACTAAGAAATAAATCGTAAAAATAATTAGTCTGCTTCAAGTTTTACTACTTAGTGTTTGTTACAAATAAATTCGTATTTAAATAAATGAATAAATACGAATTTATAATTACTAAATAGTAAATGTTAATTTGATATCTGTTACAGTAAACTGCTAACAGTTAGTGATAATATTTATTTTTAAAAACCCATATGTTTCATATTAAAAGTAAGCATTTCATTTATCTATCACCGCCCAACGAAGTCAAATTTGAAGTAACTCACACGTTGTATTTTTATTTTTTTTTTTGCTGGAATAAAAATTGCTCGGGTCCGTTTAAATCCTCGCCCCTTTTGTTGCTGCATTAGGGATTTGTCTATAATCCAATTGAATTAATTACAATAGGAGAGGTTTAAAATAATTATAAATCACATCGAATTTACCCCCTCCTTCTTTTTATAATCTACCTATCTACAGTGATGCAGATAGCTTTTTGATTTAGTGCGTCCTGGGACGCACATATTTGCTTTGAATGAGTCCCCGTGAAAATTAATGGGTCCCAACTAAATGTTTTTAAATAAATTGTAGAGTTTTTGTTTATGATCTGGGGAAATAACGGACCATATTACCTTAAGGCACCCCTTTTCGATTTCGTGTCATTAGGTCATTTTTTTTTCATTTACACCGTCAATATACGGTTGTTTGTTAGGAGTTAGGGTTAAGGGTTCTAACCCTAACCCCTAACAAACAACCGGATTGAAATGGTAGGGGAAGAAAAGAGAAAAACACTGGGATATGTTTTTACTGTATCTTTTTAGATTTTTGTCGGGAATGCAGGACACATACCTATCAGCATCTCTCTATCTATCTATCTATCTATAAAGGGCAGTTGGTGTGTAGATATATCCGGATGAAACTATGAAAATAAAACAATTAACAACAAAGTAAAAAGTAAAGTCGTTGGGGTGGCCTAAAGTCGGTTATCAGCGGGGGAGTCTATCCCCTTTTCACCAGTGCTAGACCAAGGAGATTGTTTTTTTGTTTCTGAGATTGAGCGCCACACCTACCATCAGTTCCTTACTTTACTGCACAGATCCCTGTGCTACTCATACACTGAGTTGGCGAGGGCTGATATCAAACCAGGAATCTTGTGGTTCCTTGTCAAACACTCTACCCTGTATACACATTAAATATTATTGAGAATTCTGAGGTATGGGTGTTATTGTCCTTGTCTACGAGCCTCTGTTTCGAACCAACCAATCACGAGCCAGCATATTTTGGCGGCAAAGCCGAATAGGCAAACTCGCCCTATTCTGATCCAGCTTTCAATGGGAATAGACCTAAAAAAAAACGGTCGCTCCTTTTCCTCAACACCCAGCATCGGAGTCAGACATCAAAACAGAACGTCTATCATATCCGAACCTACAGAAGGCCGTAGCAAGGGCTCTGATAATACCCTATCTCTGGATATCAGCTAAGTTATTACAAATTATAAACATTTGTGCAGACGAACTAAAGTTTTCAATCCTTATTGTTATATGTAATACACATCTTTTATTCCTATTTCTAGTTGTTTGGTTATTTCTTTAACTCTTAACATGTCTGCCACACTCGTGGTTAACTCCATATTAGCAAATTTGGAGTACTGTCGTTTCGTGTCTTGTTTCTTTATAATATCACTGATTTTTTTCTTTTTGTGCAAAAATGAAGATTTGATCTAAATGCAATAACTGGACTCATCTCTCTGTCATTGGGTCAATCCGAAGGGGATAGAGATGCTGATAGGTATTCGTCTCTGATGCACAAAAATCTAAAAGGATGCAGTTAGATGGCCCTTAGATGTTTCCATAGATCATAAATAAAAACCCAACAATTTATTAAGAAACTTTAGTTGGGACCCATCAAATTTCTTGGAGACTCATTCAAAGCAAATATATGCATCCCAGGATGCACTAAATCAAAAAGCTATCAGCATCACTGTGTATATATATATATATATATATATATATATATTATATATATATATTTTTTATAAAATGGATAAAAGTAACCTCCTCAAGTTTCATCGTCTTAATCGTCAGGGTTACATCTGCTGAATTAAACGAGTTTTCGATTAATATCAATTGGTACCATGTTTGTCTGTTGAAACGGGTCTTATCTTTTTATATTTTATAAATAAATTTTTCTCTACATTGTATTGAGCACTTTGTATTTGTTTTTTCTTGGTCTTAACCCCTGGATACTGTGCGCTTCCAATGATCGTACTTGTACCCACCGGTAAGCCACTACTCATACATTAACGCATATATATATATATATATATATATATATATATATATATATATATATGTATGTACTTTGTTGTTAATTGTTTTATTTTCATACTTTCATCCGGACACACACACCAACTGCCCATTATATATGTATAGATTATTTTTAAACGATTTTTAAACAATTTTTTCCTTTATTTTATATATTAAATTAAATTTTAAATGGCGTGTGCACAGCTAAGTAACTCCTATAATAAAGTGTAGATTGTTATGGTTAGTGATTTCCCGCCCATAAAATGAGGGTGGGTGCATATAAATAAGATCGTTCATTAGCAAACGAGAATGAAGTTATTAAATTGATAACTAGGACAAGGCAGGTTGTCGTTGAAGGAGAACTCAGGGAATATTTAACTGTTTGTCCATTAGTTTTTTTTATTTACTATCCCAAAGTTTCTTCTCTCTCTCTCTCTCTCTCTCTCTCTATCTATCTATCTATCTATATTTATGTATGAGTAGTGGCTTACCGGTGGGTACGGGAACGATCGTTGTGAGCACACAGTATCCAGGGGTTAAGACCGTGAAAAAACAAATACAAAGTGCTCAATACAATGTAGAGCAACATTTATTTAAGAAATGGATATAAAGTAACCTACTCGAGTTTCATCATCTGAATCGTCAGGGTTACATCTATTGAATTAATCGAGTTTTCGATATAGTTTATATAGATATATCTATATAGATATAGATATAGATATATATATAATATAATAAGATAAATATATAAAGGTTTTACGTATCTATTTATTAGGTGACAAAGGAACATTCACAACCATATTGGTTTCATGCGAGGCAATCATCAGGTGAAGATGTTTCAAATGCAAGGAAAATCGAAAAAAATTCAGAAAATTCAATAGACATAGGATGTGTATGATTGGATAAAGTGATGTGCATATGTATGTGGTGGTAATTTGAATGTATGAGAGTGTTTATGGACAGCATAAAGGTTGTGTACGCGGGGTAACAGCACTCTACCAATAATACTGCCTTTGGTACACCATTCCAGCAAAAGCTGTAATAGTGACCATTCCACACTATATATATATATATATTATATATATATATATATATATATATATATGGTGGTAGAAATGTGAGGAGGTTAATCTGACAGTACTTTTCTCCACATATATATATAGATAAAAGTGTATGAAAACACACAATGTTGTTAAAATGACTGTCGGATTAATTTCCTTACTCTTAAAAAATGAGATTTATTTGTTGGAAATTTTGAGATGGAGCTTGATAATTTTAATTATTTGGAATATTTGGACTATTGTCCTCATCTGTATCCACGTTTCACCTGATGTGCCCTCTGGCCTTTTTTAAGTGTTTTATGTTGAACAAGAAAGCCTTCATGGAACTTCAAACCAAACCCTTTATTCAATCCATCGGGTTAGACTGTTCTATTTCATGAACCATGACCGGATACAAGTGTTAAGCTATATTAAATATTCTATGTTATTATCACCCTTGTCCAGGATTGAACCTGCAACCAACACTTGGAAATATTAAATGCAAAAAAAAAACAAAAACAAAAAAAATAAGCTGTTACTATTTAAATTTTATTTTTCAATTATCTTCACAAATATGAATCAATTCTTCTTTGCTCAAAAAGCAAAACCTGGTGATAGTGAATGTGTATATATATTTACTTGGTCGTTAATTGTTTCTTAGAACTATTAACACAACCCTTATATCCATTATGCCATGTGTCCAGTAGTTGGATACATGGTGCAATGGATATACGTGTTGAGTTCATTCAGTTAATAAATCAAAATTTATCCCCCCAAAAATTGAATTGGTCACTCATGTTGCAGGTATATAAACAGTTCTTAGAGGGGAGAGAGAGATAGACAGGTAGATAGAGATGAGATGCATAACTTACATTACTTACTTCTTTGGCCATTGGTGATCTCTAATCATTTCTATTCTTTCTCTCCATGTTGACTTCTATTTCTAGGTTCTTGTTGGTTGTTCATCTTTGATTCATTTTCTTCTTCTTGGTCAGTCTTTTTGCCAAGACATTCATCAACCAACAACACCATATTATTTCTTTAAGACTTTTATTCTTAACTGAACTTCTTTCTTCTAATTAGTTAACAAAATTTACTTCTCCCTCATTTCATTCATTTTTATTTCATCCATTCATTCATTTTACCATTAATTTGTAAATATATATATATATATATATATATATATATATATATATATATACCCACATGTTGTGGGTACATGAACTATTATTTTACTGGATAGAGGGCATAGAGATAGATAGGTAGACAGAGAGATGCATAACTTGCATTACTTACTTCTTTGGCCATTTGGTGATCTCTAGTCGTTTCTATTCTTTCGCTCCATGTTGACTTCTATTTCTAGGTTCTTGTTGGTTGTTCATCTTTGGTTCATTTTCTTCTTCTTGGTCAGTCTTTTTGCCAAGACATTCATCAACCAACAACACCATGTTATTTCTTTAAGACTTTTATTCTTAACTAAACTTCTTTCTCTAACTAAATACAGCGCGTGTGTGCAAGTAAGCCCCAGCTAAGGCAAGACATGCCTCCTGCCTGACGTCGAAGCTGGTACTAAGGGTTAACCAGCTTTCACATGATTCGCTGGTTTTCCCTCTGTGGTGTCAAAAGGTCACCAACGGTTTGTAAATTTCCATCAACACAGTGTTGTCAATAATTTGTGCTGCCACATAGATTATGCAACATAAAGAGTTAATTTGCTCACAAAATCAGCTTGATTCCAAAATAGTATGATATGTTGGGCTACGGCTTCTAGGACTAAAGTTGAAAAAAAATGGTGTTCTAGCTGGTACTGTTCAGTTAACTAGTTCTCACGTGACTTCACGTGATTCACAGGCTTTCTGCCTTACCTGTAATATTCCATTGAAAATAAAAATGAATGAAGATAGTTTTGATATTTTTCTGTCTGCAGTTCTTGTCTGATAATAGAAACTTCTTTTTTTAACAGTTCTCAAAATGAAGAGCAACCTGACCAGTAGTGAGGTGCGTAAACATTTCTTGGATTTCTTCAAGGAAAAAAGCCATGAATATGTCCACTCATCATGTGTCGTGCCACACGATGACCCAACTTTGTTATTTGCCAATGCAGGCATGAATCAGGTAAATAAATTGAAAATTTTCTTCTTTTTTTTCTCTTTCTCTTCCCTTCCCCCCTTAGTACCCTTTCATCACCATTACTCCCAGTGTTGTATACCCCTTTTCTTTACTTTCTTACTTCTATTCTTCTAGCGTCTGGACTTCGTCTTGGGGACTTCGTCTTTGGTCTTCCGCTAAGCAACTCATAAATAAGAACTACTGACAGACCATCACTGAGTGTATAATAATATAATATAGTATAATCAAATAGTCTATAATTATAAGGAAGAAATAATAACTTATTTTATGAGAACACCTGGTAATATAAAGTAACTCCTCAATTTCATCAGTGATCTTAATCGGTGCATAAGTATTGTTACATCTAGCCATGAAATCTAACACGGTTGTCGATAACCTATCAATTGGTACCTCATGTTTGTCTGTGATGAAACGGGTCTATATCATTAGTTTTCTCAATATTTACTAAATACTACTTTTGTTTCTAAGCACTTTGATCATTGAGGCGTTTGTTTTGTTTTTGTACTTGGTCTCAACCACATCTGGTACTGTGGCTTCACACATAATCGAGTATACTTGTCGAAATCACGGTAAGCCACTACTGCTCAATCATTTAACTCGCTATAAACGTCTATACTATCAATTATATGCTATATATACAACATATCTATAACACCAACACACACCTTATGTATCTGTAAATTATCCTGTACTGTACTTTGTTGTTAAGTTGTCATATATTTTCATACTTTCATCCGACACACACACACCAACTGCCCATTAGATATGTATACGATTATTTTAAACGATTTTATAAACAATTTTTCCTTGATTATTTTAATATTAATTAATTAATTTAATGGGTGTGCACAGTAATGTTAACTCTCTATTACATAAAGTGTTAGTAATTGTTATGGGTTAGATTATTCCGCCCATAAATAGGGTGGGTGCATATAAAATATATGTTCATTGCAAAACGGAAATGAAGTTATTAAATTGATAACTAGACAAGGCGGTTGTTGTTGAAGGAGAACTCATGGAATTTAAACTTTTGTCCATTTAGTTTTTTTTTTATTTACTATCCCAAATCCTTCCTCTCTTCTCTCAAAATCTCATACTCTATCTATCTATCTATAGACTTATTTATCGTATGGTAGAGGCTTACCGTGGGTTAAGGGAACGATCGTTGGACACACAGTATACACAGGGGTTAGACCGTAGAATAAAAAATACATAGATGGTCTCAATACATGTAACAGCACAACATTTTATTTAAGAAGGGATAGATGATAAAGGTACCTACTCGAGTTTCATCATCTGACAAGTATTCAAGGATATACAATCTAATGAAATTAATGATTTAATCGATAATAGTCATAATACAGATATAAATCTATAAATAGATACTAAGATAACTACAGAATAGATATGATTATCCATAATGAATTAAAGAGGCATAGACAATATATAAAGGTTATTCAGATATTAACTATATAGGATGAGAAGGAAATGATTCACACCATATTATGGTCTTCACATGACAGCAGCCAATATCATACAGAGAACGATTTTAAATGGCAAGAAGTTGGTGTGTAGATATATCCGATGAAACTATGAAAATAAAACAATTAACAACAAAGTAAAAAGTAAAGTCGTTGGGGTGGCCTAAAGTCAGTTATCAGCGGGGGAGTCTATCCCCTTTTCACCAGTGCTAGACCAAGGAGATTGTTTTTTTGTTTCTGAGATTGAGCGCCACACCTACCATCAGTTCCTTACTTTACTGCACAGATCCCTGTGCTACTCATACACTGAGTTGGTGAGAGCTGGTATCAAACCAGGAATCTTGTGGTTCCTTGTCAAACACTCTACCCTGTATACACATTAAATATTATTGAGAATTCTGAGGTATGGGTGTTATCGACCTTGTCTACGAGCCTCTGTTTCAAACCAACCAATCACGAGCCAGCATATTTTGGCGGCAAAGCCGAATAGGCAAACTCGCCCTATTCTGATCCAGCTTTCAACGGGAATAGACCTAAAAAAAAGGGTCGCTCCTTTTCCTCAACACCCAGCATCGGAGTCAGACATCAAAACAGAACGTCTATCATATCCGAACCTACAGAAGGCCGTAGCAAGGGCTCCGATAATACCCTATCTCTGGATATCAGCTAAGTTATTACAAATTATAAACATTTGTGCAGACGAACTAAAGTTTTCAATCCTTATTGTTATATGTAATACAGGTCTTTTATTCCTATTTCTAGTTGTTTGGTTATTTCTTTAACTCTTAACATGTCTGCCACACTCGTGGTTAACTCCATATTAGCAAACTTGGAGTACTGTCGTTTCGTGTCTAGTTTCTTTATAATATCACTGATTTTTGCTTTTTGTGCAAAAATGAAGATTTGATCTAAATGCAATAACTGGACTCATATCTCTGTGATTGGGTCAGTCCGAAGGGGATAGAGATGCTGATAGGTATTTGTCTCTGATGCACAAAAATCTAAAAGGATGCAGTTATATGGCCCTTAGATGTTTCCATAGATCATAAATAAAAACCTAACAATTTATTAAGAAACTTTAGTTGGGACCCATCAAATTTCTTGGAAACTCATTCAAAGCAAATATATGCATCCCAGGATGCACTAAATCAAAAAGCTATCAGCATCACTGTGTATGTATGTGTGTGTATATATATATATATATATATATATATATATATATATACTTTGTTGTTAATTGTTCTATTTTCATACTTTCATCCAGACACACACACACCAACTGCCCATTATATATGTATAGATTATTTTTAAACGATTTTTAAACAATTTTTTCCTTTATTTTATATATTAAATTAAATTTTAAATGGCGTGTGCACAGCTAAGTAACTCCTATAATAAAGTGTAGATTGTTATGGTTAGTGATTTCCCGCCCATAAAATGAGGGTGGGTGCATATAAATAAGATCGTTCATTAGCAAACGAGAATGAAGTTATTAAATTGATAACTAGGACAAGGCGGGTTGTTGTTGAAGGAGAACTCATGGAATATTTAACTATTTGTCCATTAGTTTTTTTTTTTATTTACTATCCCAAAGTTTCTTCTCTCTCTCTCTATCTATCTATATTTATGTATGAGTAGTGGCTTACCGGTGGGTACGGGAACGATCGTTGTGAGCGCACAGTATCCAGGGGTTAAGACCGTGAAAAAACAAATACAAAGTGCTCAATACAATGTAGAGCAAAATTTATTTAAGAAATGGATATAAAGTAACCTACTCGAGTTTCATCGTCTGAATCGTCAGGGTTACATCTGTTGAATTAATCGAGTTTTTGATATAGTTTATATAGAGATATATATATATATATATATATATATATATATATATAGATATATATCTATATCTATATATATAATATAATAAGATAAATATATAAAGGTTTTACATATCTATTTATTAGGTGACAAAGGAACATTCACAACCATATTGGTTTCATGCGAGGCAATCATCAGGTGAAGATGTTTCAAATGCAAGGAAAATCAAAAAAATTTCAAAAAAATTCAGAAAATTCAATAGACATAGGATGTGTATATGTATGTGGTGGTAATTTGAATGTATGTGAGTTTTTATGGACAGCATAAAGGTTGCGTACGCGGGGTAACAGCACTCTATCAATAATACTGCCTTTGGTACACCATTCCATCAAAAGCTGTAATAGTCACCTTCCCACACTATATATATATATATATATATATATAGATATATAGATAGATAGATAGATAAAAGTGTATGAAAACACACAATGTTGTTAAAATTACTGTTGGATTAATTTCCTTACTCTTAAAAAATGAGATTTATTTGTTGGAAATTTTGAGATGGAGCTTGATAATTTTAATTATTTGGAATATTTGGACTATTGTCCTCATCTGTATCCACAACGTTTCACCTGATGTGCCCTCTGGCCTTTTTTAAGTGTTTTATGTTGAACAAGAAAGCCTTCATGGAACTTCAAACCAAACCCTTTATTCAATCCATCGGGTTAGACTGTTCTATTTCATTAACCATGACCAGATACAAGTGTTAAGCTATATTAAATATTCTATGTTATTATCACCCTTGTCCAGGATTGAACCTGCAACCAACACTTGGAAATATTAAATGCAAAAAAAACAAAAACAAAAAAATAAGCTGTTACTATTTAAATTTTATTTTTCAATTATCTTCACAAATATAAATCAATTCTTCTTTGCTCAAAAAGCAAAACCTGGTGATAGTGAATGTGTATATATATTTACTTGGTCGTTAATTGTTTCTTAGAACTATTAACGCAACCCTTATATCCATTATGCCATGTGTCCAGTAGTTGGATACATGTTTATTAAATTTACAACAAAGTTTAAAGTTTAAATTTTAGTTCGTGATTTAGTTCAAATTTAATATTATTTGAAGTAATGTATTACTTAAAATAATATTTTTATTAAATTTACTAGCATTTTATTGAGTTTTCTTCTTTTTTTTTTTTTTTTTTTTTTTTTTGTTTTTGTTAGAAAACATTGGATATCAGTGTGGGCGCGCAATTTAATTATCTTTCGACAAGGCAGTGAAAGTCCGCACTTGATGGTTTTGAAGACCGCATGAGACCTTAAGGCTATAGGTTCCCTACCACTGCCCGAGACCAGTAATAATGAGTTGGAAATTGGACTTAAAATTGCTTTCTTTCAAGTTAGAGCATTTTAACGGTATTAAACAAACAAAATCATCCTAAAATATTGGAAAGCACTTAATAACAGCAAGTTCTCTAAATAACCTAAGGCCGGTGTGCTAAGACTAAGTGAATCCTCATAAATAACAATGCATGTCCTCTTAGTACATAATAATGATAAGGATGATATATATATATATATATATATGTAGTATATGAGATTTATCCAAAACTTGGTAGTAAGGGATGATTCTATATGTGATTTCAAGATCCACTGTACTAATATTGATGATCCAGTATGTATAAATACAGTGAATCATTAAATCACTAAAGAGAGCTCAATGTAAAATAACCTTTTAGATTATATACAGAGCAATATTTATCAATAAAGGAAGGAAGAACTCAATACAGTAATCCCATAATAAATTTATTTCGACAAAAATTGGGGCCCATATAAATCTAAGTTGATTTAAACCGGCTCCCCAAATTTTTGCCTCATCAGATGGGTCTCAATTCACTTATGAACAAGCATATCACAAAAAAACCCAAAGAGCTGAATATATATAAATTCAAACAAAAACAAAAAAATAATAAAAAATTATATATATTTTTTAACAGTGTGGGAGTGTAACCATAGAAACAGGAAGTGAATGAAAAAAGATACATCTCAAAGTTGATTTCTAGGGTGTCTAGACAGACAAAAAGGTGACATGACAGAAAAAACAGAATAGTATTATTAAATATAAATAGACAAGTAAAATAAAGGATTTTAAATTTAAACAATAGAGTATAATGATGTATAAAAGAAAATACTAGTTAAGATATAAATAATAAAATAAATTAATAGAAGATAATAAAATTAAAAAAATAATAAATAATATAAAATAAAAATTAATTAAAAATAATAATACAAATAAAAAATAATACTCAGAAGAGTCCTGGAGACCTGAGGAGACTTGCTGTTACTCGGACTCCAGTGAAAGACCATCAGCTAACACTGATGTGAAAACTCAAAAGGAGTAATAATAATAAAAAAAATGAAATAATTTGAAAAAATATATATATATAAATAAATAGATAAAATAATCATAATAATGGTAAAATAATTAAAAATAATAATAATAATAAAAATAATAATAATAATAATAATTATAATATTGAGATAAAGAAAAGAGTATAATAATAAAAATAGTAATAATAATAGGATAAATTAATTAAAATGTAGTATATCAAGAAAAATGAAAAACACAGGTTTAAATGGATTAAGTGGTGAGTTTATTGGCCGACGCTGCATGATTTTTTCACAGAAAAAAAATATGAATGACAAGATTACCACTCGCTTTTCTCGTTATTCTGTGATAAAATAATTTCTTATCTTATGCCCTGAAGATGATCTAATTAATAGATCGAAACACTGCAACGTCGGCCAATAAACTCACCACTTAATCCATTTAAACCTGTGTTTTTTCATTTTTCTTGATATACTACATACCGTCGGATTCACTTCCTTTCTTCACATATATATATATATATATATATATGAGGAAGAATGAATGAATAAAGAAAAGAAAGTACAGAATGGATAATAAAAGATGAATTTAATCAATATCACTTACTCATGTGTTTCGGTCAGTTTATCTATGTGTACATGATTCAAACTATTATTATTATTAAATAAACAAATGAAATAATAATGATAGAAAAATGTAAAGTTAATTCAGTTAATAAATCAAAATTTATCCCCAAAAAATTGAATTGGCCTGCGAATTTGAAAATAAAAATGAATGAAGATAATTTTGATATTTTTCTGTCTGCAGTTCTTGTCTGCTAATAGAAACTTCTTTTTTTAACAGTTCTCAAAATGAAGAGCAACCTGACCAGTAGTGAGGTGCGTAAACATTTCTTGGATTTCTTCAAGGAAAAAAGCCATGAATATGTCCACTCATCGTGTGTCGTGCCACACGATGACCCAACTTTATTATTTGCCAATGCAGGCATGAATCAGGTAAATAAATTGAAAATTTTCTTTCTTTTTTTTTTCTCTTCCTTTCCCCCCTTAGTACCCTTTCATCACCATTACTCCCAGGTCCACTCTAACCAGGAGTGGTAGTACTTGTTAGGGTCCCATCTATGATTTAAATAGAAAAAAAATGAGTATCCATCAAAAATGAATAAAACAAAAACGTCTTTGGCATAAAATAACCCAACATGGGTTGACATGCCGTAAAATCAACCAACCAACTGTTACATAATTATTAGATACCTAATATTTATGGCAATAGTATAGAAACATAATGGCGATTAGTGCAGCTGATGGCCTTGAGAGTGAGTGATGGCGCTTGACCTCACTCTCACCTTGCCTTCTGGGGATAAATCGTGAGAACTGGAAGGCATAGAAGACCCTGTCTTCCGGTTTAAGATAGTAAGTTTCAGTCAGTTAGAAGCCGAGCTAGTAGGATGTAAGTTTCACCTGCGCAGATGTCTGGGTTGGGGATTGAAAATAAAGTAACATCAAAGTAAATCGAAGTCTTGTGTTTATTACCTAAAAACTAACAATAACACAGGGCTTCTGATAAGGAGAAATCCCTAACAGAAACCAGACCCGAAGTCCCCAAGAAAGTCCAGACCTTAGAAGAGACCAGACCAAGCCAAGATGTTAGAAGATAGAACCAAAGCCGGCCAGAAGAAAAGACGACTAGAAGTAAGAAAGGGTATACAACACAACCATGTTTATAACATGATGAGTAAGAATATTTTAAAAAGAGAAAAGAAAATTTATTCTCTTTTGATTTGAATTACCGTATTTGACGGCATATAGGACGCACTTCTTTTCCAAAATTTTGGCTAAAATAATTGCCCTGTGTCTTATACACATCATAGATGAAGTTTGAGACCTCCCGTAGGCCTAGGCTAATCTCTCTATGATGCTCACTAACCCAGCTTACACCCAGTACTTTTACCTACCCTAAACTCTTATTTGAAGTTGGAGACCTCCTGTAGGCCTAGGTTAATCTTCTCAATGATGCTCACTAACCCAGCTTACGCTCAGTACTTTTACCTACAGTAAACTCCATGCATCCTTGTTTTCTGCTTGTGTAATGCACATCAAGACAACAATATATGTTTAATACATTAAAAACTTTTTTCCTGAATCTGACCTGCTGAAATGGGGGTGCGTCTTATATGCAGTCAAATACAGTAATTTATTCTGTGTACGTCTTGAGAATAAGCTAGATGGAGCTGCACAAGGATGCTGCGAGCAGTGTTGAACAAGTCATGGAAACAGCACCCCACAAGGAAACAGCTGTACGGTCACCTGCCCCCCATCTCACAAACTATCCGAGTGAGACGGACAAGGCATGCAGGACACTGCTGGAGAAGTAAGGATGAACTCATAAGCGACGTTCTCCTGTGGAAGCCAACACATGGTCATGCAAGTGTGGGGTGCCCAGCAAGGACCTACATTGACCAGCTATGTGAAGATGCTGGCTGTTCCGCAGAGGAGCTTCCAGGTGCAATGAATGATAGGGAGGGTTGGTGTAAGATTGTTGTCGATACCCATGCTACATGCACGACATGATGATGATTCTGTGTAAATTCCAATTAATCAGAAAAAAATAAATTGTATGAATTAAATTTGTATTATTCAAAGTTGTGCTTGATTTAATCAAATCTAAATGAAAAATTATATCATTTAAATTTCTACTAAATAAGGTTTGCCCATATAAGGAAATAGTTAAGTTAATACAGAAATATTGATAAAGAGTTTATAGAAATTAATATACACACAAACAAACAAAGATTTAGATATAAATGACTTACATGTTCAATAAAACAATGTCCTATTTCACTTTGGTGTAAATCATCTTTAAGACTAATTTCAATGCTCTTTAAGAATTTTTTGGAAAAAGCATAAATGTCCTCAAGATTTCCAAAAATTTTCTGTTTGATGTATGATTTGGTGTATAATTTTAGATGATGATGTTCCAATTGTGGACATCTGGGGAATGTGGACTACTTCTTGGACAACTCTGATCCGGTGTGGTAGTAGGATCTCATCTATGGGTTAAATAGAAGAACAAAAATTGAGGACCCATCAAGAATGAATAAAACAAAAACATCTTTGGCATAAAATGACTCAACAAGGGTTGACATGCCATTGTAGCAATTGTTCACCCCTGTTGGGATGGACATGGGTCCAAAAGGGTTATCCCCCAATGGGGCCACCTGTTGGCTGTGGGTGGCGACCCGTGATGCGTAAGAATAGATCCCAGGTGGATGAGCAGTTCATGACTTACAATACTCCACTTTGGCCCTATCTTGGGCCAGACAGGCGGTCAGAGAGGCCCCCTCCGATCAATCGGCTGGTCACGTCAAGCCCTAGCACCTATATGATTTTCCCAATCCTATTGCTCTTATGGCAAGCCCCAAGCCCTTTTTATCATATGGGTGCTTAAAATTCACCGGGCAGCAATTTCGAAGGCAGGGGACCGGGACGCACTTCCTCATAAATTACCCACATCTGGCCACACATCAATCCCACATTTCATGGCAGTAGAGGCCAAGAGATTTATATCTCTTACCTTAAATTGATCTTTAATATTAAAAAAAAATCACAGATTTTGTCAGAAGGGCCAGGTTAGCTTAGTCAGTAGAGCGTTCAGCTAAAAATCACAAGGTTCATAGTTCGATACTGGCCCTTGCCAACTCAGCGTATGAGTTGCACAGGGATCTGTGCAGTAAAGTAAGGAGCTGATGGTAGGTGTGGCGCTCCACATCAGATGCTAAAATAATCACCTTGTCTAGTGCTAGTGAAAAGGGGATAGACTCCCTCGCTGTTTGGCTGATACCGACTTTAGGCCACCCTGACGGCTTTTACTTTTTTTTATGTATATATAAGATACAAAATGAATGGTGGATATTACTTATCTCAGGCAGAAACCATCTTTTAGAACGTGTACAGCACCAATTCGCCCAATGTAGGAATAATTTTATCTTTTCCTCTTTTGTTTATTTTTCTTCTCATATTTAGTAAATTTAACCTATCTATAGAATGGGGGGAAATAGATATTCGATTCAAGAAGTTCCTGCTGAGGGGGGACCAAAAACAAGCGAGTTCACCGTCTTCTCACAAGCCAGACTTTCTTTTGGTCAACACATTCTTTGTCTTCGTCTAGCCGGATGTAAGTAGAGTCTGTAGCGTACCATAGGTGTCTGCTGGAGAGAGATGACAAGCACGTACAGGCTTGTTCAGTGGCATCGGAAGAAGAGGGTTCTCTCCTTGCGTTCCTGTGTCACGTGACCAAAATAGGGTCTCCTGACACAGGAGATTCACCAAGACCCTCAGACAAGGGAGACTGCCCTTACACTTGTATAAATTCTAAGAAATGGGACAAGATATTCAATATTCATAGGTGTACTGTGACGGAGAACAAAAAAGAGCAACACTTTGTCTTGCCTGCCGGGATCGAACCCGCGTCCGCCCGCATGCAAAAACAAATTACTAATTTAGGTACTGGACGGACGCGAGGTTCGACATGTGCCCGGATGTTTGTTTTTTGTGTGTACTTAAAATAACCAAAGCGAGTGAGGAGGTCGGTGTTCTTTTAGAAGAGAAGATTGAAAGCTGAGGACTGAAATTATTTTAAGTTTTCCTTACAGTTGGGAGAGAATTAGAGTAATATAACTTTTAAATTTACCTTTGGGCCCCCCCTTTCGAATAATAATAATCATTGACAACTTTAGATGTATTAACTGGACTCCTCTCGCTGTGATTGGGTCAGTCCGAATGAGATATAGATAAAGCAAACATGAAAATTAAAGTTATGGATGGTGAGAACTTTTAAAAAGAAAATGTTATTTTGTCTGTTTTTATTTATTTATACTTGTATATTTATAAATATTTCAGTTTAAACCAATTTTTCTTGGAACTGTGGATCCTTCAAGTGATATGGCCAAATGGACACGTGCTATGAACACCCAAAAATGTATTCGTGCTGGAGGCAAACACAACGATCTTGAAGATGTTGGAAAAGATGTCTATCATCATACATTCTTTGAAATGTTGGGAAATTGGTCATTCGGAGATTATTATAAAGTGAGTGCTCTTTCTTTTCTTTTTTTTTTTCTTTCAAAATTTATTTTATTTCTTTATTTCTTTCAAACTTTTTTTTTCTTTATTTCTTTCAAACTTTTTTTTTCTTTATTTCTTTCAAACTTTTTTTTTCTTTATTTCTTTCAAACTTTTTTTTTTTTATTTCTTTCAAACTTTTTTTTTCTTTATTTACATTATCATACATTCTTTGAAATGTTAGGAAATTGGTCATTCGGAGATTATTATAAAGTGAGTGCTCTTTTTTTCTTTTCTTTCAAACTTTTTTTTCTTTCTTTCTTTTTTTTCAAAACTTTTTTTCTTTCTTTCTTTCTTTTTTTTTTCTTTCTTCTTTCTTCAAATTTTTTTTTTCTTTCTTTCAAACTTTTTTTCTTTCTTTCTTTTTTTCAAATTTTTCTTTCTTTCTTTCTTTTTCAAATTTTTTTTTCTTTCTTTACATTATCATACATTCTTTGAAATGTTGGGAAATTGGTCATTCGGAGATTATTATAAAGTGAGTGCTCTTTTTTCTTTTCTTTCAAACTTTTTCTTTCTTTCTTTCTTTTTTTTCTTTCAAACTTTTTTTCTTTCTTTCTTTCTTTCAAACTTTTTTTCTTTCTTTCTTTCTTTCAAATTTTTTTTTTTCTTCAAACTTTTTTTTCTTTCTTTCTTTCTTTCAAATTTTTCTTTTCTTTCTTTCTTTTTCACATTATCATACATTCTTTGAAAGTTGGGAAATTGGTCATTCGGAGATTATTATAAAGTGAGTGCTCTTTTTCTTTTTCTTTCAAACTTTTTTTTCTTTCTTTCTTCAAACTTTTTTTCAAACTTTTTTTTCTTTTTCTTTTCTTTCTTTCAAATTTTTTTTTCTTTCTTTCTTCTTTCAAACTTTTTTTTTCTTTCTTTCTTTCTTTTTCAAACTTTTTTTCTTTCTTTCTTTCTTTCAACTTTTTTTTCTTTCTTTCTTTCTTTCTTTTTTTTCTTTCTTTTTTCTTTCAAACTTTTTTTTTTTTTCTTTATTTCTTTCAAACTTTTTTTTTTCTTTATTTCTTCAACTTTTTTTTCTTTCTTTTTTCAAACTTTTTTTTTTTCTTTCTTTCTTTCAAACTTTTTTTTTTTCTTTCTTTCTTTTTCAAACTTTTTTTTTTTCTTTATTTCTTTCAAACTTTTTTTTTTTTATTTCTTTCAAACTTTTTTTTTTCTTTATTCTTTCAAACTTTTTTTTCTTCTTTTCTTTCAACTTTTTTTTTTCTTTATTTCTTTCAAACTTTTTTTTCTTTTTTTCTTTCAAACTTTTTTTTCTTTATTTCTTTCAAACTTTTTTTTTTCTTTATTTTCTTTCAAACTTTTTTTTTCTTTATTTCTTTCAAACTTTTTTTTTCTTTATTTCTTTCAAACTTTTTTTTTTTTCTTTATTTCTTTTCTTTCAACTTTTTTTTTTTTTATTCTTTCAAACTTTTTTTTTTTTCTTTATTTTTTCAAACTTTTTTTTTCTTTATTTCTTTCAAACTTTTTTTTTTCTTTATTTCTTTCAAACTTTTTTTTCTTTATTTCTTTCAAACTTTTTTTTTTTTCTTTATTTCTTTCAAACTTTTTTCTTTTCTTTATTTCTTTCAAACTTTTTTTTTTCTTTATTTCTTTCAAACTTTTTTTTTATATATTACCTTGCCTAATCTAACTTATGGCTTCTGTGGCTGAATTGATTAAAACAACATCCATGAAAAATGGGCTTCTAGGATGTGAGTTCAAACCTTGTGAGAAGCTGCTTCTATATTTTGATTGGATGTTACTTGAACTAGCAAGAATATGCACCCTCCGGGCATACATATTTAAGTTTTAATGTAATGAAATAGAAAAATTAACGAAATTAAATAAGAATGCATATAAAAAGATTAAACTTATTATTTTGATTATAATTTAATTGGTTTCCATAAATCCTTTATAGGATTGATTTTAATACGTTGGAGAATAAAACAATAATATTAGAGATCAATAGCACCAAGTGATTATTTATTATACCCAGTTTTGTTAAAACCAATATGCAAATTAACCACACCATATAATAAATAAACCTCTATTTCTTAGTGATATTTAAGTTACATTGCAGGATTTTAAAACGCACTAATAACATGGGCTGTTTTGAGGCAAATCTAACTCTGATTTTCATAGTGTTGATAAATAAGATTTATTCTATTCTATGTAATAATGATTTTGACTATAAATTAGATACTTATTGATTAACTTACACAATTCCTGAGGTTATTGTGATGTAAGCAGTTTCGGTTACAGACACCAAATCTCCATTATCATAATAATTTGCAGGGTATTAGTTCAAAGCTAACGCAGTCAAACATGTCTAGCTGCATGCTTGCTAGGCCTGTCCTTTGTTTAGCCTTGTTAGAGGCCTATGTACATCGAACCCAGAAGAGAGCTTAATTGCTTCTCTTTTTGTTTGTTTGTTTATAAAAAAACATGTCAAGTTAACATTGGTATGATGTAAACAACACATTTACAACTAATAAGACTAATAATATTAATGTTAGTTTTACAGCAGGTGTGAACACAGTCAAGCGTTACCAACAGTCAATTTTATTTGCAGTGTGAGGGTTGGGGGGGGGGGTAAGGTCAATCAAGTTTATTTTAAGATCTTATATAGATCTTATAAAAGCTTAGCATGACCTAGATAACTACTATAAGTATAACTAGCAAAAAAAAAACAATTCTTTAGAGTATTGTGACGTATGGAATGGATTCGTTGAAACTTCGGCGTCTGGCAACTGACCTGGTAAACGCTCATAAGGTCATTAATCATCTTAACAACAGCAACCCTTGAGCACCTTTTTGATCTCCATCTCTCCAATACACGCGGGCATGCCTACAAAGTCAGAAAACAGCACTGTTCACGCGACTTTCGGAAACATTTTTTCACGCTCAGAATTGCGGAGACATGGAATAAACTGCCTGCATCTGTTGTAGGCTGCCGGAGCACTGAATCTTTCAAAGCCTCCATGCTTCCTGTAGTCCGCCAACACTATACCTGATGCCACTCTCCACATGCACACGCATACATCCATATTACTACTGTGAACTGTTCATGTTCCTGGCACAACATTATTCTGTGTACCTGACATGAGACTTTGATGAGTTGTGGTGCACCTGAGCACTGTACACAATAAATTACATTATTGTAAGCAGTGACATAGTTTTAGTTACAGACAGACAGACACCGAATCATCCATTATAAAAGATGATGTGATAAAAAGTAATACAATGTTGATGAAAAGTTATCTAAATTCAAATGACTTTTTGTTTATTTATTTTAATAGAAAGGGGTATACACATGGGCTTGGGTGTTTCTCACTGAGCGACTTGTTTTGGACAAGAGTGAGAGTTCAAACCTTGATAGCATAACTTCAACTAGCCAAGCCCACTGTCACTCCAATCCCTAAGCCAATGCCATCAAAAATACCCTGTGCATTATCAAGATTACTCCCCTATAATCGGCCGGGTCGAAAGGAACTAATTCCCCCTCAGAGTGGTAGTACCTGTTAGGGTCCCATCTATGGGTTAAATAGAAAAATGTATTTATAATAAAAAAAAATTGTGTATCTATTAAGAATGAATTTCTTTCAAAACTTTATCGGCATTAAATGACCCACTGAGGTTGATATGCCATAAAACAAACCAAACAGACACTGAATCTCCATTATATGATGATGATTGGAGACTATACAATTAAGAGATAGTGCAATAAAAAGTAATACATGATAAAAAGTAATCTGTAAATTCAAGTGACTTTTTGTTTATTTATTTTAATAGAAAGAGGTTTGCACGTAGACTTGGGAGTCTCTCACTGAACAACTTGGTTTGGTCATGGATTGTTGCATACCCTTTTATAACTTTAGGCCTTAATTGTTTCTAAGAGTCATATCTTTCTAATCTGCTGTCTGGTCACCAGCTTCTTTTGGTTTAATTTCCCTGGTCTCTTCCTTTGGTTGATTCAGGCTTCTTTTGTCTGGGCTCCAATTGTGGGTTGTCTGGGCTCATTAATTTTGCTTTATAATACTATGCATGCGGGGGTAGGTGTGTATATATAATACTATGCATTGGGCATGCATATGTGGCTGCACAGTTAGTTGTATATATAATTCTAGGTAGTTATGATACATAGGTAGTAAGTCAAACTACATATGTGTGTGTGTGTGTGTGTAAATTGGGAAGGGATTAAAATCAACCACAGATGGGTGGGTGTGTTCAAGTAGATCATGTGTGTGTATGTATATATAGATATATATATGCGTGTGTATACATACATGTGTATGTGTGTGCATACATATATTGTATGTGTAGGTAGGGTCACGGCTAAGTCAACTAAATCTTAAAAATAAGAAAAAGAATTTAGGCTAGATAAAAAGGAGTGATAGTGAACAATTAATGTTAGAAGCAGACAACATGTCTGGTCCTTTGGCAATTAATAGTTGACCAGTTGGTCAGATGGGTCATAAAACACCATCAGGGTGGTCTGTTAGAACAAAGGATTTTGAAATCTCGGAGGATGAGATTTCGTACGAGAATTAATTGAGATTTGGGATTTCTGGGAGATTTGAAAAGTTTTAGTCAGTTAGTCTTGGGACAGCGGAGAGAGCAGTTAGATTTTGGGCAGCGAAGAAGCAACATCTCCCTTTAGATGTCCACTAGAAACCAACTTTAGAAGAGGTTCCCAAAGAAGGGGGGGGGGACATCCCCCATCTCGGCAACCATGGAACTGTAGCCGATAGAAAGAATTAATGCAAGTTATATACCTCATCTTTGCCATCTGAAGTTCACCTGACTAATTTTGTCTTGTTGTTTATTCTCTTTCTCCTTGTGACACTTGTTTGTTTGTGCACCCCATGGCGGGGGGCCCTTGCGAGATGTTTTGAGCACATATGTGCAATGTGGACAGGTCCTAGTAGAGAACTAGCAGACGACACGAAATCATGGCCAGAGTTTAGAAGTGCAGCAAGATGCAGTGAGCGCAAGAAAGTTGCAGAAGTGTGCAAGGGTCTCGCAGCTCGCCCGGTGGTGTTACAGCTTTTAATGATTGAACGCAAGACTTAAGAGATGGTGCGATAAAAAGTGATATGATGTTGATGATGTAATCTCTGAATTCAAATGACTTTTTGTTTATTTTAATAGAAAGAGGTATGCACATGAACTTGGGAGTTTCTCACTGAGCGACTCGGTTTGGACAAGGATGAGAGTTCAAACCTTGATAGTATAACAGGAGACATTGTTAATAAATAAGATTTATCTTATGTATTAAGGATTTTGACAATAAATTAAATATTCATTGATAAACTTACAGAATTCCTGAAGGCATTAAGCAGTGACATTACAGATAGAAAGACACTGAAGCTCCATTATAATAAGATGATTAGAGACACTACAATTAATAGATGGTGCTGTGGCGTTACTTTCGTATTTTGCCTGGAGAGTTGTCTGCCCATTTAGTTTGCTGGTTCCTGCTAGGGTCCATTTATATATTTAAGCGGGCTGTTTGAACGTCCTTTCTCTTTTCCGGTTGCTCGACCCACGAGGCACCACTATGGGTTAGACTCTAGTCTATCCCCCTCTTGTTGGGGCTTTGGCCCCCCCTTACATTACTGTAAGTGATTCACACAGTATGGACTATTCCTAGTCTCCTGTCTGTGGCTTTTATGTTTATCTTTTTACTTTCGTATTTTGTCTGGAGAGTTGTCTGCTCCGTTTAGTTTGCTGGTTCCCGCTAGGGGCCGTTTATATTTAAGCGGCTGGTTTGAATGTCTCTTTCTCTTTTCCGGTTGCTCGACCCACGAGGCACCACTATTGGTTAGACTCAGGTCTACCCACCCTCTTGTTGGGGCTTTAGGCCTCCCTTACATTACTGTAAGTGATTCACACAGCATGGACTATTCCTAGTCTCATGTCTGTGGCTTTTATGTTTATCTTTTTACCATTCATGAATGTGTCTTTATCTCTACTTTTGTATGTATGTTTATGTACACCTTATATTTTATGTATCTCGTCATATCCATGTGCTGTACCATATTAAATGTTTTGTCCTATCAACTCTTGTCAGAGTTATATATCAAGTATTATCGCTTTAAATCTTACAGTGCGATAAAAAGTAATATGATGGTAATGAATTGAAATGACTTGTTTATTTTAATAGAAAGAGGTTTGCACATGGGCGTGGGAGTTTCTCACTGAGCGACTCGGTTTGAACAAGGATCGTCTTTATGTTACTTATTTTGGCGGCAATTCTGATGGAACTTTGGAACCTGATAACGAATGCAAAGAAATCTGGATGAATCTGGGGTGAGTTCCTCTTTTATCATATAAAACATGTAATAAAATGTTATATTTAATTAGAAAGGCTAATGAAACTAAATAAGAATGCAGATAAAAAGATTTGAAACAGAGGCGGGTGTAATCAAAAAATAGAACTGAAATTTACTCTTCCATCACTCCCGTCTTTCATTTCTAAATTTTCCTAATTTAACTATTTATTTAAATTAGGAAGTAAAGAATAAAATTACAGTTATTTCTTCTTGTTAATGGATTTCTTTTAAGATTTATCTCTGAGACCTTTGCTCATATTCATTAAGATAAAACCAAAACAATTAAGAAAATCAAAATACTAAGCACGAATATTCTATTACAAAACAAATTTAAATATCAATAAATGCAAAAATTAGCTTCCGTTCACGAACGGTATACAAACGGCTAAACTGCTATTTTTTTTGTTGTTGTATATATAAATACAATTGCATGTTATTAGTATGTAGCTCTACGGCCAACGCCGGGGGTCCAGTGGCTTCGGACCTGGATCTTTACAAGTTAATAGCGTCGATCCCAGGGGCTGTCCCCCCAGGCAATACCTGCCCCATTGATTTAAAGGGGCAGGGCTGGGTTTATTGCCCAGCGTCTGAGGCGCCCCCCTTGAGGGGAATGCCGACGGGATCGACACAATTTTTCACCCGCCACCCATGAGTCTTGGCTTGTGGGTGTCCACATTAATAGGGCCTTGTGCCTGACCCGTACAAGTGGGGTACGAGGAAAATATCATGTTGATATGGTCAACAGTATTTATAACGTTAAACAATTATTTTATAATTGAGGTTTAAATAAAAAAAATAATATTCATGGAGAATATGACGTAAATAACTAAGGGAATTGTGACTTGAGTAGTGATATAGTTTCGGTTACAGACAAACGCACAATCTCCAATATAATAAGTGATGTATAATATATTTGGTATGCCGTAAAACAAAACCAATAAAAATATTTTGTTTAATGTTGTGTCCTGGGTATGTGATGCTAAACTGCATTTAATGGTGAAGTTCCGATTTTGGAGTTCTGGGAAGAGTGGAGTACCCCTTCATCACTATTACACCCAGGTCCACTCTGACCCGGAGTGGTAGTACCTCTTAGGGTTAAGTGTTAAATAATGATAATAAAATGAATATTACAAGATGTTTAAATAAAAAGATTGAGTTTGAAAAAAAAATGGTAATTTATGAAGAAGTGCATCCCGGTCTCCCGCCTCAAAAACCACTACCCGGTGACTATCAAAATAACAACCCCAGCTTGTCGTAATTCTTGTTTATTTATCGTAATTTGTCGTAATTCTTGTTTAGATATGAAGATGGATATATAGTTTTGAATAGACCGAGATAGATAGATAAACAAACAAAATAATATCGATAGATATGAACAAATGGAGATAGATATTTTCGACAAGTAAATGTATTTGGGGGGGGTCGCATCTTTTTTTGTCGTAATTCTTGTTTATTTAAACTAAAAACAAGACATTAAACAAACATGAATAAAAAAAAAAATCTTAGTATTTAAAGTAATATAGATAAATATGAACAACTTGAGATAGATAGATAGATATGAAGATGGATAGTTTTGAATAGACTGAGCTGGGTCGTTATTTCAATAGTCACCAGGCAGGAGACCGGGACGCACTTCCTCATAAATTACCAAAAGAATAATTGAATACCCAACAAGAATGAATAAAACTAAATGTCTTCAGCATAAAATAACCCAACAAGGGTTGACCTGTCATAAAATTCAACCAACCGAACATTAAAATGTTTTGGAAATAAATAATATTTATAGGGCCAGGTTAGCTCAGTCAGTAGAGTGTTCGGCTAGAAACCACAAGGTTCCTAGTTCGATACTGGCCCTCGCCAACTCGGCGTATGAGTAGCACAGGGATCTGTGCGGTAAAGTAAGGAGCTAATGATAGGTGTGGCGCTCCACCTCAGATGCAAAAACAATCTCCTTGGTCTAGCGCTAGTGAAAAGGGGATAGACTTCCTCGCGGATTGGTTGATACTGACTTTAGGCCACCCTGATGACTTTACTTTTTTAGTTTAGTATTGAAATTGTGGTCTCTGTTTATTTGTCTTTGTTTGCAATCGCGAATGTTATATTAAAATTGTAAACAAGCGCTTAAAACCCTTGAAAAAGAGACAGAATGGCAGATCGCGTCGAAATTGACCAAAACAAATCCTTTTAAAAGTATTAAAAATAAACTGAAAATGATATTTTTCTTTTTTTATCTTACTACTTATCGATTTAGACAAAGTTTGACATTAAATAATAGATTTAATTATTTTTAATTCGTTTTTAAAACTCGGAGTATCCGTTTTTACAGTGCCTAATACATATACATTATATATATATATATATATTAATATATATATATATATATATATCTTATTACAAAATAAACTGATTTAAAATAAACTTTTCAACCAATCTCCGAATGTGAAAAATAACTAAAATACCGTCAACAGAAAAACAAACAAAAGTTATCTCCCTTATATCAGTGAATTTCTTTTTCGAGATAAAGATTTACTTTCTGTTTTGAAACATTTAAACAATTTTTTCATTTCATCCACTTCCCGGGGGTGAGGCGGACATTTTTTGATCTTTCAACTCTTGAAATATTTAGGAATTCTCTGCATCTAAAAGATTTTGCTGTGGGTAGGAAGAAGAATTCCCCACCCTCCTAAAAATTAAACAGGGAAGGTTTGTTATTTTGAAAAGAGAAGAGACAATTTTTAACCTATGTGAAATAAAAGCAAAATTTAAATCTTTATTTCTTAGTGCAATGATATTGATAGCTTTTTGATTGAGTGTTTCCTGGGACTCACATATTTGCTTTAAATGAGTCCCAACTAAAGCCGTCTAACTCCTACCGTGTAACCTATCCTGTGTAATTTGTTTCTAAGAAACTATTGAAATATATTCACAGTTAGCTTGAAATGATGAGGGAAGAAAAAAAACACTGGGACGCATGGATATGATTTTACTGCATCCTTTCAGATTTTTGTACATCAGGGACGCGGAACGCATACCTATTAACATCTCTGTTAGTGATGTATAACATATTCCCTGGGGATGGGGGGGGGGTATTTGTCGCATACCCCACTTGTATGGACTGGGCACAAGGCCTCGTTTTAACGTGGGCCCACCCACAAGCCGAAACTCATGGGTGGGAAAGAACAAAAATTGCATCGTTGTCTGGGGGGATAGCCCCCTGGGTTTGACACTATTATTAAACTCTCGGCAAGTCCAGCGGCCGAAGCTCGCTGGACCCCCGGTGTCAAAAATATTCCCTGGGGATGGTTGTATGGGTTCTTCTTTTCTACATGTTTTTGGAAAATTATTTTTTACATATCTTTTATTTGTTTTATGAGTTTTTTTTAATTGTTTTTTTAAATTTTTTAAATTTATTTTTTGACAGCTTACCTGAACAACGCGTTCTTCCATTTGACGCCAAAGACAATTTTTGGGAAATGGGAGATACAGGACCATGTGGTCCTTGCTCGGAGATTCATTTTGACAGAATTGGAGATCGTGATGCCAGTGATTTGGTTAACATGGATGATCCAGATGTTTTGGAAATTTGGAACTTGGTCTTTATTCAATACAACAGGTAAAACATTTGACCTCTTGACCTTTCAAATTTCTCAAAGAATCTAATAATTATGTAACAAAAGTAATTTTAATCAAGTCATATAATTTACTAATGTATTTATTTTGTATTGTGAGACTACCTGTTCTGCGCTCTGCACC